>CM065697.1:30183223-30188223 GCA_017654935.2 Phymorhynchus buccinoides
TAGTGAATGGATATGAAACGATTAGCTGTTAAGGTGCAGTTACGGTTCTTAGACCTTGACACCAGGAGACGTTCAATGAGACTTTATACTGAAATTATCTTCACCTGATTCGTCACTAGGTGGCGCTTGCACTTGGGCCCTAAAGCCCGCACGGCCTAGGCATCCATTGTCGCTAGGTCTAATCTCTCTCTCTCTCTCTCTCTCTCTCTCTCTCTCTCTCTCTCTCTCCTCCTTCTCTCTCTCCCTACTTCTCTCTCACTCTCTCTGTCTGTCTCTCGCTCTCTCTCTCTCTCTCTCTCTCTCTCCTCTCTCTCTCTCTCTCTCTCTCTCTCTCTCTCTCTCTCTCCTCCTCTCTCTCTCTCTCTCTCTCTCTCTCTCTCTCTCTCCACTCTCCATCTCTCCTTCTCTCGCTCTCTATCTTCTCTCTCTCTCTCTCTCTGTCTCTCTCTCTCTCTCTCTCTCTCTCTCTGTCTCTCTCTCTCTCTCTCTCTCTTCTCTCTCTCTCTTCTCTCTCTCTCTCTCTCTCTCTCTCTCTCTCTCTGTCTCTCTCTCTCTCTCCCTGTCTCTCTCCTCCTCTCTCTCTCACTATGTCTCTGTCTCACATATGTGTGTGTGTGTGTGTGTGTGTGTGTGTGTGTGTGTGTGTGTGTGTGTGTGTGTGTGTCTCTCTCTATATCTATATATATATATATATCTATGTCTCTCTCTCTCTCTCTCTCTCTGTCTCTCTCTCTCTCTCTCCCTCATTCTCTCTCTCTCTCTCTCTGTGTGTCTCTGTCTCTCTCTCCCTCTCTCTCTCTCTCTCTCTCTCTCTCTCTCTCTCTCTCTCTCTCTCCCCCTCTCTCTCTCTCTGTCTATCTGTCTGTCTGTTCTCTCTCTCTCTCTCTCTCTCTCTCTCTCTCTCTCTCTCTCTCTCTCTCTCTCTCTCTCTCTCAAATCTCTCTCTCTGTGTCACAAATCTATCTCTCTCTCTCTCTCTCTCTGTCTCTCTCTCTCTCTCTCTCTCCTTCTCTCTCAATCTGTCTCTCCCTCATTCTCTCTCTCTCCTCTCTCTCTCTCTCTCTCTCTCTCTCTCTCTCTCTCTCTCTCTCTCTCTCTCTCTGTATCTATCTCTCTCTCTATCTCTCTGTCTCTGTCTCTCTCTCTCTCTCTCTCTCTCTCTCTCATCATTCTCTCTCTGTCTCTCTCTCTCTCTCTCTCTCTCTCTCTCTCTCTCTCTCTCTCTCTCTCTCTCGTCTCTCTCTCTCTCTCTCTCTCTCTCTCTCTCTCTCTCTCTCTCTCTCTCTCTCTCTCTCTCTCTCTCTCTCTCCTTCCTCTCTCTCTGTCTGTCTCTCTCTCTCTCTCTCTCTCTCTCTCTCTCTCTCTCTCTCTCTCTCTCTCTCTCTCTCTCTCTCTCTCTCAAAATCTCTCCTTCTCTCTCTCTCTCTCTCTCTCTCTCTCTCTCTCTCTCTCTTCTCTCTCTCTCTCTCTCTCTGTCTTTCTCTCTCCCTCCTTCTCTCTCTCTCTGTCTCTCTCTCTGTCTCTCTCCCTCTCTCCTCTCTCTCTCTCTCTCTCTCTCTCTCTCTCTCTCTCTCTCTCTCTCTCTCTCTCAAGTGAACAGAGGGCCTCACTTGAAAGCGCCACCTACATAACATTTTCGCCCTTAGGCAACACGAAGAAGCAGTATAAAGCCTCATTTGTAGGCACTTTCTTAGCAATGGCAAACTCATTCTTTCTTAAGCGAAGAAGTCTCTCTCGCCTGCACGAGGCCAAAAAAAAGGAGAAAAAAAAGAAAAAGATTATGCACAATTCTCATACTGTCTTCAAGAGACACACTTATAAATAGACTCAGAAATGTTCATAAGGGCAAGTTGGGTCTACAACGTCTGGCTCTGTGGTTCTGAGACAAACAATAAAGGGGTTGCCATCATATTTTTAAAAATAATAATTTTGAATATAAATTGTTTGATGTCACTAGAGATCCCCATGGTTGTTAGATAATAATGAATCTAGAATTTTTAAATAAGAAACTTACCTTCGTAAATATAATTATATGGGCCTAGTAAATGTGACAGACCTGAATTTTGTTTATGTCTGCGAACATATTGAACGGATTGCCAATGAACACGTGATCATCACTGGAGACTGGAATTGTGCAAAATTCTAACATGATGACAAAATTCAATCTTTTTTATGTTCTTAGGGAAATGTATCCTGAAAAAAAGAGTATATGCTTGGCGTAAATTTAACTCCTTTAAACAAGGAAGACTTCACTATTTTCTAATTAACGAGGAATTATTGGCGGAAACAAAGGAATGTTTTTTACTGACCCAGGCTACAGATCAGATCATTTGGTTACTATGCTTCTGAAAAAGGAACAGTTTAAACGTGATATGCCTTTCTGGAAGTTAAACAACAGTTTACTTAAGGATAAGAAATATATTTCCGAAATAAAAACGTCTTCAATGATGTTAAAAAACCCAATATGCATTACTACCTTATAATCTGGATAACATTGATAATGTTTCTAATGACGATATCTCTTTCGAGAGCAATGACCAACTTTTTATTGAAACTTTATTATTAGAAATTAGGGGGGGAAACTATTTCTTATGGTACTTACAAGAAAAGGATAGAAACCCAAGAAGAACTTGACTTCGAAAAAGGAATTAATAATCTTGAACATAATTTGCAGGATGATGACATTCCAGTTTTGGAAGACTTAAAAATCCAGTTGCAGGAAATTAGAGATCAAAGGATCCAAGGCATGGCAATGCATTCGAAGTTTCGCTGGATTAATCAGGGTGAAAAGGTAAGCAAATAGTTTTGTATCCTTGAAAACCGTAATTACTTTAGACAGATGCATACCCTTTTTAGAAAAAGAAAATGGAACAATAATTTCAGATCAAAAGAATATTCTTAATGAAACAAAAGACTTTTATGAAGATTTATAGTGCTTTAGAGATGCAAACAATGTTAATATTACCGATCAACTCCCTGATGCGCCAGTTTTGACTGATGAGGAGAGTGAGTCTATCGAGGGTTTAATAGCATATCAGGAAGCTGCCAGTACCTTGAAACATATGAAACTTTTAACAAGTCCTGGACTCAATGGTTTCACTGTAGAATTGTTTTAGGTTTTCTTTGCTGATATTGGCTCTTCCCTTGTGCGTTCTATTAATGAAAGTTTCTGCAAAGGTCAAATGTTAATAACTCAGCGACAAAGAACTATAGTATGTATCCCTAAAGAGGTGAAACCTAAACGGTTTATTCAAAACTGGCGCCCCATTTCCCTTTTGAATACTACCTACACAATCGCCTCAGCTTGTATCGCTAATCGTCTTAAGAGTGTTTTACCCAGTATAATCATGAAAGCCAAAAGGGATTCTTAAAAGGTCGTTTCATTGGTGAAAATATCAGGTTACTCTATGATACATCGTTGTACGCTGACATTTTTTTAAATTCCAGGTATGTTTTTATTATTAGATTTTGAAAAGGCATTCAATAGTGTGTCTTGGTCCTCTATACAAAAATGTTTACTTTTCTTTAAATTTGGCCCAGACATTATTAAATGGATAAAGACTTTCTATAACCAGATTTCCACTTGTGTTTTAGTTAATGGTCAATACTCCCATTGGTTCTCTATAGAAAGAGGGGTCAGGCAGGGCGACCCCACCTCCCCTTATTGTACTTAATTTGTGTGGACATTTTGTCTCTTATGATCCGCCGTAACGTGAATATTAAAGGAATCAAAATCAAAGATAAAGAAAGCTTATTGTCCCAATTTACGGATGATACAACATTGTGCCTTGATGGATCAGAAAGGTCATTTAATGAAGCAGTATGTACTCTGACAAGATTTGCACATATTTCTGGTCTAAAAAATGTTTTTGACAAAACCCAAGTTGTTTGGATAGGTAGTCGAAAAAAATTGTGGCATCCAATATTGAGTAATAAGAACTTTACTTGGGACTCAGGCACTTTTAAGGTCTTAGGCATTAAATGTCAGCCAATAATGATAGTATTGTACGACTAAATTATGATTTTTGCAATGAGACGTATATTAGCGTTTTGGAAGAAACTACAAATCCTTATAGAAAAATATCTTATCAAAACCTAGGTATTTTCAAAGATAGTCTATCTGTTAATTAATTTGCCTGATTTACCAGATGTTTTGAAAACTTTAGAAAAGGATTTGTACATGTTTTTTGTGGAATGGTAAACAAAATAAAGTCAAAAGATCTGTTGTTGAAAAACAATACTTTGAAGGTGGTCTGAAGATGATAAATGTTAAACATTTTCTGTCTTCTATAAAAATAATATCTTGGTTAAGGAGACTAAACTATGATTCTGAATGGAAAGATGTTCAGAATTAATATGTATCATATGCTGCAAATTTTACAACATTGTGGAGCTGAATATGCTAATATTATTATTGAAAACATTAAAAACCCATTTTGGAAGGATGTTGTAAAACATTATAAAACAAACTCTGTAGAAAATGTTGTCCAGAATCTGTGCATGAATTCATGTCTGAATGTATTCATTATAACATTAATATTTTAAGGGGACGAAGGGTAGTTTATGTAAGAGAATGGCGTGTTCATACTTACTATGTAAACAATATAATTAATGATAATGGCCAGTTTATATAACATATAACCAATTCCTGCTTGAATACCCGGGTATTAAACCCAATTCCATATTGTATGAAGGCATTGTTGATTCTATATGTACATACTGTCAAAACTTAAACGTGGTTCCAACCAATAGATACAAAATACCAGACCCAAAGGTATGGTCTTGCATTTGTAAAGGCAATAAATATGTGCAAACCATTTAACCCCTTCACCGCCAGCCACATTTCAGCCAGATATTTCCATTGTTTACCTGGGTAGAGAACAAAATCCATCTGCAGTATTGGGGTTCTTCTGTGACATATATAACATAAGGTCTATCCTTACTTCCCAAAACAAAGACAATAGGCTCTTTGGATAATAGACCCCAATTTGATGCCTTTT
>CM065697.1:30193223-30200723 GCA_017654935.2 Phymorhynchus buccinoides
TAACTTTTTTAGTAGTGTCTGGGGAGCCGAAAAATAAACTTCTTGTCCGTACGTTAATTTTGATTGAACCAGACAACTAGTATTATTTAACACGCTTTGATCAACACCGCAAGTGCCTGTATCTTTCAATCCTGGCTGTTAATATAGGGATACTTTTATTATTATTATTATTATTATTATTATTATTATTACATGTATTAAATATATTTTTATTTTTATTTCAAAGGCAGATGTGTTACTTTATACACAATACAATAATTGACCACACACTTGCCTCACAATACATTCTGAAGGTCTTGAGCTATCATAAATGTATTAGCAAATTTTTGTTAATATTAATTATTTTAAGAATAAAATGCAATGTATATGATTTTCTGCACTGCAATAGCAATCAAGGTTAACGTCAAGATCTAAGGGAATATTCTGTAATTAAAAGAGACGGCCTTTAATTCAAACAATTTTTGTTGCATAAGATTACAAAGAGCAGAACAATCACTTTTTTTCATTAATACGTTTGGCTGTTTTGTTATCATGTTACAAGTAATGAGTGGTTCATACGTTATTTTGTCATACTTAAAATTATTTTAAAAAAGCTAACATGCGTTAAGCCACAACTTTAAGATTGGCACACATCCTTAACCCTTTCACCGCCAAAGTCGCATTTTAGCACCACAGTGATTTAACACATAGTTACTAAAAGGCATCAAATTGGGGTCTATTATCCAAAGACCTTATTGTCTTAGTTTTGGGAAGCAGGGATAGACCTTATTTTATTTATGTCACAGAAGAATCCCCAATACTGCAGATGGATTTTGTTGTCTATCCAGGTAAATTTAATGGACATTTTTGGCTGAAATATGGCTGGCGGTGAAAGGGTTAATACTGTTTTGCTTCCTTTGTTTCTATTTCGTTTGTTTCATGGTTTCTCTGTTTTCAACTTGTGTTAAATATTTATAGGTTAAATAGCTGATTTAATAACAACATTTAACCTTTAATACAGTTGCTTACATAAAGAGAAACAGATCGACACAGAGAGATATACAGATTGGGGGATGCATGTGTATGCCTATCTGCATGTGTGTGAGCGATTATTTGTTTTTGTTGAATTTCGTGCTTTTAATTTTTTTTGGTTCAACGCATAGAGCTCCACATTTGGTGGAGGAGTGCGTTATGCAAATGGTTCACTATTATTATTATTTTTTTATTTTTTATTTAGCTTTTTTTTCATTTCACACAGTTTTAAATAAACAAAAAACAAAAGCATGCACACTGACATATAATAGAAATATTGGTAGAAATGAAATTTTAGCAGCGAAGGCTGCTACAGTAATAACCGCAACACCAATAGCAATGGTAGCAATAATAGCAACCACAATACTGGTATTAACCATCATCATTACAATCGTCACCACCATCATTACCCCCATCATTATCATTAGCAAAGAAAGCATAATAAACAATTATTATTATTTATTATTATTATTATTATTATTATTATTCCCCGTGGGGATACCGAAGCCTCTTTTGTAAAAACAGTTCCCCCACCTTCTGGAAGTTCTGTGCTTGTAACTTCCTCTAATCTTTCTCTCTCTTTGACTCTGCCTTTTCCCTTTGCTTTCTATCATCTACTATCTTTCTGACTTACTGGCCCAATCTCCTGCCTTTTTTTCCAAAAAAATCTTTCAAATCATTTTTCTCCTTTGAGCTCCTCCGAAATTGGAATGTGTCGGCTGTACGCAGCGGGGAGACCAGTCAAAACTGAAAACCGGACACATACGTGCCTTACCCATTATGGCCATATGGCCTGGGAACGCAGAAGAGGAATTATTATTATTATTATGAACAAGTCGTGCATACTTTTTCTTTATTCTATTAAAAAAAAAATCTCTTGTGGTGCCATGATGGCACATACAAATACAAATATTTTAAGGGTCATGTCTTTTTAAACGAAACTGTCAAGCATTTGGCCTAACAGTTATTCATGTCTTCTATGTCTATTTTGTTTACTTTTACTCCAGTCTATTTAACAACAATGTACAGATTTTTACACTGTTTTCGAATTATCGCATATTTTCTACTGCCATTGCTGCTGCCGCTGCTGCTGCTGCTGCTGCTGCTGCTACTACTACTACTACTACTACTACTACTACTACTACTACTACTACTACTACTACTACTACTACTACTACTACTACTACTACTACTACTACTACTACTGCTGCTGCTGCTGCTGCTGCTGCGACTACTTCTGCTAACAATATAATCTACTACTACTACATGTACTACTACATGTACTACTACATGTACTACTACTACATGTACTACTACTACATGTACTACTACTACTACTACTACTACTACTACTACTACTACTACTACTACTACTACTACTACTACTACTACTACTACTACTGCTGCTGCTGCTGCTGCTGCTGCTGCTGCTGCTGTTGCTGCTGTTGCTGCTGCTGCTACTTCTGCTCCTCTTCTTCTTCTTCTTCCAACTACTACTGCTACTTCTGCTAGTGCTACTCTATATAGTTACTGCAACTACAATGACACAAACGACAACATCAAATACGAAAAAACAATGTTGACTGCTGCTAATGCTACTGCTGTCACTACTTCTGCTGCTACTAGTGCCGCTACTGCTAGTACCCATGCTGATGCTGACATTACTGCTGCTGTTGCTGCAACATACACTACATCTGCTACTGCTGCTGCAATTACAACAACAACAACAACAAATACTTTTGCTGTTCTTGCTGTTGCTGCTGCATCTCTTCCTACTACTACTACTACTACTACTACTACTACTACTACTACTACTACTACTACTACTACTACTACTACTACTACTACTACTACTACTACTGCAATTTCTACTGTTAATGCTCTTACTACATTAATACACATGTATAACAACAATAATTAACGATGCTACTGCTCTTCTTACTATTCCTACTCCCGCTGCTGCTGCTTCTGTTGCTACTACTATAAAAAAAAGATTACAAAATGTACTACTGTTATGTCTACTGCTTAACAGCTGTAGACATAAAAGTAGTACAATACTACTACTGATACAAAAACAACAGCAACAACACTTGCCGCTGCTGGTCCTAATGCGGTTGCAACTACTACTGCTACTAATCCTGCTGCTACTTCTACTATTACTACTACTCCTGCTGCTACTACTACTATTACTACTACTACTACTGTTATTGCTGCTCCTGCTCCTGCTGCTCCCGCTACTGTTGCTGCTGCTGCTGCTGCTGCTGCTGCTGATGATGATGATGGTGGTGATGATGATACTGCTACTGCTACCACTGCTGCTGCTCATACTACTACTACTACTACTACTACTACTACTACTACTACTACTACTACTACTACTACTACTACTACTACTGCTGCTGCTGCTGCTGCTGCTGCTAGTGTTGCTACTGCTACTGCTGCTCCTGCTGCTGCTGCTGATGATGATGATGATGGTGGTGATGATGATGATGGTGGTGATGATGATACTGCTACTGCTACCACTGCTGCTGCTCATACTACTACTACTACTACTACTACTACTACTACTACTACTGCTGCTGCTGCTGCTGCTGCTGCTGCTAGTGTTGCTACTGCTACTGCTGCTCCTGCTGCTGCTGCAGCTGCTGCTGCAGCTGCTGCTGCTGCTGATGATGATGGTGGTGATGATGATGATGATGGTGATGGTGGTGATGCTGCTGCTGCTATCACTGCTGCTGCTCATACTACTACTACTACTATTACTACTAATAATAATACTGCTATTGCTGCTACTGCTGCTGCTCCTGCTACTGTTTATCCTGCTGCTGCTGCTGATGATGAAGATGATGTGATGATGATACTGCTACTGCTACCACTGCTGCTGCTCATAGTACTAGTACTACTACTACTACTACTGCTATTGCTGCTACTGCTACTATTGATCTTGCTGCTGCTGCTGCTGCTGATGATGATGGTGGTGATGATGATACTGCTACTGCTACCACTGCTGCTGCTCATAGTACTAGTACTACTACTATTACTACTACTACTACTACTGCTATTGCTGCTACTGCTGCTGCTGCTGCTCTTGCTACTGCTGCTGCTGCTGCTGATGATGATGATGGTGGTGATGATGATACTGCTACTGCTACCACTGCTGCTGCTCATACTACTATTACTACTACTATTACTACTACTACTACTATTGCTATTGCTGCTGCTCTTGCTACTGCTGCTGCTACTGCTGCTGCTGATGATGGTGGTGATGATACTGCTACTGCTACCACTGCTGCTGCTCATACTACTAGTACTACTACTATTACTACTACTACTACTACTACTACTACTACTGCTATTGCTGCTACTGCTGCTGCTACTTCTCTTGCTACTGCTGCTGCTGCTGATGATGATGGTGGTGATGATGATACTGCTGCTGCTACCACTGCTGCTGCTCATACTACTAGTACTACTACTAGTACTACTACTAGTACTACTACTAGTACTAGTACTACTACTAGTACTACTGCTATTGCTGCTACTGCTGCTGCTACTTCTCTTGCTACTGCTGCTGCTGCTGCTGATGGTGCTGATGATGACACTGCTGCTGCTACCACTGCTGTTGCTCATACTACTAGTACTACTACTAGTACTACTACTACTGCTACTGCTGCTACCACTGCTGCTGCTCATACTACTAGTACTACTACTGCTACTGCTGCTACCACTGCTGCTGCTCATACTACTAGTACTACTACTACTACTACTGCTGCTGCTGCTGCTGCTACTACTACTACTACTACTACTACTACTACTACTACTACTACTACTACTACTACTACTACTACTGCTGCTGCTGCTGCTGCTGCTGCTGCTGCTGCTGCTGCTGCTGCAATTGCTGCTACTGCTGCAACTACTACTACTACTACTACTACTACTACTACTACTACTACTACTACTACTACTACTACTACTACTACTACTACTACTACTACTACTACTACTGCTGCTGCTGCAACTACTGCTGCTGCTACTACTACTACTACTACTACTACTACTACTACTACTACTACTACTACTACTACTACTACTACTACTACTACTACTACTACTACCGCTGCTGCTGCTGCTGCTGCTGCAACTACTACTACTACTACTACTACTACTACTACTACTACTACTACTACTACTACTACTACTACTACTACTACTACTACTACTACTACTGCCGCTGCTACTGTTGCTACTGCTGCAACTACTACTACTACAGCAGCAACTATTGCAACTATTCCAGAGGACAAAATATGTTGAATATAAACTAAACAAGTATTTCTTAAAATAACAGACATAAAGAAGAATTAAATACTCTATTATCAAGGCTAAAATGAGAGCAACAAAGATACATACAATACAATAAAATACTCTTTCAATGGTAAAGGGTCCTACTATTGTGGAGCTTCTAACTGAAATCATATTATACATAACAATTGAACATCAAGCGTGCTATGACGAGCGAGTCTTGACTCCCATCAAAATAAACCATTACCAATATACTATTTAATTCTGGCAATTTTCCAGTGTATTAAAGACCCCCCACGTCACGTGTCAAAATCACGGTTTTCATGCGTTTTCCCTCTTATAGCTGGTAAAAAATCTTAATGCATCTTCCTAGCAGAAGAGGGAATGTGACACGTCACGTGGGGGGTCTTTAAACTTTGTGGGCCAGTAGAGTAAAATCAAGTCACGATTGCTCGACAATGGCGAAGCAAAAGAGAACGGTGTTATCAACTTATCATCTGCTTGTTTTTTTCTGTTCTTACCACCTATATATTTGTCTTTTTATCATTTTCATGTTCGGGTCACAATAATATCTGTATTGTTAAAAATTCGGGACTTTCCTGGTGTTGCACTGCCTCCGGGCATTGCCTCCAGGATCGTTCCCACCATATTTATATCTACTAATGTCCCATATGTGTCTGTTTCAGACCGGAGGACGTTAAACAGATTTGTCTTCTTTTCGTGTTTTCATTTCTGTATTTTCTTTATTATGTTCATTTCTCGTTATACCATAAACATTGTTAATCCTGTCTTGTGTATATTCAACTAGCTACATGGTACGTTGTTTTCACCTTACATCACAGTTTGTGTTTGTATGGCTCCAACCCACCTGCGTGCGCATCTCGACCATTCCAACGGAAGTGTCGCCATCTTAGTCCTTATTTGTGTGTAAACAAAGTGAAAATGTTATCTAAATGTGTAAAGAAAACATCCAGATGTTATAAATACAGTTTAGATAAGTTTCGAATTGGAACAGCCAAATACGCAGCATCGATCTGGCATTTTTCAAAAAAAGGTAAGGACTAAGATGGCGGTCTCCCATAATATGGCGCTCCTTGTGGCCGGATATGACGACACGTGGGTACCAGCCATACATGTACCTTTGATATAAGGGCTTTACATGAGTATTCCTGTTGCCCTATCTCGTCATTGTGTTCATTTGTGACACTCGAGACTAAAAGTGCTGTTCAAACCAAAGGGAAAAAGAAAATCCGACAAAATTAATGCAGACCTAGGGGAAGACGGGGTAAAAAGCGCATGGGCGGGTAAGAAGCCCACCCCAATCATCTCATGAAACGAAGCAAATTTCAGTCTCATTTTGCCCATGAGACGAGCGTTAATGTCTAGCATTCGTCTTATGGGCAAATTTGACTGAAATTTTCTTTATTTCATGAGATAATTGGGGTGGGCTTCTTACCCGCCCATGCGCTTTTTACCCCGTCTTCCCCTACTTAGATCTACTATAGAGATTTGTTTGTTTAGGAAAAATTGCAAACAAACCCCACACACCATTAAAACGGGATGAGTTGGGTTGGTTTTTTAAATGAGTAAATCGGACTATTTTAAAACTCCAGCCTGTCAAAAATTAAAAAGCCAAAAAAAGGATGAAGCAATGACCATTGCTGCAAGATGCTGTTGGATGCTCCATGCTGTTTTGTTACTCTTTCCGTTTTTGCAAGCTCGTTATAAGTCCGTTTCAGTGACGTAACATTAAAACAGAAAATGACCCACAGCATAATTATTATATTTATGGAGACAACTTTTTTTCTTCTTCTTTTTTTAAAAGGCAAGAAACAGCTACTAAAATAGATCCTTCAACTGACGCCACTAACTGCTAGCTTGCTTTAAAGCAGAAAATGACCTGCAGCGTTTGTGTGGACTCAGCTTTTTTTTTAATTTATAGGAAACAACTAATAATAATACAAAGTGTCCTCGACCAACTGCCACTCGCTGCTGCTTGCTTTAAAACATAAAGAGGCTATTAAAAAAACCCATAACAAATACAAAAAAAACTATTAAAAAGGTCCTTTAACGATGCCACTTGCTGCTAAATTTCTTTGAAACAGAAAATGGCCCGCAGCATATATATAGAAACAACTATTAAAAATAATTAATGTTTAAAAAAAAGATCCCTGAACGACTGCCACAAGATGC
>CM065697.1:30205723-30223223 GCA_017654935.2 Phymorhynchus buccinoides
TTACCTCCCAAAATTAAAAACAAATATGGTCTTCGGATAACAGGCCCTCATTTGATACCTTTTAGTGACATGGGTGTTAAACCATTGTGGTGAACTGTTCTTGAACAATTATACGTTTGGGTGACTTTTGACCATTTATTTTTACTCCAAAGAGATTATGATGAACAGAAAGTGGATATGTCAATGCATTGTTAATAATATTCAGACTTTATTGACGTTTAGACACACACAACACCACACTACTAGAGGGAAATATTTCAAAGCCTAAAATGTAGACGTCCTTTGTCAGTGTATGGACTGATTCTTTTAAAACATAACATTGGTCACTTTAATACATTCCGACTTAGTGCTTACATTACATTAAGTGTTTACTAAAAACACAAGCCTGCTTGTAACGTGGAAAATGGTGTTATTGGATGATGATGATGATGGTGGTGGTGGTGGTAGTGCCAGTGATGATGATGATGATGATAATAATGATGGTGGTGGTGGTGGTGGTGGTGATGATGGCGTTTGTGATATAATGATGATGATGATGATGATAATGATGATGATGATGATGGTGGTGGTGGTGATGATGGCGGTTGTGATATAATGATGATGATGATGATGATGATGATGATGATGTTGTTGTTGTTGATGATGATGATGATGATGATGATGATGATGATGATGATGATGATGATGATGAAGATGATGATGATGATGATGATGATGATGATGATGTGGTTTGATAGCGATGATGATAAAGAGGAGGAGGAAGAGGAAGACGTATGTTGGTGGTGGTGGAAAGGAAGGAGGAAGATAATTGGATATACACATTCCTGATTATTGTTGCTGCTGTTGATATTGCTGTTGAAGTTGTGATTACTGCAATCATTCTGATCACCTACATACACCATTCTTTTCCATCCACATCACCTTCACGATCACAGTTTGGAACCAAAATCTTTGAGAAAACCAAAATCAGGTCCCCAAAAATTTCACACAGACTGTTTCAAAAAGAAACAAAACTCACAAAATGCAAACAAACAAACAAAAAACAAACCATTAACTTACCATGGATTTGAAGCTCCTTTACGCTGATGTAGCCATGTTGATGTTAATGGTCCATCAGGTCAAGATAGCTGTCAGCAAAATCTTCCAAGAATCGGTGTCAGCTGTCAAGTCCTTCAGAAAGACTTTGAAGTTATCCTGCAATCGCATTCCAATCGCGTGCTCTCGTGTTAATGTTGCCCTGTACTTTTCTGGAGCTGGAAGGCAGACCGAAAAGGCACGTATCCATGGTCCTTCGTTCTGCGCAAAAGCCACGATGATTGTCAAGGATGGGTAACATCATCTAGCTCCAAATGTCCCAGTGTGCCAGGATGATCATACCTGAAACCAACAAGAGGGAAATAACCTGATAATTATTTTGTTGGTTTGTTGGTTTGCCTGTATAATAACAGTTTATTGATTAGCACTTTCCTTGAGGTGTGTGACTGAAAACAATGATATCTTCTTGTACACGTTGTAAACAAATAATTCAAAGCGAGCGTTAGGATGACCATTGTCATCGCATTCACACACCGCTGATTATACAGTGATGACCGAAGTCGTGGACGTCTTTGCCAGATGCGGGCAATCATCATCATCATCAACATATTCATCATAATCATCACCACCACCATCATCATCATCGTCACTATTGTGTGGACAATTATGGCATTTCCGCGATGCTTGGGTAATTGTTTCTCGTGCTGTTGATGACTGATGGGGAAAAAACTATAGACATTAACATATATTTAATTTTAAAAAAGAAAAGAAAAGAAAAGTGGAAAGTGGAAAAGGGCTTCATAAGCATAAGGAAAAAGTAAAATCCTATTTCAATTAACGCTTATATTACTACACCTATTTCGTTAAGAAATTACTTCATGACCTTTGTAGATAGAAGTCCATTTATTTTGGTACGCAGACACAAAATATCAAGTAGAATAAAATACAAATTGCTGCCTCCGGCGCAAAAAAACCAAACACAACTTAAATAGATAACGAATTTGAGATTCAGCTGCAAACATCTGTAGGCTTAATCTAAAACCAAAGAGAAATTATCGACCAGTCTCTGAATTTGGTAACACGACAAGGGAAGAAGAAAAAATGGGTTTAGGGTTGGATGGATCATGAAAGTGATAGGTGTGGGGATGTGGACAAATGTTCGTAAATGGTTGTTTTTTTAATCGTTGAAGGCAATGCTAAACGCGCGCGCGCGCGCGCGCGCGCGTGTGTGTGTGTGTGTGTGTGTGTGTGTGTGTGTGTGTGTGTGTGTGTGTGTGTGTATGTGTGTGTGCGCTCGTATGTGCAAGCATACATGTATTCACGAAAGTACGCAAACACACTCACAAACAGACACACACACACACCTGCCTACATTAGCTTTGAATGTTTCTGCATGCATGTGTATGTGTTCGCGTGTGTGTTTATGTATGTGCGTGCGCCCGCGCCCACACTATTTGTCCACACGCAAAGAATAATGCCATTTTCATAGTCACAATCAATCAAGAACCTATCGTTTGATATCACTTTTAGTGGAAGGTGGTTAAATTGAAGAACAGCAACGCAAACGGTTTTTGGTCCTTCTAGCATTTCTTTGTAATGTCTCCTCTCAACAACCTGTGTTTCCTGACCGCTGCTCACGAGAACATACAATAGTAACAACAGCAGCTACTAACCTACTACCAATACAACCACTCCAACAACAACAACAACTACTACTACTACTACTACTACTACTACTACTACTACTACTACTACTACTACTACTACTACTACTACTACTACTACTACTACTACTACTACGGCTGCTGCTGCTGCTGCTGCTACTACTACTACACAACTGCTGCTGCTGCTACTGCTACTGCTACCGCTGCTGCTACTACTACTACTACTACTACTACTACTACTACTACTACTACTACTACTACTACTACTACTACTACTACTACTACTACTACTACTATTAGTCCTACTCTACCCCCTTACGAAAACAACAGTTGGTGTAATAGCTACGATACAGGGGGTGAATCGTGTGTGTGTGTGTGTGTGTGTGTGTGTGTGTGTGTGTGTGTGTGTGCGTGTGTGTGTGCGTGTGTGTGTGCGTGTGCGTGTGCGTGCGTGTGCGTGTGCGCGCGCGCGCGCGTGTGTGTTTCATTTAACGTCTATCCACTACACGTGACATTAGAGAACAAAAAAGTACATAATGTGTGTAATATGCGTGCGTGTGCAGAGGCATGTGTGTGCATGTGCATATGTATGTATGCGCATTAGAAATGGGTAAATTTCATCAAATGAGCCGTATACAGTATTATGAAGTAATACTGACAGAAAACGGCAAACAACACCCCCACCCCCACCCCCACCCCCCACTATCCCTCAGAAAAAAAACACCGAAAAATTACAAGAATGTACCTATGTGACTGCTTTCTAAACTAACGAAAAAATCAGACGGTAGGACTGGTGAAATGAAAATGCTATGTATGGGTTTTTTCGTGGTTTTTTAAAATAATTTTTTAACTGTTCTCTCTCACTTTACTTCATACACAAAATGCATGAAACACAAAACACATGATAGACTGTTCTCAAAATGCTATGTATGATATTTTGTTGCAGAACTGGAATAAATTTCGTCATGTCAGTTAATTAAATATTATGATAAGGACTTATTTCGTTTCCACACACGCAAACTATGCTTTTTTAGATATTGTTTTTTAATATAATCTCCATCTGGACATTAATGACAGTAATCTTTCATTGAAAATAAAATTAGGTTTAATCCTTTTAATATCAAAATGTTCTTGATTATCATAATGTTTCATGCTATTTTGGAACTATATCAATCTTGGCATATTTTGATACAAGATTTGTCTTTCTGTACATAAATATTTTACCTCCACCTAAGAAGAAATGTATTTGGTCTCTCTCTCTCTCTCTCTCTCTCTCTCTCTCTCTCTCTCTCTCTCTCTCTCTCTCTCTCTCTGTCTCTGTGCCCAAAGCATTATGAACCAATTATTATTAAGTCTGGTGGTATATTTTTTAAAGTATGTATTAAAGAACATTTAATTTGTTTAAAATGTAAAGTAAAAATCTAGATTGCTATATTATTTTGAAACCAGAATTTTCAGGCATAATAAGAGTATAGTTTTTAATTTTTAATTTAGCTGAGAAAGTTTCTATATCAACATACTTGCTCTCAGGTATATGACCAGATTTTGTTGAAATTTGGAGGACCTTAATATGTCCTGTTCAAAAGAATCTGGTTTTGCTTTGGTTTAGTCTTTTCTATTTCACTAATTTACAGCAAGAAAAACAATCCCCTCCCCATCCCCGTTTAAAAAACCCACTTAACCCATAATGCCCACCCTCCCATTTGGGGGAAGCTAGGTGTATGTGGTGATATTCATTCAAATAAACTTCTACAGCAACATTTTTATACCAGAGATGCTGAATGCAGTTGCATCTATCATATGGTGGTCTGGAAGAAATATAAAAAATGACATTTTTAGGGGAGGCCGCCATTTGCAATTTTCTGGATCGGTTGCTAAACAGAAAATTGATTGATCCACAGCCTCGATATAATCTGTATTTTTATACCTGACAAGGAAGAACAAAATGGAGACCATTACATTATCTGAACATAGTTTTCAGGGATTTTCAGAATATACTTCTATTTGCATCTGCAATTTTGCAAAATCGACCTCGTACCTCGACCAGTATAGTACCAATGAATCAAAGTGTTGATTGTGGGTACTCATCTGGAGCCCAAAAAAAATACTGTCCCAAAAATGGGACAGTGGTCACGAAAGGGGTGTTTTTTTAATACGTACAAAATAGAACCTTTCCTATCTTATCTTTCAGATTGTGCGATGTTCACCATGTTTATGCAATGCTTGAAGGTGAAAGTAAAATTATCTCAAAAGCTGCCAAATTAGAGATTCAAGGAAGATGGCATAAGGTATCGTCATTTTAGGTTCTTTACATAATGTTATGTGCAAAAGAAAGCCTGTGCTATAAAAAGATAGCAATATCGTACATGTTTCAAACAAATTCACATTGCTAACAGTGGATCAAAACCATACATCAATGAAGTTCAAAGTAAATCCCTTTCTGATTAAATATGTTATTAAACTTAAACCATGGGCGGCGTCAATCGGACCATCAACAAGCACTGGGCTGCCATACACTCAACAAAATGGTTGCTCCCATCTTTTCTTCTTGCTATATGAGTTTCCAACAAATATGATTTCTGTTTAGCGCATTCAAGAAAACAAAGCACAACCCATTGATAAAATGCTATTGTAATCATCCACAGACTAGCTACCAGAGTTTATTTTGCATTAGTTTCACATGCAGCACATGACTTTCTAGGGGATACGTGTCTGTGAATAAGTATTTAGCTGAAGAGACCAGCTTGATGGAGTGGACTGTCTGTTAGAAAAGTGGCCAACTCTAATGAAACACTTTTCATGTGCCCAGAAATCCGGGCAATGGCGCCAAATATAATGCAAAATTGAGTTTACAAACCATGATTTGTGCAGTAGTTTGCAAGATGACATAGCAGATATCTGTAAATTGTTATTAACCAGGATATTTGACCTCTTCTGACGTCAAAAGGACCAAATCTTGAATTTCAGTCTCACACAAATGCTATGTTATGCTTAAATTCTGTTTTGTTCAATACAAAATGTAAGAATAAACATGTAAGATTAAAACTGTAAGGTTTGCTCGGAGCCAATGTTTATAACTATTTCTTGTCATGTTGATTGGTATTATGTTACAAAACGTTCAATGCATTAGTTATTTTTATTTCTAAATGTGATGTGAAAAAGTATGAAAAAACCCTACCCTCTCGTGCCCACTGTCCCCAGAATGGTATGGTCACGTTTTGTCTGCTAAATCACAACATTTGAAGTTTTGCTCAAAATGACTGTTAGATATTTTTATTTTGGCTTTTGCTCTTACGTCACTGTAATGTCTACTGAGACGGCGTGACAAGAACTTATTGAAGACTTGAAGATACAATTTTGCCTCTTTGTTTCTATTGACTTGATTTAGAAAACGATTAAATAAACAAAGAAATCATTCAACATTGTCTTTCATGTTGTGGATACTGGTAGAATACTTACAAATAGACATAAATATGTACTAATTAGAAACTTTATATTTTTGGGGGTTGTTGACTATTTTTGGCTTTTGCTCAAAACATTCTGAGCGACTTATGTAGGTTTTCCCATGCACCATCACAAATGAAACACAAACAAACATTTGAAAATATTAATTGGGCATACATGGGATAAGTCCTTACATTTGCAAAGGTGAGGTTCAACCTTCAAAATATTTCACTCCAGAAAGTTGGTGCTGTTGGTTTTTTAAACGTTAATACAAACTGTTTTTTCCTTTGCCATAAACACTGGGTGTTTTAGTTTTTTACATCACTGTTGAATAAAACAATTCTGAGTTGACATTCGCTAATTGCTTTCCTTGAGGTAACAGATTATTATTGACAAGTAAAAGAGTTTGAGATTTGGACAAGTAAAAATTTCGCTAATTGCTTTCCTTGAGGTAACAAATTGTTACTGACAAGTAAAAGATTTTGAGAGTTTGACAAGTAAACATTTGCATTGAGTTTGTTTCTCTTAGTAAAGATTTACGTTGCACTGAGTCAGTGCTGTCAAGGATAGAGAATGAATGAATGAATGAACACCTTTTATTTAACGAGGACAATAGATAAAGCAAACGATATGCTTTTTGCATCCAGTCCTCAATAAATAATGATAAAATAAAGCAAACAAGAAAACAAACCAAGAGACCTATAACTGGAAAGAAGAAAAATCAAAAGAGCATGTAACCCCCCCCCCCCCCCCCCCTCCCCTTTCACACACGGCAACCCACAATGTAGACATTCGATATCACAGAGTTAGAGGGGTAAGTGAGAAAGAAAGAGTAACGGAGAGACAGAGATTAAGAATAATGATGCAAGGAGAGGGGGGGGGGGGGGGAGAAAGAAACGAGAGAGCTTATGCCACACAAATACATTCTTTTTACATACTAGTATACAGAAACATTAGCATTTGCACAATCGTTTCATATAGATGTGTGTATAACGACTGGTAGAATCAAACATTTTAACAATAACAGGTGGAGAAATAGTGGTTACACACCCAAACGAGAACAAGTCCTTTCTTTTTCTGATTGATACGTAACTATTTATACCAACTAAAGTTTGGATGCATGGAAATCAAATGTGAAAATATGAATTACAACGAATATGGTAATGCATTTCAGGAGAAAATAATGAAATGCTATAATTCATCAAAAACTCATAAAAGATTGTTTTAAATCTTTTGAAATTTGGTTGTTTAAAAAAACGAAAAGAGACAGGTAGTCTATTGCACAACCAGCTTCCATAACAGGCGAGACTTGCTTGATTTATAAAGAATAATAGTGGGTAAAGGAAGGTCTATCTTATGGCTATGCCGAAATTGATTAATGGCAAACATATTGCGTAGTGAAGATGGAGAATTGCCATACAAATCTTATGCATTAAGACCCCTTTATTATATAGCAGTTTAGATTTAAGTGGAAGAATATTCGCATGTTTGTACTCCTCGTTGGTCAAGGAAGATTTGCTTAGTATCACTTTCACTGCACGTTTATAAACACTGTATACGGGTTTCAGCAAGTTTTGACTGTCTAAATATCAAAGTGTTGATGTATAATCTAAGGCAGATTGAATAAACGAATAGAAACATATTTTAAGGGCATGTAAGTTCAAGAAGTTCTTTATCTTATTACGTTGATAAACTTTAGAAGCAATATTATTGGTAAGTGTATGTGTGAAAACCAAGACAGGTTTTGATCAATAGTTATTCCAAGTACCTTATGACTAGAAACTTCTTCAACTGTGTCGTTATTGATATATAGGGGTAGTAAATGTACATTTAGATTTTGGCGTTTTGGACGTGTGGCAATCAACATAAACTTTGTGTTCTTGGGATGTGGGGCTAAATGATTAAGGTGTGTCCATCATACGAGTAGATTTATATTTTCTTGCAGGTTGTAATATTCTTGTATAGGGTCGTTGTTACAAGAATCTATAGTTGTATCGTCTGCAAAAAGTTCACACGTTGTTTTGATAGACAGAGGTAAGTTATTGATATATAGCGTAACAAGTAAAGGGCCTATTACAGATCCTTGTGGGATGCCAAAATTATTTGAAAATAAATCCGACAGGTTTTTTTATTTAAGCATACTGCTTGCTGTCTGTTGTGTAAGAATGATAAAATAAGCATAAGAGCATCTGAAGATAAGTTGTAACATGCACGTTTTAATATAAAAAAAAGGAGTTGATGATTGACAGTGTCAAATAATTTAGCAAAATCTACAAAGAGAACACCAAAAAACATTGATTTAGTTGTGTTAGAAAGTCATCTCTAAGTATTTTTTAATAAAGTTGTATGACAGGAATTGTTAGCTCGAAATCCAGATTGGTTTGGAGGTATGAGGTCATATCTGTTTAGGTGAGAAAGAAGACATTTGTGACTATGTTGATCAAGTGGTTTTGATAGAACAGAGAAAATGGATATGGGTTGGTAATTATCAAAAAAGTGTATTGTAGTTGTCACACGTTACATTGCTTAACCAACCATACTAAAAAAAACTTACAGAATTGTTTCCAACGTTCCAACAATAATGAATTTAATGGTGCCCATATCAACGTGTGGGTTGTTTTTTTGGTGTGAGTTAGATTTTTTTATGATGCTGTATTTTGTGAAACATACTGAACCGATCATACTGGGGGGGGGGGGGGGGGGGGAAGAGAAAAGCATGCACATTTGTTTCTCAACAATGAAGCTCATAGATTTAGTTCATAGTTTTTTTAGTTTTAGTTCATAACGAATTCTCATTTTAGGTAAAACAAAGATCAAAATAGTGACCAGCCGCCGTAGTGTAGTGGTTAGTGTCGCGGACTACTAACTGGGAGGTCTCGGGTTCGAATCCCATCAGAGGCGAGGTTTTTTTCGGTCCTGGACCGACTCCTACCCAGAATGAGTGGCTATGGGCTCAATGGGAAGACTGAAACCACACAGTCGAGCTTCATCCGCTTAACGGATGCGATTCTGAGAGTGTTGCTCTAATTTCAAGACCAACACTGCAGGTGTCTGTAGATATCGGGCCTAGTTAACGCCTGGATATCATTATGAAAGGAAGCGTAGAATACAGCCCTGTCATGCAGTCTCAGACCGATACAGAACTCCATAGCATCATCATCATCATCATCATAGTCATCCGCCTCATTTCCATCAATCATTAAAAAGAACAATGTCTCAAATTATGTGGCTTTGCAAGCCCTGCTCTCATGGTGACCTCAGTTTCGGTTTCTGATCCAGTCTATGCTTTGGTGCGTTCGGGTCAAAAGTCATGGGGAGCAGTGTGTTCTGGGGAGCTGTCGGTGGACAGTCGTGGTGGCACCCTCGGAGGAGAACCTCACTCACGTTGGCACCGCGACTAAAAGAATTGTGTCGTCAGTAGGGGGCTTAGTAGGTGTCCTGAACAGGCTCTACTGAAATCAACCGAAGTGACTCAGCAGCAGTGCCTCCTGACGGCCTAACATAGAATAGCTCCCCTTGGACTGCTGGTCTCGGATTCTGCAACCTGAACGTGCAGAGGTGTGGCTGCGAGTTGGGACTCAGAATGAGCGACGTGGGAGCCACGCCAATGTACGGCCCAAAAGATGGGACATCAAAAAAAAGAAAAAAAGATCAAAATAGTGAGACTAGGAGAGAGGATAATAGTGAAATTAATAAAGGGAAATAACTCTCAAGCACAGAGATTTCCGGCATCCATCGCCCAGCAAAGTATGATATAAAGCATAAGCATAAGGTATCAACAAATTTCAAAAAGTTCAAAATCATGCTGCCCGCCTTATCTTCTGCTCTTCCAAATATGGCCATGTAACTCTATTGCTGCGCTCTCTCCACTGGCTCCCTGTTCAGCAAAGAATATCCTACAATATTGCTTCTCTCTGCTTCAAATCTATCGAGTCCTTCTGCCCTGAAAATCTCACTGATCTGTTACAACTCTATACGCCATCTCGAGCTCTGCGTTCCTAGTCCGACACCTGTCTCTATCGCATCCCTACTGTCCGCACTAAAACCTTTGGCCAGCGCTCTTTTGCCTATCAAGCTCATGTCAATTGAACTCAGTTGCCCCACTCTCTCAGACACTCTCCTTCTCTGCCCACATTCAAACGTCATCTGAAAATTCATCTCTTTCCCAAGTAGCAACTTTCATGATCTGGTCTGTGTGTTGGTGCATGAGCGTGTGTGTGTGTGTCTCTCTCTCTCTCTCTCTCTCTCTCATTGTCTCTGCTTGTTTCTTCCTCCCTTTCTCTCTCTCACTGCTTCTCTGTCTCTGTCTTTGTATATCTCTCATTGTCTCTTTGTTGTCTTGCATTGTCAATCTCTTTATCTCTCTTTGTCTCTGCCTGAGTCTCATATTATGTCTTTCCCTGTCACTCTCTCTCTCACTCCCTCTCTCTCTCTCTCCCTCTCTCTCTCTCCCCCTCTCTCTCTCTCTCTCTCTCTCTCTCTCTTGCTACTTTAAACCCTCACAACAGCTTTCTTGATACAAAAAGTATTTATTTATCTCTCGATATTCATCTTTTTTCTTCTCTCTCTCTCTCTCTCTCTCTCTCTCTCTCTCTCTCTCTCTCTCTCTCTCTCTCTCTCTCTCTCTCTCTCTCTCTCTCTCTCTCTCTCTCTCTCACACACACACACACACACACACACACACACTCAAAAAAACACGCGCGCGCGCACTCGCGCACTCACGCACACACAATTTAAAAATATATCAATTAAGTGTTTACCCAATGCATAAAGCAATCAGTTGTCTTGAAATATTATTTCAGTCAATTTACAAATTTCTTGGCCTTACAAAGCACTTGAAATGTTTGTTCAGTAATTTGGCAAATTTCTGGGTTTTTCAAAACAGAAAATGTTTTAACCTTCCTGAAAAATGTAGGAAATTTGCAAAATCTCTGAGCAAAACAGTAAATTAGCCAATCTACTGACATTTTCGGGAATTTTGCAAACTTATTGGTTTATAAAATTTACTGCAACATATGTATCGAAAGACTGTGTTGTTGGCTGGTTTTAAATAATCAGACCCTCAGTTGCCCTTTTGAGGGAAAGGTTTGCACTATGTCCATACTTTCTAATTTGCTTACTGTTGCTTCTTTGACAGGTGGATTGGTCTTACTGTGCAGCAATATCCCCACCAGCTAACTTTGAACATCTGTTGATTTGTTTATGAGTTAACATATTGACACGTTCGATTCCTCAAAATCAATCAGTCAATCAATATCATACATTCATCTACCATCAATTAATCAATCAATATCCCTTTCAGTATAACTGCTCTTCTGAAAGGAAAAGAAGAAGAAAAGAGAAAGAAAACCCAAGTCATTATATAGAAAGCACTAACACACAGCAAATATCCGCTAAAGAGGCAGAATTCAGTTTTATTTTTGTTTAAATTTAGACGATAGCAAAGGTTCTAAATATGAAAAAAGTAAATTATAAATCCTGTACGATCTACAAGAGAATCCAGATTTACACAAGATGATAGAGATGTCGACAAAAGGACAGAAAGAGAGACAAACAGCAGAGTCAATTACAAAGGCCAGATCAATTAAATGGGGGTACTTTCAACTGCAGAAAATACTCACCCTTTATAAATATGGCAAACGAATGGATTTTAATAGTCAGGGGTGTTATGTCGTCTCGATTAAAATGTTTGCTAAAACTGATTTTTTTTTTGCTTTGTTGTATTGGTAAGGGTATCCAAAACCTAGAACACACACCATACGGTTCACATTTTCCCTCTTTGACGGAGGGGGGACAATCTCCTATAAACCCCTATATGGGACAGAGGTCAGTTCTATCCTTTCTGTAATTTCACATTCAACAGGCAGACCAAATTTAGGTTTTCAATTATTCTGGGTGCTTTTAGTGCCTTTTTACTGTGTGGTAGTTAATAGTACAAAGAAACTATACGGAGAGCTGAACAAAAGAAGGCCTTCAGAGAAACCCCCCCCCCCCCCCCCCCCCCCCCCCCTCTTCAATGCAGCGTTTATGCCCTGAACTCCTTACTCAAATAGGACTGTGTCGCGCCCAATTCATGACTTTTTAATGTTCAATAATTAGTATAACAAAAAACAAATAATAATAATAATTGGTATAACATAATGTTGGCAATATTTACTATTTCAAAGACCAATAAAAGGGGTTTATATACGAGTCTAGCGTGCTGTCTGTGAAAATGGCAAGAGGTACAATATTATCAATGCAAGCTTTTTGTTTCTTATCCTTTAACTCAGGGGAGTTGAACAGGGAGGAGGGTGTTGCGACGGTGCTTGTGGCACTGCCCCCACACAATCAACCTATCCATATTTATGTAAATTCTGTTTTCTGATTAACTCCAGCCCTTTTGAAGAATTTATTTCAAAGCATATAATTTAAATTGTTCTTAAGCATTTCCACATAAATTTACATCACCATTCAGTAAGAAACATACAGAGTTATTTCATGTTTAAAACAAAGGAAAAAAGAACAATGCAAAGTGTCTATTCGAAGGATTCAGAAGGGACAGACATTAATGATTTTGCGAAGTTTAGTATGGTTTGTACAATTTTACTCTCATAAGTATTCATCAAAAAGGCCAATTCAAAAAACAATTCCAAAACAAAGGCATTAATCCTTTGTTGATTTCACACACTTCTCATTTTTTTATGGTTAGTTGGTGTGGATATTTCAGGGTTCATTTTTCCTGCCAGAACTTTCAACAATTCATATTATGTTCATTCATCTAAAACAAATGACGAAGGAGAATCTCCAAACAAAATAGCTATGTCATAAATGTTGCATTAAACTTCTCATATAAGTTGTGAACATATTATGACTCTACTCAGATTATTATGAAGGACACCATGACCACAGGATGTCGTTGAAGCAAAGCATACATAGCCTGTTGCATGGGTGCAAATACACAGAATGAAAACACCTGAAAGGACGGGGTCCAGGGGTAATGTTCCCCTTCAGCTGAAGAAAAAAATTGATTTATGAAGGTATTTTAGTTTGCCTTTTCCACCATTTATACAAATGCTTATTTTAAAGTGTTTGAAAAATACAGTAAACACACAAAATCTTGTTTGATAAATTATAAAAAAGGAAATTCTTATTCTGGTAAAATTTAAAAAACAGGAAATCCTTATATACCAGGAACATTTGCACCCATGCTGTTGAAAACGGCAATGAACAAACACAATCTTAGATCTGCACCGGAACGTCACCAAACAAATAGGCCTAGTGTCTTTTATGCTTGACTTTAGTAAAAGTTCAGTTGTTTGACAGGCATCTGGATGAATCAACCAAAAACAGAACTGGTGCGAAGGGAGCAAGAACTCTCTGTCAGCGTCCATGACTAAAAGGGGTCTAACTAACGTCTTGCTTGCACAGGGTTTACTGAAGCACTTTCCTGGGGAAAATGCCTCCACAGTGATCCTCACATACAATATTAAAATCAAGCAGCGTATCTTTGAAGAAACCACTGCCATGAAGAGGCTGAAACTGTTATTGCTCATCAAGTCTTGTTTTCAGCAGGTGTCAGAAGATTCGTGATTTCAATTATTTCTCTTGCTTGAGCTATGGTTCCATCACCAACATGTCCCATTTTATGTCCCTGCCAGTAAATCATTTGAGCATGTCTCAGTACCAAGGTAACAGGGTGAAATGAGACGCATCAGTAAAACCAAAACATTTTATCAGGTGACCAGGTGAACAGATCTTCAAAGCGTTTTCTAACACTCAATCCCTGCCCTGGTGAGTGGTTTTCTTCAAAGTAGCACCGTATGGATTTAGGATCACAAGGAGAGTGTTTCCGTAATCCCTGAGAAAGTATGATGCTGAACAATAATGAAAGACCTTTTAATATTATATGGAAAGGAAAAGTTACAATATTGGGCATATTCTTCAGTAATGTTACTCCTGCTTCTCTGTTGGAGGACATTTTGAATGAAAGAGTAGAAAAAGGTGGAAATAATTAATGCGCAGTGGTCAAAGAGAAATCGAAGCCTCTTTGGTAATTTATGCATAATAAAAACATTTTATTATCTCAATTTGTGTACGTTATGCAGTCCATCACTCATTGCGGACGAATTCCGAGTTTACTCGGAACAGGAGAGCACCATTCAGGGCCTAATACCGAGTATTCTCGGAACAGCGATTTCTGAGTCTAAAACGTATCTAAATCCATATTTGTTTTCAATCCAAACCACGTTTTTCGAGTTACTTCTCTTCGTCACTCTTCCAGCTTTCGTTTCACTTATGTCTGGCACTTCTATTGCAATCTTTAATGTTACAAATGTGCACAAATGGGCCCTACACGAGCCTCAGACAATAATCTGATGTATTTTCATTACCAGTGATAGTAATAAGGAGACTAATGATTCCGACTTTAATGTAATTAACCATGATCTCAAAGCAAAAATTAAACATGGATCAACTAGTAATGTTGTCAAAATTGAATCATTCACAGTGCTGAGTTTTGTTGCGTTTCGTTTTTGCTATATTTTTTTTCTAGGCAGCCCCAGGCCATTAATGATATTTGTCCAAGGCAGTGATGACATGAAAGGGTTAAAAAGTGCTTGATAAACTGAATACACTGTTCTTTAGATTCTTATGGAAAAAGAAATTTAAATACTAGAGCTTTTGAAAAGGTTAAAAGGTCAGTAATGTGTAGCTCTCTCGAGAATGGTGGCATAAAAATAATAAATTTGAATGTAATGCAGGCCTCCTTTTTAATGTCATGGGCAGTCTATCTACAGCACTCCTCAGATTAAACATGGAATATTATTCCAAAATTCATATTCTCTGAACTGGGTCGAAACTTGCAGTGTTTTTGCTCGTCTCAAACATCTAAACATTTTATAGGAATGGACCATGTTAAATCTTAATTTTAGAAACATGTTTTATCAACATGGCTAAACAATAGAAACAAATTAGATATCCCCGACGACTCTGTTGTGCCCTTTCTGTTTCCGAAACTCTGGAACATTGTGCATATTAAGTACAGAAACAAAGCTTTATTTTTTAAAGACTGGATTGATACAAACATCTGTACCGTCAATTATGTACTTGCTAATGGCGAAATACTATCTTTTGACAGTGTTTGTGAAAAAGTGGGATATTCCACATCAAGGTTGTTTGCATATAACGCTTTGTGTAGCGCTCGTAAGTCACGTGCTGCTAATGCCCTGTTAAACAATAATGTTCCACCACACCCTCTCCATTTCACAATGTAAATTATCTTCCCACAGCTCAAAAGCTGCGCCAAAAAATACAGAGCTTCGAGCATCCTCCGGTTTTTGGTTTAGGAAGCATGGTTTATCTCTCCAGAATGTTTTCCCCACTAATATTATTGTATATAAAATGGGAATAGCCAGCTCACCGACTTGCTCATTTTGTAATGAGAAAGACTTCAATGAACATATTTGCTTTAACTGTAGTTCTGTTAAACCTGTATGGAAATTACGTCAGAATTGTATATATAAGGGAACGAACAAAAGAATAATTTTAGGGGAAAGGGACATACTTTTTAGATACAATACTAAATATGTGAATAATACTGATACGAAGATAATAAAGCATCTTATTCTAACTACAAAAATGTGACCCACCACCACGAAAGGGACTTTAAGGGTCAAATGGACAATTCTGAGTAAATTATACTATTGAAAACTTCAGACAATTCGCCTTCTATTGATACAAGAACCATTATCGTATCTTTGTCTATTCCTGAGTTATAAGCATTTGCGGTTAGTAGGGTGAATGTCGGCCATTTTGAGAAAACACATTCTAAAGTCTAGCCTAGCTGAAGAAAATGCATGGACCTA
This sequence comes from Phymorhynchus buccinoides, assembly GCA_017654935.2. Lineage (NCBI taxonomy): Eukaryota > Metazoa > Mollusca > Gastropoda > Neogastropoda > Raphitomidae > Phymorhynchus > Phymorhynchus buccinoides. Next base: position 30,221,712 of record CM065697.1, read on the forward strand.
CTCGTTTTAAAGCCCTTATACGACCATTTAGATACCATAATTAAAGATTATCCTTCTTTAACGCTAAACGTAAGGTGTTGGAGATCATGAAAATACCCACAACTCAAAATTGACAAAAAAATTGATTTTTGACATTGCAAGCATGACTGTTGTGAGAAACTAGCCCAGCGACTTAATGTCCCTTTCGTGGTGCTGGGTCACAAATAGCAATAAGCAAGTTCAAGTATGGCACTCAAGTAGATATCCGTATAATACTAAAATCAGAATGTAATTTACGAAAACGTCATTTCAAGTCTCTTTGAATTAATGGTAGGAATGTTTTGTCTATTTTGAGATAGGTACATGTGTTATATTGCTGAGTACAGCTTCGGATTTTTCTCTTTCTATCCACTCATATCATTATGATTTGATCTACTTGTTTATTGGTTTCATGTATGTACTTATTTAAATAAGGCATTGCTATTATTATCCATTATTATTATATCATTTCTACTGTAGTTGTTGTTGCAGTTATTGTTATTTTTATTATTACTTCTGTCTTCCCTTGATCAGTACAAGGTTTCATGAACCGCACCTCCTCTGCTGGTCCCTGAAGTGGACAGTGTGTCATTAGTTAATTCAGCATCATGTGTTTATTGTGAAGGAACGTAAAGTGTGTCATTAGTTAATTCAGCATCATGTGTTTATTGTGAAAGAAAGTAAAGTGTGTCATTAGTTCATTCAGCATCATGTGTTTATATTTGTGAAAGAAAGTAAAGTGTGTCATTAGTTCATTCAGCATCATGTGTTTATTGTGAAAGAAAGTAAAATGTGTCATTCGTTCATTCAGCATCATGTGTTTATTGTGAAAGAAAGTAAAGTGTGTCATTAGTTCATTCAGCATCATGTGTTTATTGTGAAAGAAAGTAAAGTGTGTCATTAGTTAATTCAGCATCATGTGTTTATTGTGAAAGAAAGTAAAGTGTGTCATTAGTTCATTCAGCATCATGTGTTTATTGTGAAAGAAAGTAAAGTGTGTCATTAGTTCATTCAGCATCATGTGTTTATTGTGAAAGAAAGTAAAGTGTGTCATTAGTTAATTCAGCATCATGTGTTTATTGTGAAAGAAAGTAAAGTGTGTCATTAGTTCATTCAGCATCATGTGTTTATTGTGAAAGAAAGTAAAGTGTGTCATTAGTTAATTCAGCATCATGTGTTTATTGTGAAAGAAAGTAAAGTGTGTCATTAGTCCATTCAGCATCATGTGTTTTTTATTTGTGAAAGAAAGTAAAGTGTGTCATTCGTTCATTCAGCATCATGTGTTTATTGTGAAAGAAAATAAAGTGTGTCATTAGTCCATTCAGCATCATGTGTTTATTGTGGAAGAAAGTAAAGTGTGTTATTAGCTGGGGGGGGGGGGGGGGGGGAAAGAAGAAGAAACCAAAAAAGCATGATGCTAGTAAGACGCCTTTTGTCCATGGGTACTGACTGACAGCATGTCCTTGAGAGGCACAGAAATCGTCCTCTGTGGAT
>CM065697.1:30243223-30260723 GCA_017654935.2 Phymorhynchus buccinoides
CCTGCAAAAGAATGTGCACGGGGTCCCAGGGATGCACCAGAAAAATTCTTTTTAGCAATCACAATGCCACTGGGACCCTCTATCCTGCCTCTAGGACCCTCTATGCTGTAAGTGAAGGGGTCCCCGGGACCACTTGCTTTGCGGGACGATTGTGAGCCATGGACATAATAATAGTGTATAAACACGATACATACGACGGCTCATAATAATTTATATATACCAATTGCAACACTGCGCCAATGATTTCATGGTAGCACCTATTAATTAATGTCACCTTTGAATTGTAGAGTGATGTTCTCGTTACACAAACAACAACTTGAAACAATCCCGATGAAGTATTTTTTTTTAAACTCGTATTTTAATATTAGCAGTGATACAATCCCACAAAGAGTCTGGTACAAAGAACGTAGTGTTGACCCCATGACCTACTTTCAGTACAGCCAATCAGCTTCGAATTTTATTCCATTCAAAATTGAAATGTTACTACTTGCGGAAAGAGGTCCTTTTTGTTTCACCTGTCAGCATAGGAAGATACTAATGCATTTATTAATGTTTTGTTGTTGTTGTTGTTGTTGTGGTTGCTGTTGTTGTTGTTGTTCGTTGTTTTTCTTCGTCGTCTTCTTCTTCATCATCATCGTCATCATCATCATCATCATCATCATCATCTTCTTCTTTTCTTCTTCGTCTTCTTCTTGTATAAACAGTGAAGGTACACACAGGGCAAGTAAGAATGTTATTGGTAAAGATACACAGACGGAAATCTGTTCTTTCTTCTTCTTCTTCTTCTTCTTCTTGCATTTAACATTTGAAGGCACACACAGGGCAAGTAAGAATGTTATTATTGGTAATGCTACACATACTAGATGACAATCTGTTGGGTGAAAGCTAAAAGGTACGATCGTCCTTCTTTATTTCTTTTGGTGATAGCATCATTTGGGCGTTCATCCAACGATTTGCTAAAACAACGATGACATAGCCTAGTGACCCTATGATTAGTCTATCCATTGTCTTCCATACAATTCAACAAGTGGCCTCCCTTGGCCCACTACCACTAATAACGTAATACACAAATCTACCACACCATCAATATGTAAACCAGACGAGTACATACTGTAAAATCCCCCCGTAAGGATACCGGGAGGGGGGGGGGGGGGGGTCTTTCGTACAAATAGTAGTTCCCTACCTTCTGGAAGTTATGTGCTTGTAACTTCCTCTAATCCATCACTCTCTTTGACTCTGCTTTTTTCCCTTTGCTTACTGTCATCTGCTAATATCTTTCTATCTTACTGGTCCATTCTCCTGCCTTTTTCCTATAAATTCTTACACAGATTTCTTCAGTCGAAGTCGGACATGCTGGGGCCTACCTATTTCTTAGTTGGGCGCGTAACGGCAGCATGACGCATCTACGCTGATATGACAAGAAACTGTCTGAGCGAACGAAGAAGAAGAAGACTGTAAAAGACCTAGCGATCTCCCAATAAGTTCTTGTTATACTAAAATGATACGAATGCAAATCAGGATACTACTACTACTACTACTACTACTACTACTACTACTACTACTACTACTACTACTACTACTACTACTAGGACTACTAGGGCAGGATGAAAAGAAGCTTTGTCAGCTTATTATGTAACGCTCAATAAAGATGATTTTGACTTCACTTGACTTGACGAAATATATACGCAATAGCATAGCATGGCCAGTATTAGTGTGTGTGTGTGTGTGGTGTTATATTACGTCTTAGTGTCTGTATTAAACAGAGAAGTAGGATAATTTAATTAATATGCAGGCAACGAGGATATTCTTCGGTCGGTTTAAAAGATAAAGAAAAGGTCATTCGTGACGCTTTATTGATAATAAATGTAAAAACAAACACACACAACAAACATAGTCACGAAAATGGACAGACAATGAAACGTATGAGAGTTTTTTAAACACATAAATTGTAAATTGTACATTGTAGACAAGTTTCCATGTGCGCTGTACAATGCCAATGGACAATAAAGAAACTTATGACTTATGACTTATGACTATCCGCGAGGTGCCTTGCTAAGCCCCCCCCCCCACACACACACACACACACACACACACACACACACACACACACACACACACACAGACCCCTCCACCCTAACCCACCCCCACCCCCCGCAAAAATTTGGATTCTTGCGGTATGTACAATAATTCACGTAGTTTGAAGACAATGTCTAAATATTCCATTGACCTAAATACCAGTTTCAATTCCATTATGAAGCGTCTAACGACGAAGGGGGGAAACGCTAAAGAAGGCCACAATGATTGCTGGAGCACGTTTCAGTTTCAATTAGATATTATATATATACTATACTATATATAGCATGAAAGAAAAATCTCATTAAATAGCTGAGCTCCGTACCCCTACTCTGAAGGACTAAAAGTTAGTGCATTTAAAATGCAGAATAGTTTGCTTTGATAAAACTTTTATGTGTCCAATGTCTGTATTTGTGAACCTCAGAAACAAAACCAGTTATATATATATATATATAAGCCACTACAGTAAGCCAATATATAAGCCTATCATGCGCTCCTTCTATGCATATTATCCAAACACAATTCTGCCCCATTCAGTCACGTTCTTCCAAACTTTGATAAGACTCAAAGTAACCTTTTTTTAACAAGAGTAGTAAAATTAAACAAACACTGTAAGCAATGCAAACTTCCAGTTAAACCCCCCTCCTTCTTATTTATCTCGAAAGAATATAGTCCAGGTGGACAACGTGTTTTAAGGTCTCAATAATCACGTTAACATTTTTCCATCTTTCCCCATGGCAACACCGTGATATCCTAGTCATAAAATCAATTGCGTATCAGTGTGTTTCTATGGGGGGAAGAGAGAAAAATGTTAACGTGTATTGATACCATAATGGTCTTCTTGTTGTTGGCGTACCCTGGCTAAAAGACTCCAGGGATCATCCTAACAGCCGAAGCACTTGAACACTATGGTACAGATGCACCAGCTAGGGATGAGAACATTACACGTGTGACCGTTTCTGATTACCCCGCCACATGGTCAGCCAATCTGACAGCAATCTGACATGGTCAGCCAATCAAGTCAGCAATGGTTTCCAGCAAAACTTTAGAATGCCGTGTATCTTTTAACCATTCAATCTGAAACTAAACTGACTCTAGCCCTAACCCTAACCCTATCCCTAACCCTAACCAAAACCTTAAACCGTCAAATACACACAAAAATTAAAGGTAAAGGTAAAGATGTGCCCCCCCCCCCCCCCCCCCCCTGTATTTCTCGTTAATTCCATTTGTCCGTTTTTGCCTTTCTTACCAAACATAGAGCTGTATTTTATGAACCTTTTCAGCTAATTATCTTTTTGGAATACTAACACTAACCCTAACCCTATCCCTAACCCTACCCTCCCCCCTATAAGACGGTAAAACGCAATGAACCACGACTGTGACAAATGCCGCGGTGTACTGCAGTACATAGGGGGGGGGGGGGGGGGGTCCTATTAGATAATGGTCTTTATCATGACTGCAATTAATTATTGAAGAAAGATAATTAGCTCAAAATGTTCATAAAATACAGCTTCATGTTTGGTAAGAAAGGCAAAACTGAACAATGGAATTAACCGATAAATGTAGGGGGTGGGGGGGGGGGGCACATCTGAGTGTTCCATGTTTGGAGATGACCAAGTGCAGTCTTGAACGCCTAGTAGTGTTTGAAGGCCCGGTTGTACGAGAATGCGATGGAATCTACCACTAGTGACTACCACTATGCACTGCTGGCGAGAGAGAGGGAGAAACGCAGAGACAGAGACAGAGTGAGTAAAGAAGGCCTAGAGAAAGGGTACTGTTCAGGGAGAGACAAGCCCTCCATAGTTTGCGCTGGCGTCATAGTATTCTTCTTCTTCTTCTTTTTCTTCTTCTTCTTCTTCTTCTTCTTCTTCTTCTTCCAGTTGGGGATGTTTATCCTGCCCCACGCTCGCCGGTCTTCATTCAGACCATTAACAGCGACCATCCTGTGAATTCGTGTCATCCATCCATCCACCGGCACACACGGCCTACTCGTACCGAATAGTGGGATGGGCTTTAGCGTGTGCGCAAGATCTTGTGTATGCGTTCGCACACGCCGGGACCTCGGTTTTTGAAAAGTCTCATCCGAAGGACTTTCCCAAAAAAACTGACGTCAGGTACCCATTTACACCTGGGTGGAGTGAGGAAAATAGGAGTAGAGTGCCTTTCCCAAGGACACACCACCGTGAACCGAGCTGGGCTCGAACCAGCGCACTCGCAAACCTGACGGATTACGAGCTAGCGACTCTATCGTCAACTGACCGAAAACGAGTCTCTTTTCCTCGTTTTCCTTCCATTCGCCGGGTGATTAGGCCTACTATGAGCTTAATTTGGTTGGTTAGTTGGTTGAGTGGAGGTTTTACGTCCTCATGGCGGAAAGCCCTTAGGGACAAGTCGTTCTGGTGCTGGGTCGATGGCTTAATTTGGTCACACGTTTCTTTTTGTGTCTTTCATTTTCAAACAACCAATCAATAAACTTCTTTCAAAAATAATACACACATAAAATTGAAATCTCCGAGAGATGGACATGGACGGTTCCGTGGCAAAATAATCAAAATAATCAACGTGATGATTGTGGCCACGCACAGCGAAGAAGAAGAAGAGGACTGAAATTTGGCCTATCTCGTACTGGGAAAGGGATAGGGGTTAGAATCAACCTAGGATTACTTTCATAAAACTGAAAGAAGCAGACTTTGAGATTGAGGGTCGCAAACATGGGGGGCTGCGCGCCGGGTGAGTAAAGTACAAAGATTGGGAGATTGTCGTTGATAATAAATTTCCACCAGACGAAATACTCCTGATCTTATTGCAAAAGAGAGTGATTAACGGTATTAAAAACTCTTTCGAATGAACTGTATGTAGTTCTAACGAGTTATAAGATGACGAAGCCTTGAAGGGTCTGGGTGGCCGATGCCTGTCCTTGGCTGAAGAAGCGTGTTTGGAGTGAGATGTAGGTAGATACAGAGGAGGTTCGTGCGACAGAACTAGAACTCAAGAGTCAAGTGACGGAACGACAGCAGGACATCTAAATTGATAGGCTAGAAGAGGTAGAATAGTTATTATTTTTACATATATAAGCTAGATGAGGTAGAAGAGATAAGGCTTAGACTACCTCACACATAGAAGGCACGGATGGATTGGCGAAAAAGAAGAAAACAAAAACATTGAGGCAACGTCAACGGTGACTGAAAACGTTAAACAACCGTTACTAGAAATAGAGTCACTTACCTGTGCAAGCTACACACGGAACAATAACCACGGCACTACTTTCTCTGGGAAGAAGACAAGACAGAAGGTTGCACATTTCCACCCGGCAAGGTAGTCATTCATTTACTCCAAGGACAAGTAAAGCTAACGCGCTCAGTCGCACTACCTACATTATTTCACCGCTCGCTCTGTCTTCTTTCTATCTATCTATCTATCTATATGCCTTGCACGTGCACATACACACACAACAAAAGTCTCTTGGAGTCGAACGCTCAGAAAACACTGCGGAGACTCCGGCGATTCCCTCTCGGTTTTATCCCCGGATTGACGTCACAGAGACATAAATAGTTGGCGATTCGCTGACGGAAACCTCCTCGTGACGTCAGAAACGGCCGACCCATATTCATCGTGGCAAAAAAAAAGAAGGGGGGACGGGGAGGAGTTGATGAGGTGAGGGGAAGGGAGTAGGGTGGGTGGGTGTAAGGTTGGGGATGTGGTAATAGAAAGGGGTGGCAGGATGTTTCACGCTTCTAGAAAACCCCGTTCATTGAGAGATCAGCCGCGGCGACAAGCATCCCTTATATCACCGACACATCGGCATTTCTAGCACAGAAAACAAGTCTCAAATCTATTCCCAACCATCAGACTAATCTCACAGATTATAAGAGTCTTCGCGAGGCTAAGTACTAAAAACAAAAAAGGGTTCCGGAGACAGTAATAATAATAAATAATACCACCCAGAAAGACAACCCGATTCCAAGCTGGTAGGTTCCTTCCTTCAACTACACTGAGACTGACGGATTCTGAATGGAATTGCATCACTCTTTCTGACCGAGATGTTGGTCCAGCCTTCCACCCCCATCCTCACAAGAACAAATGAACCTGCCCACTATGTTGGCGCGTGCTCGCTGGCTTTGTGTGTGGCCGTGATGGGGTGGGGGATGGGGGTGCATATAGTAGTAGTAGTAGTAGTAGTAGTAAAGCTCGCGCTGTTGCTGATGAGGATGGTAAAGAGGACGGTGGGGGTGGGGGGTGGGGGTGGGGGGTTGCTGCTGCTGTTGCAGCAGCTGGGGATGTTAGCCTAGACTATGGTTAGCTCAACGAAACTTGAGAGGTTCCTTCGTCGTTGATGGTATTTTTCGATCAATAGCGCGCGCGGGGTGGTTTATTTTTAGCTCGTGCTGGGTTATTTTTATCTTCTGTCGATCCGAGCACTATGAAGCTTTGGATGGAAGGAGAAGGTTTTAAAGACCCCGCACGTCACGTGTCAAAATCACGGTTTTCACGTGTTTTCCCTCTTATAGCTAGTAAGGAATCTTAAGACATCTTCCTAGTATAAGAGGGAATGTGACACGTGACGTGCCGGGTCTTTAAAATTTGCGGGTTAGATCTACTACTATTACCTATAGGGGGTCCGCTGAAGCTCAGAGGATGGATGATTATAACAACAGGCAGAGAGAGAGAGATAGCTGGTTGGAGAGAGAGAGAGAGAGAGAGAGAGAGAGAGAGAGAGACGGACAGACAGACAGACACAGAGACAGACAGAGACACAGAGAGAAACACAGAGAGAGACACAGAGACAGAGAGTTCAGACTTCAGAAACTTTATTACGAGGATGACACTTAGGCTGAGCTTAATTTTTATCTTCCATCCTGTCCTTGGTATGCACCAATAATGAAATGAGAGAGAGAGAGAGAGAGAGAGAGAGAGAGAGAGAGAGAGAGAGAGAGAGAGAGAGAGAGAGAGAGAGAGAGAGAGAGAGAGCATTGACGAGGTTAGCTATTGTTGCTGTTGCTGATTCCACTGGCGACGATCATATAATAATGGATGATAATTGTGATGAAGGTGGTGCTGATGATGATGATGATGATGGTGGTGGTGATGATGAAAAAAAAATGATGATGATGACGACGACGCTGACGATGACGTTTGTGGTGGTGGTGGTGATGATGATGTTGATGGTGGTGATGATGATAATGGGGGTGATGATGATAATGATGGTGATGTTGATGATGGTGGTGATGATGATAGTGATGGTGGTGGTGGTGGTGGTGATGATGATGTTGATGGTGGTGGTGGTTGTGGTGGTGGTGATGATGATGACGTTTGTGGTGGTGATGGTTATGATGTTGCTGATGGTGGTATGTTGATGGTGATGATGATGATGACTATGATGATGGTGGTGGTGGTGGTGGTAGTGGTGGTGGAGATGATGATGATGACGACAACACTGACGATGATGATGACGTTTGTGGTGGTGATGATTATAATGATGTTGATGGCGGTATGTTGTTGTTGATGATGATGATGATGATGATGATGATGATGAGGATGAGGATGATGATGATGATGATGGTGGTGGTGATGTTGTTGTTGTTGATGATGATGATGATGATAGTAATAATGATGATAGTGATGATGATGATGATGATGATGATGATGATGATGATGATGATGGTGGTGGTGGTGATGTTGATGATGATGATGATGATGATAATAATAATAATAATGATGATGATGATGATGGTGGTGGTGATGGTGATGATGATGATGATGGGGGGGCGGGTGGTGGTGGTGATGATGATGATAAAGATGATGATGATGGTGGTGGTGGTGGTGAATAATAATAATAATTAATGACTCTTCTATAGCGCTATTCTCCTGACACAGCAGAACTAACCGCGCTTTACATTTTTTTAAAAAGAAGAAACAAAGTAAGCTTACCTCACGCACACAAAAGATATTCAAAATACATGTACTTAAAATTATTTTAAAAAATAACTTTACATGTAAAAAGCAACATTATCGCACTGACACAACTCACATTTAAAATACCTACATCAAACACGAATTATTAAGAGAGAGAGAGAGAGAGAGAGAGAGAGAGAGAGAGAGAGAGAGAGAGAGAGAGAGAGAGAGAGAGAGAGAGAGAGAGAGAGAGAGAGAGAGACTTCAGACTTCAGACTTCAGACTCTTTATTTAACAAGGATAAGAATTTAGGCTGGGCCTAGTCTTCCATTCTGTCCTTGATTCTAAGCATGCAACATATAACTAATACTATAAACCAACATTGAGACAGAAAAATCGTCAACAGAAACAGCAAACAGTAGCAGAAATGCAAACAGTGACATGGTTGGCAGAGCATCAACATCAGTAATAAGAACAAGAAAAACAAAATATTAGCCGACCAAATAAACAAACATAAAAAAGAACAAAAATAAAAATAAAAACACTACTTCCACCACAAATTACTTCTTCTACTGCCATTACCACTCCTACCTACTACTATTACTACTACTACCACCATCGCCACCACACTACTACTACTACTACTACTACTACTACTACTACTACTACTACTACTACTACTACTACTTATACTACTACTTATACTACTACTTATACTACTACTTATACTACTACTTATACTACTACTACTACTACAACATAATAATACTATAAACGAATATTGAAACATAGAACAATGATCAGCAGAAACAACATACAGTAGCAGAGATACAACAGTAATATGGTAGGCAGAGCATCAGCATCAGTAAAAAGAACAAGCAAAACAGAAAACCAAACGATCAAGTAAACAAACATAAACATTATTTTAAGAAAACAACGCTAGAACACAACACTATTTCCACCATAATTTACATATACTACTATCATCACTCCTACTACTATTACTGCTACTACCACCATCGCCACCATACCACCACCACTACTACTACTACTACTACTACTACTACTACTACTACTACTACTACTACTACTACTACTACTACTACTACTGTCACCATTTCTAATAATCATAGCATCATAACACAAGTAATTTAATGTCAATGAAATAAAATAAATTAAAAAATAGTTAGAAAGAACAACTACATAAGCAGCTTAACATCAATCAAATTTTAAAGAAAAATCAGAAAACAATAAAGTTACACAATCAGTCTAAAAATACAAAGATTGTTCTTGTGTGGTGCATTGAATGATCATACAGTTTTATTGAATGGAGTTAAGGAGATGCCCACGCAGGTTAGATTTGAAATTTGATACTGGAATAACTCGCTTTTACAACTGAAGAAAGTGAATTCCAAACGTGTGGCCATGAGAAAGAAAAACTTGCTTTGAAAAGGTCAATTCGGGTGCGTGGCAAAACATAATTATCAGAACGATAACTACATGTGGAAGGAGTGAGGAGATTTTCTAGGTATTGGGGCGTCAGGTTAGTGTGAACTTTATACATTAAGACAGCTGTGTTGTAATGCAACTGATGTTCAAGCGGTAAAATGTCAAGCTTATGAAAATTATCAAACTTATGAAAATGTCAAGCTTATGAAACTTATCTGAAGTTGACAGAGACGGATCTTGTAGGATTAGGTTGACCGCTCTCCTGTTGAGTGATGCTAATTTTTTAAGGTGTTGTTTAGCAGCGCAGGACCATAGAGTGGATGCATAGTTGATGTGCGAGAGGCAGTGGCCATAGAAAAACATTTTACGAGCATCAAGGTCCAGATATGGTTGAAGTCGTTTGAGGAGGAATAGGCTGCATGCTAGTTTTTTGCTAATATTATTTATATGTGATTGCCAATTGAGTTTGTCATCAACTATAACACCTAGAACACGTTGTTCATGGACTTGTTCGACATTGTTGTTATCAATAGTTAGGTCAAGGGAATGATGTGTTAGTTGATGCTTTTGGCGGGAGGTTACAACCATGCACTTTGTTTTCTTGGGATGAATTAACATAGAGTTATCCTTGCACCATTTAGATACATCATGCAAGCCTGACTGAAGAGAGTTTTGGATCATAGTGACATCCTCCGAACTGGAATGAAGAGAGGAGTCGTCTGCGAAAATATCACATGAAACGTTTGGGTAGGATATAGACAATAGAAGATCGTTAATAAAAATGCAGAAGAGTAATGGTCCGAGGACAGATCCCTGGGGTACACCACATTATTTTCACTTTGCCTGAAGACGAGGACTCGCCATTACAAAACACGAATTGTGTTCTATTGTCTAAATATGATGAAAAGAATGACAGGGAGTGTTGGTTTCTAAGATAGTGTGATAGTTTGCTAATAAGTATTGTGTGGTTGACAAGGTCAAAGGCTTTTCTTAGATCAAGAAAGACAGAACCAGTTAACTGATGCTTGTTTATTGCCGAGAGCCAGGTATCGCACAAACGGACAAGGGCTGTGTGGCAGGAATGATGATGTCGAAAACCAGACTGAAGGGGATGAAGGAGGTTGAAGTTTTCTAAATATTGTGAAAGGTGACCGTGGACGTGCATTTCTAGAGGTTTTGATAGCACTGGCAGAAGTGAAATAGGTCTAAAGTTGTCTCTGTGGAATTCTCTGCCTTCTCCTCTCCGACACTCCAACTCAGTCTCCTCATTCAAAACCTCTCTTAAAACCCATCTTTTTCCTGCTGCGCCCTAAATATTTGATCAGTTGTCTATCGTTGTGTGCACGTGAGGGAAGATTGATTTAAGAGGTTTGTGCTGTGTTTTGTGGTGCGTGTGTGTGTGTGTGTGTGTGTGTGTGTGTGTGTGTGTGTGTGTGTGTGTGTGTGTGTGTGTGTGTGTGTGTGTGTGTGTGTGTGTGTGTGTGTGTGTGAGTGTGTGTGTGTGTTGTGTGTGTGTGTGTGTGAGCATGAATGTGTGCTTGTGTGTATTTTGGTTTTGTGGGTTGTGTGTGCACGCATGTGTGTGTTTGTGTGTGTGTGTCTGTGTGTCTGTCTGCGTGCGTACGTTGTGTGTGAGGGTGTTTGTGTCTGCGTGTTGGTGTATGTGGTCAGTCCATGCGGCTCAGTTGCTGTGACTTACCGAATGGGGTATGAACGAGTTGGCGTCAATAATTGTGTGTTTATGTGTGTGTTTGTGTGTGTGTGTGCGTGTGTGCGTGTGTGCGTGTGTGTGTGTGTGTGTGTGTGTGTGTGTGTGTGTGTGCGTGTGTGCGTGCGTGTGCGTGTGCGTGTGTGTGCGTGTGTGTGTGTGCGTGTGTGTGTGTGCGTGTGTGTTAGAGAGAGAGAGAGTTGCTTTGCATATGCACTGTTGGTGGTTGGTGTCACTCTTGAATGTTGTTTTTTGTTATCTGTTGATGAATAATTGATTGTAAAGCGCTTTGGGCTCATCTGAGGTAAAGCGCTATATAAATGTACTGTTATTATTATTATTATTATTATTATTATTTAGGTCAGAATGATCCTTTGCTTTGGGTATCGGGATAACCTTAGCTGTTTTTAGGGAGGACGGTATCATTCCTTGGTCTATACATAAATTATATATATGTAAGAGGTTCAACAATGTATGGAAGAGAAAGTTTTAGAAGAGAAGCACTTAGCGTGCAGGTCCCATAGATTTTGTATTCTTTAAACGAGTAATAAGAGCTCCTACTTCGTGAACTGCAAGTAGAGGTATCTGAAAGGAGGAGTGTTGGTGTAGTCTCTCCTCACAAAAGGTTTGGAGCAATGAGGGTACCGTGTAATTATCAGAGCAGAGAGAGAGAGAGAGAGAGAGAGAGAGAGAGAGAGAGAGAGAGAGAGAGAGAGAGAGAGAGAGAGAGAGAGAGAGAGAGAGAGAGAGAGAGAGAGAGAGTAATTCTGCTGATGTTCATAGTTGGAACGCAGAAGAAGAAGAAGTTTGAGAATCATAGTCACTCGTAAATGACTTAACTGTGCCATAACTTTCTATTACTTTAGGAGAAAACAAGAGGCAAAGCCTTCAAGGCTCAATCGAACAGGAACATGTGGGACAACAACAAACAAAGATTGAGGGGGGTGTCTAAAGTACAAGATTGCCAATAAAATTTTAATGTACAAAAGAAACTATCATTAATGGATACAACTATAAAAAAATTTAAAGTGCCCGTGCCGGGAATCGGACCCGGAACCATTGGCATGACAGACATACACTCTACCAATGGTATTTCTAATACAAGGCTTTCAGTGTTGATGAGTTTCTTAACTCATGTTGCCAGTTGAATATTCTCTAACCCACTGATCTAAAATGTTATGTGTTTACAATGTTGTTTTATGTATTTAATTATTCAAATCATTTATTGCTTGAAAGCTTGCATAGACATCTATATGTGTGCAAAGTTTTCCCGAGAAAATGCCAACGTTAAAGTTTGGAGATTAGACCATGGACGCAACACACACACACACACACACACACACACACACACACACACACACACACACACACACACACACACACACACACACACACACACACACACACACACACACACACACACATAGAGAGAGAGAGAGAGAGAGAGAGAGAGAGAGAGAGAGAGAGAGAGAGAGAGAGAGAGAGAGAGAGAGAGAGAGAGAGAGAGAGAGAGAGAGAGAGAGAGAGAGAGAGAGAGAGAGAGAGAGAGAGAGAAACAGACAGACAGACAGAGACAAGACAGCCAGAGCTTTTACCTTGATCATCTCTTCTTCTTCTCGTGTCACGCACGTCGATTTGCACCCGGTGAGAGAACATCGCCAATACACTTTTGCACCAACTTTTCTGTTGTAATGAAACTTAAATCCGTCGATAAATAATAATTTTCCACCACGTTTCGTCTTCTCGAACTTCAGCTCCATTTTCACCGGTAACAGTTTGGTCAATGGCAGTCTCCCTCAATCGAGATAGCCCAAGAATGTGAACTGTACTCATCTTCAGAAAGTTTTATTGTACAAACGATAGTCGTTATAAACTGCTTGGGAGCAAAACAGTTCAGGTTCATCAGGTTAATCATTTGGTAGCTGAAGCGACAACAAATAGACGACAGCATTCGGTGAACACCTCATCAGTCCTTGATTATGGGAACCGTGATAGAAAGAGTAAGAAATGGTTATGGGAAACGTGAATTTTTACGGGAGCAATTCCGGGAAGGGAGATCTCGCGGTATTTTGTTGAGAACAAAGGATTATGGGAATCGTGATTATGGGAACCGTGCTGTATCCCTTTTCTTGAATGCAACCACTCTAAAACTTTTTTTTAAAGGACAACACGAACTGTAAACACAACATAATATCAACATTGTAAAATAAACACCAATTACACATAAAAGAACAGAAAAACAAATTACATAACATTTTATAGTTGTGCCGACGCGCACACACTTGCATAGAGGTATGCACGCAGACACCCCCCACCCCTCTACCCCCCCTCCCCCACATACACACGCACAGAACACAACAAAAAAACCACAACACTAAAGCTAATGAATATGTTTAATTAAGCTGTCTATCTTTAGGTCACCGATAACTTCAGCCCTGAATAGTAATCTGCAAGTCGAACATCTGCGCATCATTGACAATCATTCATCAATAGACTTATTAGGTTAGGTTAGGTTAGGTACATTATCATAGTCACAGAGGCGTCTCTGTGAAATTCGGGTTGCTCCCACCTGGAGAACGCGTCGCAACCAGAGGCGCGCTACCCAAGTTTTTTTTGTTTTTTGGTTTTTTTGCATGCGATTTTTGTGTGACTGATGAGGAAGGAAGGGAGGGGGGTAACTTTGGACCAATGGATAACTTTTTCGTTGCCTCTGGCACACGGGACCTCGGTTTATCGTCTCATCCGATAGACTCCATTTATTCTATATATATCAAATATTAGAACAGCTAATCTAACTACTGCCTGCTGTTGTTCTATTTTTGTGCTTGGCCAAGATGGTCATCATCAAGAAATAGAATCTCTGCTTATAGGAAGGACATCGTTGATGGAGACGTTAAAAGCCTTTCGGTTGATCCCTTTACAGGACGCAATAATTAACAAGTGCAACGCCGAGCGGCTGCAAAGTCCCCTCGCAGCATCGCCGAGCTACTCCGAAATCGGAATGTGTCGGCTGTACACACATACATCAAAACAAAAACGCATCAAAACAGCACGTAACTGAATAGTTTTTTTAAATATTATAGCCTTGGGGTTCGGACCCGTGATTTAAGCGCGCGCGATCATGCGCACACGAGCGCACAGAAACATTCATGACAACTGTGTTATAGACCATTCATCAAGAAATGTTGTGAAAAAAACTGCATTGAAATACATACAAAACTTCGCGAGATATTAGCGATTATGTGTTTCGGGGTTTGAACCCCGTAACTGGCGCGACCTTGACCTTAATGTAAAACTAAATACATCAATGGATAGATTGCATCTTGGCAAACTAGTATGCCAAATTTGATGATGATAGACTGAATAGATTTTGAGAAAAACGGACGAATAGCCGGACGGAGGCACGCCGGACGGATGCCGCCGGACGGACGCCGGACGGACCAGACAAAAACAATAGTTCCCCGAACCTTCGGCTCGGGGACTAATAATACTGGTAGCTATTATTGTCTATATTATCCTGTCTCCAATAGTAGTAGGCTCTAGCGACTCTGACGATGACTAGTAATGGAACAGCCTAATCTTGGCATAGGGTTCAATAAATAATCTGCCAGATTGAGAAAGAGTTCCATTTTCATTTCAGTACAAAGAGACCTACCATTATGTTGTTGGTTGGTGATGATACGTTACGCTAGATTGGAACATCTGTACATAAAGGGGCACCCTGGCGGATGGGTTTTTGTAAGAAACACGTCGAGATTACCAGGAAAACACCCTTTACAGAGATTGCAACAGTCACTTTGCACTGGTTTCCTAGAAATAAAACCGTCAAATCGGCGATTCCTCCTTGGTGGAGGTGGGTGGACATCAAATTATTTCACCCAAAGAGAAGGCATGTGACGTCTCTTTTATAATGGCCGTTAAATCGTTTGCACGAAACTTTCGCAATACAAGCCTTTTTATTTATTTATTTTTAAATGTTATACAGTTTATCTAAAGGAGTTTCGCTCACAACAAAGGAAATAGCTCCATTTTTGTACTGCACTAAAACGCTTCAACCACAATGAGTGACCTCCATCCACTCCATCCAAAATGGCTACTCTCTCCGGCATCTCCGCCAGGAAGGGGGGGGGGGGGGCACACAAAAAACGCACGCTATCCAAAGGAGCACGGCAAAATGCGCACACTTTTACTGTCCAAAGGCGCACACTTCAACCGTTCAAAACGGCACACTTTTAACCTACAAAAAGCGCACGGATTTTGTGAGACCCAGGTTCTGCATACCCAGGTATTCCTTGTTTTTCAGATAGGTTAAGGATAGGGTTATGGATAGTTAGGGATATCTTTAGGGATAGGGTTAGGGTTAGGATTAGGGTTAGGGGTAGGTTTAGGGTTAGGAATATTTCTTACACTAAACGTATCCGAGCGTTGCAGATAAAATGTTTGTCCACACGGGATTAGTCCTAGTCCACCCGTCTCAGGCCGGTGCGCCCCGGTTCGCATATTGCCGTTTCGCATACTGCCGCTTCGCATAAAGCCGATTCACATACTGCCGCTTCGCATACAAAGCTTTGTGGACATGGCATTTCGCATAGCAAGAGTGCATAATATGCGAAATGGCAAACCCGTTTATGCGAACTGCCAGGTTTTTTTGGAAGAGACACTCGACTTGCGCCCGCGGCTCTGATCAAAGGATCATGCGAAACGCATTATGCGAACCGGTGGGCACCCGAACAGGCTGTATGTGCGGGGTGCCCGAATGTAAAGACTGTGCTTAATTACGCATCATGACTCTCAAATCACCTCCTAGTGTCTCAAAAATATCTACCCTTTAAATGAAGAGAGGAAAAGAAATCAGGGTAAAGGTCAAGATGTGCCACCCCCTCCCCCCTGCTGTATGCGTGCGTCTTGTTGTTGTTGTTGTTGTCGTCGTACCCTGGCTAAAAGACTCCAGGGATCATCCCGACAGCCGAAGCACTTGAACACTATGGTACAAATGCATCAGCTAGGGGTGAGAACATTAACGTGTCAGTGTGACCGTTTTTTATTACCCCGCCACGTGGACAGCCACACTCCGATTTCGGAGGATTATGCGTGCGTTTCCTCTTTCTCCATGCTCAGTCTTTTCCTGGTTTTAGGGCCTACTTCGTAGCCTATTTTGTAATGAAAGTTAATTTAGACTGACACGTATTCGCTTCCCTTTCCTGTTACTAAATTAACTGTATTTTCCACACACACACACACACACACACACACACACACACAAAGGCGATCATAGAATTAGAAACACATGTAAATAAGTCTTTAACCCTTTCACCGCCAAAGTCGCATTTTAGCACCACAGTGATTTAACACCTATGTCACTAAAAGGAATCAAATTGGGGTCTGTTATCCAAAGACCCTATTGTCTTACTCCTTCAACCTCCCTTCCCACCCTACCTTGTCCCTTTCATTTTGCCCCCAACTTGAGAACTGTGTTCACCCCACTACTCCCCACACTTCCCCACTGTGAACTGTTGTCACTTTTCCACCCCAGTGCTGCCCACTTCTTCAAGCACTGCCCTTTCAAGTCTTGAACTGTGCTCACTGACTTCAAATATAAAAAAAGCCTTCCAGTCAACTTTTCCTGCATTCCCAGTCGAAGTGTTTATGACACGAAACGTCGGTTGCCCCCCCCCCCCCCTCTCAGGTACTTTTCCCTTCACCTTGTTTTTTTGTTTGTGGCTCAAGCCACAAACCTATAACTCACTTTGTCGGTCGGTCGGTCTGTCGGTCTGTCGTTCCAAAATTGTCGCACATTTTGACAAAATTGTCGCACCTCAAATCGAGGCTACACTTCTGGCCGCTCTTTAAAATGATGTATTTTAAAAGCGTACAAAATAATAAACATATGTAATACAGACACTACAACAGACACGACGAGTATGCGGTGCTTCTTTTGATGAGTATAAGTAGGATACATAGTTTTAAATGTTTTCCAAAAGATATAAAAAGTTACGAAATGGTGCAGAGAT
This sequence comes from Phymorhynchus buccinoides, assembly GCA_017654935.2. Lineage (NCBI taxonomy): Eukaryota > Metazoa > Mollusca > Gastropoda > Neogastropoda > Raphitomidae > Phymorhynchus > Phymorhynchus buccinoides. The sequence continues at coordinate 30,260,357 of CM065697.1, forward strand.
AACATTCTGGTTTACAGATTAAAATTATTGAAAATCCAGGGGAGGTAACTCATGATTGGAGTGGTAAACATAGACCGCGTGCCACAAACTATTGCGATTTCGCGTTTGTTTAACCTGTTGTCTTAGTTTTGGAAAGTAAGGATAGACCTTATTTTATAAAATTATGTCACAGAAGAATCCCCAATACTGCAGATGGATTTTGTTCTCTATCTAGGTAAATTTAATGATAATTTTGGTTGAAATATGGTTGCCGGTGAAAGGGTTAAAAGACCAGGAAGTCTATTGCGCGGGTGATCATTGTACGTTTACGTCATTGGTTGAAGCAGGCACGTCATAATGCCGAAGCAGCCAATAGTCTTCATGGACA
>CM065697.1:30265723-30275723 GCA_017654935.2 Phymorhynchus buccinoides
ATACACGCCAGAATTGGAATGTGCGCAAAAATGTTTGGGGAACGCATGTGGCAACACGCGCGCGCGCGCATGCACATACACAGACACACACACACACACACACACACACATGCACGCATGCGCACGCACACACTCACACACACACGCACACACACACACGACCACACACACACATACGACACGCACGCACGCGCACGCACGCACGCACGCACGCGCACGCACGCACGCACACGCACACACGCACGCACGCACGCACACGCACACACACACACGCACACACACACACACATTGTGCTTTGGTTCCTTACGCCAATTTTCATTGCTGATCTTTACATTACATTTTCATTTGAGTCAGTATTTTTATTCTTTTCACGACGACAGGATGAAAAAGAGCGTGTATAGCTTATTACTCCATCGTCAATAAAGATAATTTTGACTTGACTTGACTTGACACACGCACACAGAACCCTTTAGGACAGTTTTCCTTTGATTTGAAATCTATTCTGCCATCATTCTAATCAACTTAATAATAATAATAATAATAATAATAATAATAATATTGATTTTTTTTATTATATAGCGCAACACCTCTCGGTGTGGATTAGCACAATCCAACTTCAGGCGGATTACATTACAGTATTCACTGCGTATGAATAGCCTACACAAACCAGCGCACTTCTTTTTCTCACTGTTACTCATTGTCAACGATGGTGGGTGTTTTTTCAGTGGAGATGCCTTGCCCAGGGTACATCCCCAAACCTTCAACGGGATTTGAGGACAGGTATGGCGTTTGGAAAGGTCCCCAAACAGGCCAACCAATCCTTCTGGCTGCAGCACAAGAGCCAGCACAAATGCCTCCCTTAGTTTGAGAATCATTGTTTTCCGCAAAAGACTAAGCTGCACCACGATATTCAGGGGCGGACCAAGTGATTCGCAAGGGTGGGGTGGGGTGGGGGGTCCGCGGGGAGTCCAGGGAGCTACATAGGTCCTGGGTATAAGGTGTAGAGGATTCCCAACAGGCCAACCAATCCTTCTGGCTGCAGCACTAGAGCCAGTACAAATGCCCCCCTTAGTTTGAGAATCATAGTCTTCCGCAAAAGACTAAGCTGCACCACGATATTCAGGGGCGGACCAAGTGATTCGTAATGGGGGGGGGGGGGGGTAAGCGGGGAGTCCAGGGAGCTGCATAGGTCCTGGGTATATGGTGTAGTGGATTTGTGGTGTCCAGGGGGCGAAGCCCCGGGAAATGTTGCAATTAGGTGATTATTAAAGCAAAAATTGAGCCATTTTCTTACTTTTTACCCTTGTATAAGGTACATGCTAGGGGCAAAGGGGGGTTTCCAACCCCATCAGATCCGCCCCTGATATTCCAGTACTGTTTAAAATTCGGTTTGTAGTTTTTTTTTTTCCTTCTTGATCTTGTACCTGGGTGAATGAATGGGTGATAATGTTTTGTGTGACTGCGTGGTGTGCATCAGTGAATGGAAGCGCCTTGAGTGTAAAATAATTATAGAAAGGCGCTATTGAAGTGCTAAATATTATTATTGTTATTATTATTATTATTATAAGTATTATTATTATTATTATTATTATTATTATTATTATTATTATTATTATTATTTACATAAATATGTCCATGTATATTATGATGCACATGCGCGCATTTGATATTTGGTATATTCTTGTCACAGAGACTTATCTCTGTGAAATTCGGGCTGCTCTACCCCTGAGAGCGCGTCGCCGCAAGTGCAGCGCATACCCAATTTTTATTTTATTTCTTATTTTTATTTTGGAGGGGCCACAGAGTGAGGAGGGGGTGTGGGAACACTTGGAACCCTAGCTATCAATTTGGCCATACCAGGCAGCGGGGTTTCTCCCTGCTCTTACCGCCTTTCAACTGCCGTGGGATTTTTACGTGCGCAAAGCGGCACGGGGTCAGACTAGCTTTAAGTCCTCCGCATCCTAAGGACTGGACGTTCAGTTTCGATGTTCCTGTCCAACTACTGAGAAAAGAAAGCGCGATCGAGGAGGCCGGGATTCGAACCCCGGGGTCACTCACGCTTGCAGGGTCACGCATTATTACATTTGTGCAGGCGAACGTCTTAGCCACTCTGCCACCTTTTCTCCTTTGTATTTTGCTGGTGCTATGCTAGGGAAAGACGGGGTAAAAAGCGCATGGGCGGGTAAGAAGCCCACCCCAATTATCTCATGAAATGAAGCAAATTTCAGTCTCATTTTGCCCATGAGACGAGCGTTAATGTTTAGCATTCGTCTCATGGGCAAATTTGACTGAAATTTTCTTTATTTCATGAGATAATTGGGGTGGGCTTCTTACCCGCCCATGCGCTTTTTACCCCGTCTTCCCCTATCCCACAAAATATTTAAAAAAATAAAAATTAAAAACAAATATCACCCCTTTCAGTTGTTTCTTTCTTGGCCATTTTCTTCCTGTGTGGTGTTGTGTGTCTCTCTTTCTTTTCTCGGGCAGTTAGATGATGCAATCTCTCTAACCACCCGCCCTCGCACATCAAGCTGGTGTTCGGACGAGCGTACGATCAATATATTATAGACCCTTTCCTTTAGTTAGTCGCCCACTAGCACCCGCCCCCACCCCCCCCCCCTTCCCAACCTTACCCCCCCTCGCCCCTCTCATCTGTCAATCCATCATAGGTCCATCATCATCATCATCATCCATAGTAGGCCCCCCCGCCGCGCCAGTTGGCTTGGTTATTGTTGTTGCTTAATATAGGAGATGTTAACTTTATATAAACTAAAAAAATAATATATATATATATAAAAAGGGGGGTGAGGGAACGGGGAGGGGTGAGGAGAGACGTGGAGAGGGAGTGGCGGGAGGGGGGGAAGAGAGAGAGAGAGAGAGAGAGGGGGGGGGAGGAGGGGTAGAGAGGGTGGAGAGATGAAGAAGGGCAGAGATGGTTAGAGAGAGAGACGGGAGGGGGAGGGAGAGAGAGGGGTGGGGAGAGAGAAGAAGAAAGACACAGAGAGAGAGAGAGAGAGGGGGGTGAGGGAGAGAGAGAGAGGGCCAGAGAGACAGACAGAGAGAGAGAGAGAGAGAGAGAGAGAGAGAGAGAGAGAGAGACAGAGACAGAGACAGAGACAGAGACAGAGAGAGATATACTGGGAGAGAGAGGTGGGGCAGAAAACAGTAGATGACCGTAAGAAAAGGAAAGGACAGAGTTAAAGAGAGCGATAGATTAGAGGAAGTTGCTAGCACAGAGCTCCCAGAGGGTGGGAGAACTGCGTGTACTGAAACCGGTTCACGAGATAACTGGGGAACGAAGAGAAGTGGTGCAGGGCTTATATTGCTGCTCTCGGTGACACCCGTAGGTTATAATGTGTCCACGGGACACTTTTATTCTACACCCAGACCTGTGGACATCAACTGGTGCAGTACCAAATTGAATCACACAGGGTCAGCCCTATGTGTCCCAGGTGTGACGAGGTAATGGGTTAAAAGGCTAAGTCCCTAGGGAAGACTTTAGATAATTTGCCTTTAGCCCACTTCTCTAGGGTATGGGAGATGAGCAACTTTCCCGGCCCCTTTTCATCTAATAAATTTATATTTGTGCCCGGGTTCTGGCTCGTATGGTTGTAAGAAATACAAGTGGTTGAATTGCTCTAAATGGCAGACAGAGAGAAGTAGGGTTTTACATGAAATTACAAGACTCCCACTCTCATCAGTCTGACCAAAGGGTTCAGGATTATTTGACACTTGTATTTTATTTACTCCCAAAATCTGCATAAGATTATGCAACAATAATAATAAAGCAGCTCAATGGCGCCAAAACAAAATATGGATCAAAAAAACAATGGAATCCGAAAGGATTTACAAGACTTTTGTCTTTCTATAAGGTTCGCCCCATGCCGGAAGGGTTACTAATTATCTTCATTGTCCGTAGGAAAGTTCAAATGATTGGCGCAGTCCGGGGGACTTAGCTGTGGTTGAGTTCCTCCGTAGTGATCGGCGAATGCTGGTGTGGCTGGGCTTGCTCGTCAGATGAGAGTAGCTCCCAGTCGTTCCGGTTACGGCTTCGCGGGATGGCACGGTTCAAGCGTGGTCTCCTCGCGGATTCTGGGTGCGGGTCGTCTTGGCGACAGTCCCGTCTTGGTGCGTGGTGGAGTCCGGGATGATCTTCCGGCCCACGATGCCCTGCTGATAATCACAGGAGAAGGTGGATGTAGATCTCTATGGCTTAGAGACAAGGGGCTTCAGTCGGCAGGGAATTAGTGAATCCCAACCGGCTAGAAGGCTTCCCTTGTACAATAGCTCTAGTTAATAAATAAACTGAATTTCAGTTAACAAACTGAGATCAGTAAAACATAAAAGGTGATCAAGACAACATCATTCTCCATCCAACACCTGGAAAGGAATGGTATCATAAAGTGCAAGATTGCGGCCCATAGGTTTCCTACTAAAAATAGACAAAAGGGTTAGTAGGCATAAACTCCGGTTCTGGTGCCAAAAGTGTTAAAGTCAAAAACACACACACACAAATAATCAGTGCACATAAATAGAATAGAATGTTTACCACTTCTTTTCTATAACATATCTATCTACTCCTTATTCATCATTGAACATAGGATCTAGATCAAAACTAGAGTCAAACAAACAACCAGTCTCAATCACCAGTCATCAATAAGACTTACTAGGTGGGCTATTCTGGCTGGGAGAGGTGTTGCTCTAGTCAGTTTCAGCGTCTTGTGTGAAAAACTTTTTCTCACTACGCCAATTATAGCCTTCACTTTCAAACAATGAAAGCCTGCTATTGGTTTATTACAGTCCACACGTCACAAGATGCTGTTCAGAGTGTACCGAACAATCACGCGCCTATTACATCCTTATCACGTGCCGACATTCAAATCCTTCTCGTGCTCGGCAAAACCGTCTTCAAAGGGAGATAACCGTGGTTGTCACTTTCTTGTGATGGGTAAGGGCGAGGTGTCTTACAAAGGGAGCCGACTCTTGATATCACTATCTCGTGATGAGACGGTAGATAAGAGGGGGGGGGGGGGGTGAAGGGAGATAACCTCGGTAGGGGTTGCATGCCGACCGGGGAGACAAATTGAACTTGAAAGGGACCAATCCCTTAATCGGCATTCTTTAGATGGTGGGTGGCAATTAACGTGGCGGCCGGACAGAGAAATGAAAAGGAGGGGGGGGGGGGGGGGTGTAGATAAGAAATAAAGAAAGCGGGTCGCGCGGGACACTTACGTCACAGAGGCCCCCCGAAGAAAAGATTCTGGTACCGGAATCTTCCTGTGGAACGCCGACTCCACTTTCGACTTGGGCGACAGGGACAAATTAGTGGGGAGACTGGGTCGGCTGGAATGGTGGAACATCTGGTCGCAACACAGAGTTCAAAGGAGCAGGTGGGTTAGAGATCAGTGGAATGGATTCCGACTGAGGTTGGTGCGGCAATCCTGTGTTGAGTTGTCCCAAGGTTGATTGCAGAATAGCAAACACCTCTTGCCTGAGTTTCCCCTTTAGCCTGGACTCATCATTGCTGATGATGTGGTTTGGTAGGCCGATTCGGGCGAAAATGGCTTTGAGTGCCGCGGCTACCTGACTAGCATCAAGTGAGGAGATTGGGGCGGCATCGCACTTCATGGTACATATGTCGACCACGGTGACTATGTACCGGAATTTCTTCTTCCGTTGAGGTAGAGGCCCGACCAAGTCGACTGCCACTCGCTGAAAGGGAGGGGTAGGTGACGGCTGTACGTGCGGCGGCCTGTCCCGATAGTACCTTCGGTGGGTGTTTGCGGGTACAGTGCTGCCTTTCACCTGAGGTACCTGTGGCGAGTGGTCTTGGGTCGTTAGGCGGACATTCCTTGGGAAGGATTTTCCAAGTTGTGGCGGACTTGGGGACTTGGGACAATCTGGATTGGCTCGCGCGGCAATTTGGTTTGCCGCGTTGAGAGGTTTCTTCCCTGCTGAGGGAGATTTGCTCTTTGGGAAGGAGGGAGGGAGTTGGTTTGTGGATTGGGGAGAAGGGAATCCTGCTGAAACTAGGGCAGGTTGAGAGGGGTGCCCTAAAAACACATACTGTGATCCCAGTATGAGGTCATAGACAGGACTGTCCATGAGCACTGCCTTGATGGGTCCCTTAACATATCTGGTGTCGACATTGATTATGGCGACTGGCAAAGTGGATGGGGGGATTGCAGCATCAGGGCCTTGCAGAGAGATGAAGTCTCCCGTGTATGCTGACGCGGGGACTAGGGATCCGCAGACAATGGCGTCGCATGACAGTCCAGTGTCATAGAGACACTGAACAGGGATGTTGTTGACAGTCGCCTGTCCGACGACTGACGGTGTGCCTGGACACTGTACTGGGGAGGGGTTTGTGCAATTCTGCGAAGTCGAGACGACTTGCATAGTTGCAACATTTTGCCGCTTGTAAGCAAGTTTCCTGCAGTCATCCCGATTGTGGGTGTTCGACTTGCAGTATGAGCAGAATAAGGGTTGTCCCAGTGGTTGTCGTTCATGGGTAGAACTGTTTGACCCACTGTTGGAGTTGGGGTTACCCCTGCTCTGCTGTGAAGCAGTGGACCCAACTACTTGCTGTAGTTTTGGCCTTTTAGGGGCGCTAGGTTCATCATGGGCTAGAGTGTACCGGTCACTTAGCTGGATGAGGTCAGCCAGAGTTGTGGCACCTTGTTCGGCAGTAAAGGTGCGTAACTCTGGGGACATGGTTTCGCGCAGTTGCTCGCCAACCATCAGTTCCCTGAGATCCTCATAGGACTCTGATTTGGCAGAAAGGGACACCCATTTTGTCAAATAGTTCCCCAGTCTATCTGAAAATTGGGCATAGGACTCTCCCCTACCTTTTCTGGTTGACCGGAACTTTTTCCGGTAGGCGTCCGCTGTCAACTCGTATCTGTTGAGCAGGGCTTCTTTCAAAGCTGGGTAGTCGGTAATTTGGCTTGACGGAAGTTTACTGTATACCTCATAAGCCACACCCCTGAGACTTTGGGCAAGCTTGAGGTTGAACTTTTCCGGAGCAAGCTCAAATTCCTGGGCCAGTCTTTCAAATCTATCGAGGAATGCATCGATAGACTCTGTTGCCTCATTGAATGCCTCCAATGTGAAGGTCATGGCTGAGGTATGAATGGGAGGGGGAAAATTTTGAGGGGCAGCAGTCTCAGAGTCTGCTGAGTTTTCTAGCTGCTTCATAGCTAGCTCATGATCTCGTGCCTTTTCTCGCTCAGTGGCCTCAAGTTCGAGTTCTTTATTTTTGGCATCCTGCACTAGTTGCCTCTGCCTTAACTCATGAGTACGGATTTGCTCTTGAGCGTCGCGATTTTTATCTGCCTCTTGAGCCTCATGAGCTCTCTGTTTGTCTTTCTCAGCATCCTCCCGAGCTTTATCAGCCTCTTGAGCCTCATGAGCTCTCTGTTTGTCTTTCTGAGCCTCCTCGCGGACTTTATCAGCCTCTTGAGCCTCCCGAGCTTTGTCAGCCTCTTGAGCCTCCCGAGCTTTGTCAGCCTCTTGAGTCTCGCGAGCTTTGTCAGCCTCTTGAGTCTCGCGAGCTTTCTCTTTGTCGTATTCAGATATGACAAAATTAGCTAACTCTTGGCCTGACAATCCTAGAGATTCTCCCCATTCTTTAAGCTCCCGCCTAAGTTTAACAATCTCAGCCATGGTTGTAAATACAGCTATTCAAAATAAAAACAAAGTTGCTGAGTTGAATGTATCAAACAACACTTAACTATTTCAACATAAACAGAAATAGCATGCACATCAAAATAAAGTCATAAATAGCATTCAAACAAATCAAATCAAACCACAGTGAACCAAATCACAATAACTTTCCCAGTGGACACAAGATAAGTTTTGAAAAGGAACTACAGTTTGAATTGAAATTTGTTAGACTTTATGAAAAAAAAAAAATATCCCGGACGCGAGCCCCCAATTAGATGTGACGAGGTAATGGGTTAAAAGGCTAAGTCCCTAGGGAAGACTTTAGAAAATTTGCCTTTAGCCCACTTCTCTAGGGTATGGGAGATGAGCAACTTTCCCGGCCCCTTTTCATCTAATAAATTTATATTTGTGCCCGGGTTCTGGCTCGTATGGTTGTAAGAAATACAAGTGGTTGAATTGCTCTAAATGGCAGACAGAGAGAAGTAGGGTTTTACATGAAATTACAAGACTCCCACTCTCATCAGTCTGACCAAAGGGTTCAGGATTATTTGACACTTGTATTTTATTTACTCCCAAAATCTGCATAAGATTATGCAACAATAATAATAAAGCAGCTCAATGGCGCCAAAACAAAATATGGATAAAAAAAACAATGGAATCCGAAAGGATTTACAAGACTTTTGTCTTTCTATAAGGTTCGCCCCATGCCGGAAGGGTTACTAATTATCTTCATTGTCCGTAGGAAAGTTCAAATGATTGGCGCAGTCCGGGGGACTTAGCTGTGGTTGAGTTCCTCCGTAGTGATCGGCGAATGCTGGTGTGGCTGGGCTTGCTCGTCAGATGAGAGTAGCTCCCAGTCGTTCCGGTTACGGCTTCGCGGGATGGCACGGTTCAAGCGTGGTCTCCTCGCGGATTCTGAGTGCGGGTCGTCTTGGCGACAGTCCCGTCTTGGTGCGTGGTGGAGTCCGGGATGATCTTCCGGCCCACGATGCCCTGCTGATAATCACAGGAGAAGGTGGATGTAGATCTCTATGGCTTAGAGACAAGGGGCTTCAGTCGGCAGGGAATTAGTGAATCCCAACCGGCTAGAAGGCTTCCCTTGTACAATAGCACTAGTTAATAAATAAACTGAATTTCAGTTAACAAACTGAGATCAGTAAAACATAAAAGGTGATCAAGACAACATCATTCTCCATCCAACACCTGGAAAGGAATGGTATCATAAAGTGCAAGATTGCGGCCCATAGGTTTCCTACTAAAAATAGACAAAAGGGTTAGTAGGCATAAACTCCGGTTCTGGTACCAAAAGTGTTAAAGTCAAAAACACACACACACAAATAATCAGTGCACATAAATAGAATAGAATGTTTACCACTTCTTTTCTATAACATATCTATCTACTCCTTATTCATCATTGAACATAGGATCTAGATCAAAACTAGAGTCAAACAAACAACCAGTCTCAATCACCAGTCATCAATAAGACTTACTAGGTGGGCTATTCTGGCTGGGAGAGGTGTTGCTCTAGTCAGTTTCAGCGTCTTGTGTGAAAAACTTTTTCTCACTACGCCAATTATAGCCTTCACTTTCAAACAATGAAAGCCTGCTATTGGTTTATTACAGTCCACACGTCACAAGATGCTGTTCAGAGTGTACCGAACAATCACGCGCCTATTACATCCTTATCACGTGCCGACATTCAAATCCTTCTCGTGCTCGGAAAAGCAAAACCGTCTTCAAAGGGAGATAACCGTGGTTGTCACTTTCTTGTGATGGGTAAGGGCGAGGTGTCTTACAAAGGGAGCCGACTGTTGATATCACTATCTCGTGATGAGACGGTAGATAAGAGGGGGGGGGGGGGGGTGAAGGGAGATAACCTCGGTAGGGGTTACATGCCGACCGGGGAGACAAATCGAACTTGAAAGGGACCAATCCCTTAATCGGCATTCTTTAGATGGTGGGTGGCAATTAACGTGGCGGCCGGACAGAGAAATGAAAAGGAGAGGGGGGGGGGGGGGGGTTGTAGATAAGAAATAAAGAAAGCGGGTCGCGCGGGACACTTACGTCACACCAGGCACACTAGATCCCGGGCCCATTAGATCAGAGGCCGACTATATCCCAGGCCCAATAGATTCCAGGCCCACTTTATCGCAGTTCCAATAGATTCCAGGCCCACTATATCCCAGGTCCAATAGATCCCAAGCCCATTAGATCCGAGGCCCACTCTATCCCAGGTCCAATAGATTCCATGCCCATTAGATCAGAGGCCCACTATATCCCAGGTCCAATAGATTCCAAGCCCATTAGATCCGAGGCCCACTCTATCCCAGGTCC
>CM065697.1:30290723-30300723 GCA_017654935.2 Phymorhynchus buccinoides
AATGTAAGCGTCCTGAGTCTCATTCATTTAGCGAAAGGCGCTATATAAATGCTGTGTATTATTATTATTATTATTATTATTATTATTATTGAATTGAATCCACTTACAACTGGATCTGGTATTGAATGATGGTTCTTATTCTTCCGATTGGGGATGTTTATCCTGCCCCACGCCCATCGTCTTCGTTTAGACTGCTGTTGGCGCACAGGATGCATGCTGTGTGAGTTCGTGTCATCCATTCCACCGGCACAACATGGCCTACTCATACCGTATAATGGAATGGGCTTTAACGACGGTGCGCGCAAGATCTTGTGCGTGCGTTCGCACACGGGACCTCGGTTTTAGGCAGTCTCATCCGAAGGACCAGGAAATAGGAGTAAAGTATCTTTCCCAAGGAAACAACACCGTGACCAGCTGGGTTCGAAACAGCACACTCGCAAACCCGTTGGATTACGAGTGGCGAATCTAACCAACCGTTGATGGTTCGTCCCATAGGGGAAGACGGGGTAAAAAGCCCATGGGCGAGTAAGAAGCCCATGCCAATTATCTCATGAAATAAAGAAAACTTCAGTCAAATTTGCCCATGAGACGAATGCTAAACATTAACACTCGTCTCATGGGCAAAACGTGACTGAAATTTCATTATTATTAAGGCTTTGATGTGTAGCCTGTTGAACGCAGAAGAAAAAAGAAGTTCCTGATGGCCTACCGATAGTGTCCATGATCTCATTTCACCCTGAAATGGCAAGCCAAAGAATCGTACCGCCATTGATCTACACCAGTTCTGGGATTACATGTATATGGCTGGCCGTCTTCTTTTCGTCTTAATTTCGGCTCCTGTTTACAGAGGCATCACAACAACAACAAAACCCGCAATATTTCGAAACTTGCATGCTTTCATAGACAGGGGATTTGGGGGCTGGTTCAATCGATCTACACAAGACCAGGGAGTACATTTAATTGGCTTGCCGTCTTAATATATTCGTCTCTTTTTTTTTAAACTCCTGTTTACAGCGACATTTTACACGCGAATTTAACCTTTCGAAACTCGTATGCTCTCATACTCATAGACAGGGGGGGGGGGGGGGGGGGGGGGGCTGGTTCAATCAATCCAGTCCTCATAATATTATTCTCTCTCCGAAACATATATAGATAGCACAGGCAAGGCAGCCGTACCCTACAAGTAGAGAGAGAGAGAGAGAGAAAGAGCAAAGCAGCCAGACTGATTTGAACACGGCTGTACTATGTATAGCCACCGACCAGGCATACATTGACCCAAAGCTTCGATCGGCTTCTAAAAATAGACCATCATGGCTGCTCGCTAGCCAGAAAAAGAAGATGTGTGTGTGTGGTGGGGTGGGGGTGGGGGTTGCTAAGGGGGAGGGGGGGGGGGACAGAGCCTGCACGTTACCACTAACAAAACAGCAGATCCAGTTTTGGCCGGTATGAACCAGAGCCATGATGAGAGAGGGAGAGAGAGAGAGCGAGAGAGTAGAAACCAAGATGGCTGCCATGCTGCTGACGCAATAGCAGATACAAGGCGCTGTTTGTTTCGTTGACACTCACTGTTAGTATAGTCCTGTGCAAGCTAGATGTAATCCATCACATTAACACAGATCTGTATTGCTAAAAAATCGGGACTTTGCTGGTGTTGCACTGCCTCCGGACATTGCCGCCCTCCAGGATCGTTCCCACCATCTTTATATCTACTAATGTCCCATATGTGTCTGTGGTTCTAGGACAACTACCTCCCGGACAAGTACCCCCGGACAATCACCCCCTGGACAACTGCCCCCCTAGGACAAGTACCCCCCGGACAAGTACCCCCCTGAAAACATATAGTAAAATAAAAAAAGTGAAACAATTTACTTTTTTTAATTTTTTACTTATTATATTTTATTTTACATTTCATGGACTAATTTCTATATACAACGCAATTAGCCTACCAGCAATTATATACAAGGCAAAATGTTCATATAATGTGTGTGTGTGTGTGTTGTGTGTGTGTGTGTGTGTGTGTGTGTGTGTGTGTGTGTGTATGCGTGTGTGTGTGTGCGTGCGCGTGTGCGCGTGTGCGCGCTCCAATTTCTTTAACAATAATGTTTAAAAAATAATGTGTGGGGGGTACTTGTCCAGGGGGTAGATGTCCTAGAGGGGTACTTGTCCGGGGGGTAGTTGTCCGGGGGTACTTGTCCGGGGGATAGCTGTCCTGATACCGTGTCTGTTCCATACCGGAGGACGTTAAACAGATTTTCATTCGCTAGATGGGGACTATTTTGTCAAAAAATCATTACTGAACGGACACTGAAAGGAGTGACTGAATGACGACGGAAGTGACACGGAATGAGTGGAAGTGGAGAGAGAGAGAGAGAGAGAGAGAGAGAGAGAGAGAGAGAGAGAGAGAGAGAGAGAGAGAGAGAGAGAGAGAGAGAGAGAGAGAGAGAATGAGAGAGAGAGAGAGAGAGAGAGAGAGAGAGACAGAGAGAGAGAGAGAGAATGAGAGAGAGAGAGAGAGAGACAGAGAGAGAGAGAGAGAGAGAGAGAGAGAGAGAGAGAGAAAAACTTTGTTGTTGTTGAAAACTTAAACTTTATTTTTCAAGGATAAAGATTTTAGAGAGAGAGAGAGAGAGAGAGAGAGAGAGAGAGAGAGAGAGATTTAATTTTAAAAGAACAATGAGCATTGTTATTACGAGTGGTACATTCATTTCCAGTAGGCATGCCCCACACCACGCCAGTGTGGATACCGGGGGGGGGGGGGGGGGGTCCTTTTGTACAAATAGTTACCCCACCTTATGGAAGTTCTGTGCTTTGTAGCTTCCTCTAATTCTGTCATTCTCTTTGACTCTGCCTTTTTCCCTTTGCTTACTGTCATCTGCTATCTTTCTATCTCACTGGTCCATTCTCCTGCTGCTTTTTTACCCGGCCTCTCTGCTGGGGTTTTGCGGATCGGTTTGTGTGTGTGTGTGTCTGTGTATCGATTATCTTAAAAACTACTGTTTGGACTTTGATTAAAATTGGCAGAGGGGTAGACAGCTTGAAAAGGAAGCTTCCTTTCGTTAATCAACACCGTGCTGACCTTGACCTTGAAGTTTGACCTTGAAAACCGAAATTTCCTTCTTTGGGCTATGTAATTTCCCCCCAGCTTTATTTCGTGAACTAGTGAACAGAATCGCTTCGAATTTTGTGTGGTGGTGTACCATGGTGCAAGGAAGTTTGTATAAAAGTTCAGCTGTATCTCGTGAACTACTGAACAGAATCGCTTCAAATGTTGGGCTATGTATTTTATGCGTTCTGTAAGGGTGGAAAGTGGTGTGTTTATTGGGGGGGGGGGGGGATGGAGAGGACATAACTCTGGCCGGGTTTGCATTGTCACAATGCGTTGCTGCCGCCCGGCGATGCCCTTGTTTCTATACAAATTCTTACAAAGATTTCTTCAGCCAATCAGTTAAGTCGGACATGCTGGGGCCTAACTATTTCTTAGTTAGGCGCATAACGGCAGCATGACGCATACGACAGGAAATTGTCTGAGCGAACGAAGAAGAAGAAGAAGAAGAAGAAGAAGAACCGCTAGGTAGTAGTTGCTTCAGAGGGGCATGACAATGAATGCATCGAGCACAAGCATTTGACGATCCGTTGGTTGGATCAATTAAAGGTGCGCACGTGCGCTGCGTACGTGGGATCATCACAAGGCTAAGCTTCGCAACAAGGTCACGTTCACCTGGGTGGGTATTCATGGATGCGCTTTAGACAGTCAACACGGGTAGTAGTATGTAAATTGGGCTAAACAACTAGCCAATCGTTTTGGGGTTTTAGTCTAATTACATACTATTACTACTACTACCCGTGTTGACCTTCCAAGACGCACTCATGAATACATGCCCTGCAGTGGCGTAGGAACGTTTTCAAGCCAGGGAGTGGGGGGGCAGGATTGCCAACAAACCGGGGGGGGGGGGGTGGGGGGGGGGGGAGCTGGTGGGTGGGGGGGGGGGGGGGGGGGGGGGGGGGGGGTGGGGGGGGGTGGGGGGGGGGGGGGGGGGGGGGGGGGGGGGGGGGGGGGGGGGGGGGGGGGTGGGGGGGAGGGGGGGGGGGGGGGGGGGGGGGGGCGCAAAACGCACGGACAGGGACGAATGGATGGATAGGTTAAATTACATGACTTAGTAAATCCTACAAAAATACTTTATTATTGTTATTTTTAAACATAATCATAATCAATGATATAAAAAAATCTATGAATGAAATAAAACATGATGTGAATTGAAAGGAGACAACAAAAAAGCATAAAAATACAACCATGTTTGGGGCGGATCAGCCAGTCATGGAAGAGGGGAGGGGGTAGCTCCAAGTGGTCAGTTGGGGTGGGGTGATGGGTCTGGGGGGATTGCCTCCCAGAAGCTGATGATAATTTGAATGTAAAAGATGCAATCAAGGCTTCTCGTGAGAGAATAACTGTAGCATGGAACTACAATTTGTCTTCCTCTTTTTCTTTCCATTTTTTGTCTGAGGGGGTGGAACCCCTGTAACCCCCCTCAAATCCATCTTTGATGCAGTACCAAGTCCATGACAGCAATGTGTAGTGAATGGGCTGAGACTATTAACTATTTCGTTTCCTTGTGTCCTTTCTGGGGTTTTTTTTTTTTTTGCCGTTATAAATTTTTGGGGGGCAGAGAGATACGTCTGCCCCCCCCCCCCCTCCTCGAAAGCCAGGGGGGACAGCTGCCTGACCCCCCCCCCCCCCTGTCCCCCCCCCCTCCCAGTTTCCTACGCCAGTGCCCTGTGCATTTCTCAAATCGCTTGTATTCGGGCTAGAGATAGACAAGCATCGCACTGCATCTCTAATCATTTCATATCGAATTGCGATGTTAGTTTTTCTGGATAATTTTGTTTAACCCTTTCACCGCCAATGTAGCATTTTGGCACCACCAATGGCTTAACACCCATGTCACTATAAAAGGCATCAAATCAGGACCTGCTATCCTGTGTGATACTACTTGTGGCGGTGCCATAGCCGAGGAGGTTTAATCGAGGCGTGGTCACCGCCACAGCTATCTGTATTCATTTTTTAAAAATCGGGATTTTACTGGTTTCGTACTGCCTCCGGGCATTGCCTCCAGTATTGTTCCAACCATATTTGTATTTACAAATGTCCCATATGACCAAGAGGACGTAAAACTCCATTTTATCTCCTGTTATCCTGTTATCCCAACGACCATAATGATTTTCTTAAATTTGGGAGGTCTAATGTTACATAATGTCACAGAGGAGTTCGCAATGTTGCAGATATTTTATTTTCTCTACCCAGTGAAGCTTAATGGTATTTTTGTTGGCTGACAAATGGCTGGCGGCTAAAGGGTTAAGGGCGTTTAGTTTTGACTTTCTTTTTTTTGTGGCAGTTCAGAAAGAACTAGGTATAGCCTAGGGATCGGTGGTTACTGGATCTACTGGGTCCAAACTTTGGGTCAAGGTAAAGATGTGTAATTGCAATGTTCCGTTTTTGCCTTTCTTACCAAACATAAAGCTGTAGTTTATGAACCATTTTAGCTAATAACCTTTTTGGAATACTAACCCTATCCCAAACCCTAACCCTAACCCTAACCCTACCCCCCCCCCCCCCCCCCCCCCCCCCCCCCCCCCCCCCCCCCCCCCCCCCCCCCCCCCCCCCCCCCCCCCCCCCCCCCCCCCCCCCCCCCCCCCCCCCCCCCCCCCCCCCCCCCCTATAAGACGGGAAAACGCAATGAACCACGACTGTGACAAATGGCGCCGTGTACTGCAATACATAGGGGGGGGGGGGGGGGGGGGGTCCTATTAGATAATGGGCTAGGGTTAGGGATAGGGTTAGTATTCCAAAAAGGTTATTAGCTAAAAAGGTTAATAAAATACAGTTTTATGTTTGGTAAGAAAGACAAAACCGGGAAATGGAATCAACCGAGAAATGCAGGGGGGGGGCACAAAATTACCAAAAATTGTTTTA
The DNA here is from genome assembly GCA_017654935.2 of Phymorhynchus buccinoides. Classification (NCBI taxonomy): domain Eukaryota; kingdom Metazoa; phylum Mollusca; class Gastropoda; order Neogastropoda; family Raphitomidae; genus Phymorhynchus; species Phymorhynchus buccinoides. The sequence goes on from CM065697.1 coordinate 30,296,692, forward strand.
AAATATAACGCCTGTTCTTGTTTCTTCTGGCTTTCTAACAAAAACAAACTGCCAAACAAAGTTGTAACTTAGGTTTGCATGGCATTAGTGCTTTCTAGTATGCTATTCATTCATAGTGTAGGGTTGTTATTTGTGCTTATACCGTGTGATCCAATGCAGTACGATCCATGTTGATGGGTGTGTTGTTAGTCCCCGAGCCGAAGGTTCGGGGAGCTATTGTTTCTGTCTGATCCGACCGTGCCTCCGGCGTGCCTCCGTCCGTCCGTCCGTCCGGCTATTCGTCCGTTTTTCTCAAAATCTATTCAGTCTATCATCATCAAATTTGGTATACTAGTTTGCCAAGATGCAGGCTATCCACTGATTTATTTAGTTTTACATTAAGGTCAAGGTCGCGCCAGTTACGGGGTTCAAACCCCAAAACAAATAATCGCTAATATCTCGCGAAGTTTTGCATGTATTTCAATGCAGTTTTTTTCACAACATTTCTTGATGAATGGTCTATAACACAGTTGTCATTAATTTTTCTGTGCGCTCGTGTGCGCATGTTCGCGCGCGCTCAAATCACGGGTCCGAACCCTAAGGCTATATATCAAAAGCTATTCGGTTTCGTGCTGTTTTCATGCGTTTTTATGTAGTTACGTGCTGTTTTCATGCGTTTTTATGTATATGTACAGCCGACACATTCCGATTTGGGAGTAGCTCGGCGATGCTGCGAGGGGACTTTGCAGCCGCTCGGCGTTGCACTTGTTTTTGTTGTTGTTTTTTGGGTAAAGAAAATTAAAGAGAACTGAATAATTGCATGTGAAAGTTGGGTTGTTTTTTTCTCTTAGCGGGACAGGTTATATGGAGTGTTATTATACTCGTGTGGGAACACTAATTTGAAACTACACATGTACCCTATGCCCGCTGTCGCTAAGTGTGTTGCGCAACAACACAATTCATGCTATAATTTAAAAAAAAAAGTTTTATTGATTGTCTTCTTTCGATTCTTAATTAAGCGTCAACCACTCCTGATTTTAACGCCTCCTCGTCCTAATTTGGATAACTTGTGCTTTACCACCACCCCCTCCCATCCTCCCCTACCCCTACTTCCCCCCCCCCCCCCCCAAACACACACACACACACACCACCACCACCATATTTCTAATTGTATAAATGGATGTTTTGTTTTGTTGCTTGTTGGCTTACCATGGCTAAAAGACTCCAGGGATCATCCCATCCCAACAGCGCGGGGGGATTTTGGAGACTGATGATGTCATGCTAGGAGCTTGTCATGGCTAAAGACAATCCCCGCATAATTTATATGCACAGCATAACGACATTTTGAGGTAGCCTTGGTGTTCTAGCCTATGTCCGTTGGTCTGACACAGCCCTTAATTAAGCCAAAGCGAGTATAAATGGATGAAAATCAACGTTAATGAAACCAGCAACAACAAAGCGATAGAGGTTTAAGGGCTCAATCTATTCGTTAGAAAAGGCGAATCTGAAAGAAAAAACAACAACAACGAAAGAGCCGAGAAATGAAATGGGGTGGGGGACTGCTAAAATACAAGATTGCCCTTAATTCACTTCTCCTACTCCCCCATTTCCCCATGCCCCCCCCCCCCCCCCCACCCCGCCCTCTCCTGTCGTCCTCCTCCCTTCTTGATGGACAGCTAAGAATAGCTTATAGATTGCTATATTGAGCGAGCTAAAAATAGCTCCTCGGGATGCCGTTTTGGGCGCAAATCGATCATGGTTTTGAACTGTATCGCTTTATTCATCTTGTTCTTCTTATTCTTATTATTACCATGATTACATCTTCTTTTTTTCTCCGGGATTGTTGCCAGCTCGCGATAGAAAGGATAAAAAAAAGCAAAGACAATTCAATTCAAATCACAATTTACAAGTATCAGGGCTCCCAGGGACCCCCATTTGGGGGTCTATGAAGCACTAACATTCTACAGGACCCTCTAAAAGAATGTGCAGGGGGTCCCAGGGATGCAGTAGAAAAATTCTTTTTAGCATTCGCTATGCCACTTGGACCCTCTTTCCCGCCTCTAGGATCCTCTATTCTGTAAGTGAAGGAGTCCCTGGGACCCCTTGTTTTGCGGGACGATTGGAGCCTTGAGTATTGCCTTCAAATGAAGAAAATCTTCTTTTTTCCCCAGCGTGCGCATAGATCTAAAACCGACGAGACATATAGTGTAAACTAGGACATCAAATACATAGGCTTTCATAAGAGCACATGTATTTCACATAGAACAATTAAGTTTGTCAAACGCATACACACACTCCCACCCACGCACAAACACTCCCCCCACACACCCCCACACACACCCGCACGCGCATAAGCGCACGCACGCACATAAGCGCGCGCACGCACACGCACGCACACGCACGCACACACACACACACACACACACACACACACACACACACACATAGAACAATTAAGTTTGTCAAACGCATACACACACTCCCACTCTCTCTCTCTCTCTCTCTCTCTCTCTCTCTCTCTCTCTCTCTCTCTCTCTCTCTCTCTCTCTCTCTCTCTCTCTCTCTCTCTCTCTCTCTCTCTCTCTCTCTCTCTCTCTCGGTCTGTCTCTGTCTCTCTCTCACACACACACTCTCTCTCTCATTCAGTCTCTCTCTCTCTCTCTCTCTTCTCTCTCTCTCTCTCTCTCTCTCTCTCTCTCTCTGTCTCATCTCTCTCTCTCTCTCTCTCTCTTCTCTCTCTCTCTCTCTCTCTCTCTCTCTCTCACACACACATAAATAAGTAAACAAAGTATGTAGTAATTCTCCTTAAGCTAAAAATAGTAACAAAAATTAGTTTTCCAAAACAACAATATTTCTTCATAACAAGGAAATATTAATAATAAAGAACGTCACAGATAATAATGATAACATCACAGCAAACAGTAAAATATCATAAAGTACATCTCATAAAGATGTACTTTTTTAACACCCACCCACCCCTACTCTTTTGCCTTTTTTTTTTGGGGGGGGTAACTAATAACAGTTTACTTTCTTTCACTATTAACACGCATCAGACTCATTTTGCCGTTGTATCTCTGTGTTGTTGTTTTTTGTCTGTCTCTGATCTCTGTCGTATCTCTGTCTGTATCTCTGAGAAAATTTGAGGGGGTGCATAAAGTACACGATATCATCTCTCTCTCTGTCACACACTCTCTCTCTCTCTCTCTCTCTCTCTCTTCTCTCTCTCTCTCTCTCTCTCTCTCTCTCTCTCTCTATCTCGGCTCTCCTCTCTCTCTCTCTCTCTCTCTCTCTCTCTCTCGGTCTGTCTCTGTCTCACTCACACACACACACTCTCTCTCTCTCCTCTCTCTCTGGCTCTCTCTCTCTACCTCTCTCTCTATCTCTCTCGTCCTGTCTCTGTCTCTCTCTCTATCTCTCACACACTCTCTCTCTGGATCTCTGTCTCTCCCCCCCCCTCTCTCACTCTATCTCTCTGCTCTGTCTCTGTCTCTTTCTCTGTCTCTCTCTCTCTCTCTCTCTCTCTCTCTCTCTCTCTCTCCTCTCTCTCTCTCTCTCTCTCTCTCTCTCTCTCTCTCTCTCTCTCTCTCTCTCTCTCTCTCTCTCGGTCTGTCTCTGTCTCTCTCTCTCTCTCTCTCTCTGTCTCTCTCTCTCTCTCTCTCATCGAGTCTCTCTCTCTCTCTCTCTCTCTCTCTCTCTCTCTCTCTCTCTCTCTCTCTCTCGGTCTGTCTGTCTATCTCTCTGTCTCTATCTCTCTGTCTATCTCTCTGTGTCTCTCTCTCCCTCTCTCTCTCTCTCTCTCTCTCTCTCTCTCTCTCTCTCTCTCTCTCTCTCTCCCTCTCTCTCTCTCTCTCCCCCCCCCCTCTCTTTCTCTTAAGGACAGTTTCAAAGAATAGACTTTGACTAATATAGACTGTCCTTGATGCATAAAATGTTCCAGTGTTTACTCTCTCTCTCTCTCTCTCTCTCTCTCTCTCTCTCTCTCTCTCTCTCTCTCTCTCTCTCTCTCTCTCTCTCTCTCTCTCTCTCTCCCCCTCCCCTCTCTCTCTCTCTCTC
>CM065697.1:30305723-30315723 GCA_017654935.2 Phymorhynchus buccinoides
ATTTCATTAGATAATTGGGGTGGGCTTCTTACCCGCCCATGCGCTTTTTACCCCGTCTTCCCCTATGCGATCAAAAATTGAAGAAGAAAAAAAACAAACACACCATTAAACTTTCCTCTTATGTATATATATGTATATATATATATAGTGTCTTCTTCAATTCTTGTACGTTTATATATATATATATATATATATCTTATAATATATATATATCTTATATATATATATATATATATATATATATATATATAATATATATATATATATATATATATAGATATAAGACGGAGAGACATAGAGACGGAGACATAACATTACAGAGATGGGGAGGACACAATAGAGATGGGGGCACGATGCTAATCATACATATATATCTATAGCTGTACGTAAACGTAAGTGTTCATTCTGTCGCTCATTGTGACGTATGTGAAGGTAGTAGAACCTACGTCAGCGATAGCCTACACGCCAGCTGGGGTAATTGACGTCATAGTGGGGTGGGGGTGGGGGGTGGGGGGTGCAATTATAATAATAGGGCCTAGGAATATGATAGTAGTGGGAGATCGATAGCGGAATTTTGATGTATAAGGGGAGTGTATGTTACGCCCAATCCGTAAAATTGCCTATTTCATGAAATGGGCAAAATGATTTGCCCAATTTATGAAATGGACAATGTATATCATATTTTGGATCCCCATTCATACAGGTATTGATTAAGATTGATTCAGTGGTATCACACTTTTCTACATTGTATTTGCACCCCTATCCTGCCCACCAACTCGACCAGATGCTAAGCTGGGGCATGCCTGAGCCACATGTTGAATCAAACGTTTTATTAAATTAAGTCTGAATAAAATAATTTTAACTCATCTACAGACGAGGTTTCTCTCATTCATTTGAACCAATTCTTGATCTATGTGTGCTAATGAACGAAAGCTATTTTCCATTCATATTGCTTTTCTCAATTGCAAGTTATAAATTGGCTATTTCACGAACTGGGCAAACCATTTTGCCCATTTCATGAAAAGGGCAGTTTCATGGATTGGGCGTGACATCTACATGGTAAGAAGTTCAACAGCTGTTTCCACTGTTTAGAATTGTATTGTATTGCATTAGCTTGGGTGATCCTTTTGCAAAGCCGTATCGTACATTCGCCATCTGGATCTTCCCTCCCTCCCTCCCTCCCTCCCTCCCACGCATTATTGTGTATTAATGTGCCCCCGAACGCATTTTGGCACGTACTCACGCACGCATGCATTCATAATAAGTATGCATACACACGCACGTGGGTGGGCACGCACGTATGAATGAACACACGCACGATCGAACGTACACGCACTGGACACACGAGCGCACACACTTACACACACACACACACACACACACACACACACACACACACACACACACACACACACACACACACACACACACACACACACACACACACACACACACGCACGCACGCACACACTGTTCCCCGCACAGGTAACAGGATTAAAACACTATTAATACTAACCTTGTGCATGTGCGTGCGTGCGAGTGTGCACGTGCTTCTGCGCACACATAGAGGGGAAGTGTTGTTTTTTGATCTTGTTGATTTTTTGTTGCCTGCTTTTTGCTCCTTTTGCTATTTTTGCTGTTTGCTGTTTTCTTGTTTGTCTGTATTGATAAAGGCGCCGCATTCGCCGAAATATCCAGTAGTTTCGTGTTGTCTCTTGTGAATAAAATAACGTCACTTTACACTTGTCGTGTAGTTGTTTGTTTGTTCAATTTGTTTAATTCATGATGAAATATTATCTGAGGTAGACCTACCCTTTGTTGTTGTTGGCTTACTCTGGCTTAAAGACTCCAGGGATCTTCCCAACAGCTGAAGCTCTTGAACACTATGGTACAACTGCACCAGCTAGGGATGAGAGCAGTACGCGCGTGACCGACTTTGATTACCCCACCACGTGACCAGCCACACTCCGACTTCGGAGGATTTTGGACTGATGGTGTTATGCTAGGAGCTTGTCATGACTAAAGACAATCCCCCGCATAGCTATTCACAAGTTCACAAGCTAAAAGTTTGATGTTGCCTTGGTGTTCTAGCTTGTGTCAATTGGTCTGACACAGCCTTATGCCAAGGCGATGACCGACCCTTGAAGGTACACATCCTATATTTCCCTCTCTTGTTTACAGGTGCAAGTATGTGAAGACGGGGTAAAAAGCCCATGGGTGGGTAAGAAGCCCATGCCAATTATCTCATGAAATAAAGACAATTTCAGTCACATTTTGCCCATAAGAAAATGGGCAAAATGTGACTGAAATTGTCTTTATTTCATGAGATAATTGGCATGGACTTCTTACCCGCCCATGGGCTTTTTACCCCGTCTTCACCTAATGTTTGTTCTTTTATGCTTTGGGCTAAGCCCTTTCAACGCTAGCCATTCCTCAGACAAAATTTACCATTAACCTTACCCGGGTAGAGAAAAGATTCTGTCTGCAATATTGGGGATTCTTCTCTGACATGCATAACATAGGGCCTATCCTTACCTCCCAAAATGAAGAACCTAAGGTCACTGGATACCAGACCCTCATTTGATGCTTTTCAGTGACATGGGTGTTAAATCATTGTGGTGCCAAGAGGCGACACTGGCGATGAAAGGGTTGGGCTAACCCTTTCACCGCCAAAGTCGCATTTTAGCACCACAGTGATTTAACACCTATGTCAGTAAAAGGCATCAAACTGGGGTCTATTATCCAAAGACCTATTGTCTTAGCTTTGGGAAGTAATGATATACCTTATTTTATATATGTCACAGAAGAATCCCCAATACTGCAAATGGATTTTGTTCTCTACCCAGGTAATTTTAATGGAAACTTTTGGCTGAAATATGGCTGGCGGTGAAAGGGTTAATCTCAATCATCACCAAACAAAGACTTGATATGATGTGATATGACGCTTACATGGCTCATATAGGGGAAGACGGGGTAAAAAGCGCATGGGCGGGTAAGAAGCCCACCCCAATTATCTCATGAAATGAAGCAAATTTCAGTCTCATTTTGCCCATGAGACGAGCGTTAATGTCTAGCATTTGTCTCATGGGCAAATTTGACTGAAATTTTCTTTATTTCATGAGATAATTGGGGTGGGCGTCTTACCCGCCCATGCGCTTTTTACCCCGTCTTCCCCTAATGTTTCCTTTCCCTTTCTTGTCTTTCTTGCATAGGCCTCAATGATGTAATACCTTTACATGTTCGTTCTTTAGTTTAACGTCTGTTCACCCGCAAGTGATATTAGACACACACACCCCCCCCAAAAAAAAAGAGAAAAAAAAGAAGTGTGTGCGTGAAATTAATTAAGCCTACATCAGATAGCTATTGAAGTGAGAGTGTGTGTGAGTGCGTGAATGGTAGTATTATGTATGTGTTTTCTCTACACATCTATTCATACAAATCTAACTGAGTGCATATACAAATTACATTAACAGATATATAAGATGGGAGGGAATGGAGGACATACAGTAGCATTTCAAACTGACTTATGTAACATGAAGAGTTAAACAAGTGTGTCTTAATTTCTAAATGGCTAACAACAAAAATATAATAACACAATTTAAACCATTAATTAGTAACTCAAAGAAAAATACCAACAGGACTTATGTGCAGGATTTCTGAAAAACCTTTACATGTCTTGGGCCTTAGGTGCTACATCAGTCAAAGACGGTTAAGAAGGGGGTTACAGGGGTTCCACCCTCTCTAAAAACAAATACATAAATAAAGGACAAAAAGAAAGGAAAAAGAGGGAGAAATGTAGTCATATGCTGTAGTTTTAGCTTTTTGTCTCCATGATAAGCCTTCGTTGCATCTTTTACGTTCAAAGTGGACAAATTTGCCTTGGCATGAGGCTGTGTCAGACCAGTTGACATAAGCTAGAACGCCAAGGCTACATCAAAATGCTGTTATGCTCTGAATGGTTGTGCGGGGATTGTCTTAAGCCATGACAAGCTCCTGGCATAACATCATCAGTCTAAAATCCACCGAAGACGGAGTGTGGCTGCCCACATGGCGGGGTAATCAAAAACGGTCACACACGTAATGTTCTCATCCCTAGCTGGTGCATTTGTACTGAATTGTTCAAGTGCTCTGGCTGTTGGGATGATCCCTGGAGTCGTTAAGCCAGGGAACAACAACAACAAAGTGGGCAAAGACACCCCCCAGCCTAGACCTCCCCCCCCCCCCCCTAACTGAACACTTGGAACGATCCCCCTCTTCCATGATTGACTGATCCGCCCCTGTACATGTTTTTTTAATAATAATTATTATTACTGTCTTCTTCCGTTGCTTCTCTTTAATTTAAATCATACATTTTCATTGCTGATTGTGTTCAAAATTACCCATTATAAACCGGGTTTTTTTGGTAGCATTTACGCGTAACTTAACCTATCCATTCACCCAAACCCAAGCTCGTGCGTTGTCACCCTCCCCACCCCCCACCCCACCCGGCCCCCTGGTTTACTGACAATCCTGCTCCCCCCCACCCCCCACCCCGACCCCCATGGCTTCAACATCTTCCTACGCCACTGCGAAGAAGAGGAGAAGTAGGGGATGGGGGTAAGGGGGTGGTGGGATGGAAGGAGGGTCGGGTGGTGGTGGTGGTGGTGGTAAGTTGGAAGGGATGTCCCAATGCCAGCCAGCCCAGCCCCCATATACATACCCCCCCCCCCCCCTCCCCTCCCAGCATATAGGTCAGTGGAACGCCGGAGGGTTGTTGGGTGGTGGGTAAAGGGATTGTGCAATGTCCTAGCTGGTATTGAAGCTGGAGAGTGGAAGCTGTTACAACGTTGGGGGGGCTAAAAGCTTGGTACGGCCCGTTCGTTCGTTCGATACACGCCCGCTGCTTGCTCGATTGCTGATGCCCTCTCATTGGTTTAAAAGGTCCCTCCACGGCTCCCACCATACCCACCCACCCACCCGCCTGTCCATCTTTCCTCCCACCCACCCACCCACCCGCTTATTTTATCTTATACCCCTACCCCACTCTACCTACCGTATAATATATTATTACCTGCATCTATCCTTTCACCTACCACATCTTCCTATCTTGGACTTTTTTTTGGTAAACTGCTGCAAAAGAAAAGGATAAATAAATCTCTCTCTCTGTCTGTCTGTCTGTCTGTCTGTCTAACTCTCTCTCTCTCTCTCTCTCTCTCTCTCTCTCTCTCTCTCTCTCTCTCTCTCTCTCTCTCTGTGTGTGTCTCTCTCTCAGACCTGTGAATAATGACAATAAGACATCAGAATTGTCAAAAGAATTGCCAGAATTATCTCTTCTCTCCCTCTCTCTCTCTCTCTCTCTCTCTCTCTCTCTCTCTCTCTCTCTCTCTCTCTCTCTCTCTCTCTCTCACACACACACACACACACACACACACACACACACACACACACACACACACGACAACTTTCTAGCTTGCTTCACCATTAGTTTTTATTTATGAGCACCCCACCCCACGCCCCACCCCTCCCCTGTTCTCCTGGCTCTTCTTTTTATTATTTGATTATTCATTCTATAATTAAGGGGGCCCAGTTCGATGGCCTTGGAGGCATTTTAATATCGAAACTGACGTTTGTGTCGCGATATTATTATCGCCTTGCCTTTATAGATGAAGGGTGTAATGATTATTTCGTCTTAGTCTGTGGGTATTCTTTTGTTTTAGTCTTTCAGACCCCATGTAAATAAAACCCGCCTAAAAGGTCAACGCTCTAACCTTTCCTCCCCCTCTTTCTCTCTGTGCGAAAATAAAGGTGTACATCATTTTCGACCCGCAGGCCGCGACCGGTAGGCCTGTAGTAGGCCTTTGCTTTGATATATATCACATGTCACCTGGGTCTTTGGCAATGATTAGGCCTTCAATTAACATCCCACGAAATGAGCCAAGAAAGGTTATAAAAAAAACCCGGGGTGCATGCACGGTTTCAAAGGTTTTAATGCGTCGTAGCTACTAGTAGGCCCATTGCGTGCGAACATCGCTGTGCAATGTATCGATCTCAGAAAAAGATCGATGTTTCTTTCGCAGTACTAGCCTATTGGCCACTGCAACGAGCACCTTCTGCAAGAGTGAATGCCCTTTGGTGGGTTGGGGAAAGATGCGTGAGTACCGTGACCAGACAAGGGCATAACTCTCGCCAATAACCCTATTTGGGGCCACTGAATGGCTGACTTTTGCAAGAGTGAATAGCCCTTTTGGATACTGACCAAAAAGGGCTTTAACTCTTGCCGTCAAGGGCGTTGATAACCCTTGTTGCAGTGGGCAATAGTAGGCCTACTGTCCTGGGATGGGATGGGTGACCCACATTGGGCCTTTTTGTAACTTACTAACACACGTGAGGTGTGGGTGTTGATTTTGTAACAATTTATGAGATGGGGAATAAGGGCTCGTCGTCAGATTACTAAATGAGAGGCCGAACACAAAATAAAAACGTGATGTGGTTTTGTTTTAGATTCAGCCCCTGTCATGAAAGAAAGAAAATCAATTCCTTATAATATTATTGACCCGATTTCACGTGCTCGGATGACAATGAGTCACAAGTCTGTGACAATACCGTGTCATACCTTCTGCTGAGTGCCTCCTTATAATTATTGACCCGATTTCACGTGCTCGGATGACAAAGGAGTCACAAGTCTGTGACAATACCGCGTCACACCTTCTGCTGAGTGCCTAATAAGGGCAAGTAATAAACGGGTACAAAAATAACCATTAGCATTCGGCACCGAAGCACACAATCGCGCATGAAGCCTCAAAATACCGTAAGCCTAATCAAGGAGAATGTGAGATTAGCGTCCTATCAGGCGTGGCCTGTTAAGGACGATGTTCCTGAAGACGGAGTCTTCTCGTTGAGATGATGATGATGATGAAAAGTCGGTGACGGTGGGACAGGAGTTCGTGACGTGGCAGACGTCGTCGTAGATGATTCCTGGAACACGTTGCGTACCCTGGACTCGCGGATACGCTGTTGGCTGCGGGAACATTTCGGACGGAATCCGAGTCTTGAAAATGCCTGTCGTGATGCTGGAGTCAGCATCGTCAAAGTTGCGAGCATCTGTGAGGCAGTAGGAGACTTAGCATTGTGAGACAGCCAAAAGGCTGCCTTGGGTGCTCCTGTAGTCCCGCTTGTCTGGTCATTGCCGTTGGCGTTGGCGTCGATGGTGTTGCTGGTGCGGATCAGTCTTCCCCTCTTTAAAGGCCGTCCTCAGGACCACCGGGCGACCTGCTCCGTACCGGGAAATCCATGTCGTCGCAGGCGGGCCGGATGGGCATGCAGTCAAGTCGAGTCGTCTCTGCAGGCGGATGTATCCCCCCCAGTAGACAAGTGGGTCTCTGGCACCCCACTTAAATCAGTCTTGGACAACTTGCAACTGGCGTCTACTGGGCATCGGCGGTCTTGTTGGCTCAAAGGCCAACACTGTAGAGATGACCCAAGTTGCTGCACGTCAATCCTTCCAGTCTGCAAGTCCCTCGACTCCCAATGGTGAGGGAGGAGATCCGGCGTGGCCCTTCCCACTATCTGCCACCTAGTAGGAGCCTAATCAACCAGCGACAAAGCAATAAATAATGTTTTCATGTAATCAGCTTTGGTGTAGGGGAGTTAATTAGAAAGAGAGTGCTCCCCCTGTGTTCAGTTTCGCTACCTCTTCTCTTGGCCTCACGATTTAAAATTCCTTTAGAGGCTTACCAGTTTGTTCTGTGTTGTGTGTTGTTTATGTGTAACATATTCAAGGCTAGAAGGCTATGCCACTCTTGGATAGATGTTGATTTGTTGGTATGTCGTCCTCTCCATCATTGTTGATGTGTACTTTGTGGGTGAATGGCGAACGTGGCACATACAAAAAGATCCAGTCTTCAAGAACACTGTCTATAAGAGGCTACGCCTAATTAGACGTTAAGCCAACCAGAGAGAGAGAGAGAGAGAGAGAGAGAGAGAGAGAGAGAGAGAGAGAGAGACGCAAGACGCAAGATAGTTTAATCATTTAAAGGCCATAGCCCATCATGATCGGGCGTGTGAACATAAATACATACAGAGAGAGAGAGAGAGAGAGAGAGAGAGAGAGAGAGAGAGATTCTTTTTTTGAGAATGATGCTTTGTTTGTCTCACTTTGGCTCTGATCCACGCATTGCTAGATGATTGGTATCGTAGTCAACTTTGGTATGGGGGGGAGTTAATTAGAAAGAGAGTTTTCCCCCTTTGCTCAGTCAATGTTTTCATGGCTTTGTTCCCGGCAGACTGACTATCTATCTATGTTAACACGATAGCGTTTGAACGGAGGAACCTAGGACCCCCAGATTCTGCACGCGGATAGGTAGTCAGGATATCTAGGCCAAGTGCGAAGATGAAGGTCATTGGTCAAAGGTCAAGGTCACTGGAGCCGAAAATGCTGCCGCGCCCGCCCTTGTGTTTTCACGCTCTGGTTTAATTCACTGATCTGTGAATGGGACAGTAATCGAATCAAGAAAACGCGTAGGCTAGACAGATTGCTTAATAATAAAAAATAAAAAAAAGAGTTTGTGATTTATGATAGGGGTCTATGCCTGAAAAGCACTGACACAAAGCAAACCTCTGCCATGAGGGACGACCCAATTTCAACCTAGCCGACCACAAAGGGTCTACTATTATGATCGAAACGTGTATGTATTGTGCGTGCTTCTCTAATGCTTTACTAGCTGATTCATATTTTATGTTGTGTGCTATGGATCATTTATTGTTTTGTGTTTTGTGTCCCCTTGGTCTCTCGCAAATTCACAAATTTGTAAATTTATTGATTGATTTTTTTTTTAAAAATTATTTCTATTTTCTTCACTCTTAAATTCTTCTTTTGTATTCACAGTTGTAATAAGTTTCTAAATGATATTGATGAATAATACCTTTAATTTTGCTCATCATTACATTACTTGGTTTAAATGCAGTCTCCATCTATTCAATCAATTGTGCAATGTACATTTAAGGAGCACGGTATAAGCTTCGAGCTTATTGTTGCTCTAATTAGTCCCCGAGCCGAAGGTTCGGGGAGCTATTGTTTTTGTCTCCGTCCGTCCGTCCGTCCGTCGGCGTCCGTCCGTCCCCGTCCGTCCGTCCGGCGTGCCTCCGTCCGTCCGGCTATTCGTCCGTTTTTCTAAAAAAAACTATTCAGTCTATCATCATCAAATTTGGTATACTAGTTGGCCAAGATGCAAGCTATCCACTAATGTATTTAGTTTTACATTAAGGTCAAGGTCGCGCCAGTTACGGGGTTCAAACCCCGAAACACAATCGCTAATATATCGCGAAGTTTTGCATGTATTTTAATGCAGTTTTTTTCACAACATTTCTTGATGAATGGTCTATAACACAGTTGTCATGAATTTTTCTGTGCGCGCGTGTGCGCATGATCGCGCGCGCTCAAATCACGGGTCCGAACCCCAAGGCTATATATAAAAAAAAACTATTCAGTAACGTGCTGTTTTGATGCGTTTTTATGTAGTTACGTGCTGTTTTGATGCGTTTTTATGCATGTGTACAGACAACACATTCCGATTTCGGAGTACCTCGGCGATGCTGCGAGGGAACTTTGCAGCCGCTCGGCGTTGCACTTGTTGTCTTTCTGTTTGACTATGTAAAATGAATAAAGATTTGTTTAAACCAAAGGGTCTACTAGATAAACATGGACTATATTCCGACTGTGTGCAGAAGGGAACCGTCTCTAAATCGCCTAGAAAACGAGATTTTTCATTGCTTTAATTATTTGAGCCGGCTAAAAAATTCCGACTGGTATTGGTAGTATGATGGTAAAACAAATCGCCACTTATGTCCTGATCAACATGAAGATATAACCGTTTAAAGATAGAAATTTACGTAAATTCTATCTTTAACGTAGACATTTACGTATATTATATCTTTAAAGTGAAGCAAAACGAAGGAAACGGTTCTAAAAAAAACACCTCTTTTTTTAAAAAGAAGGTTAAAGTATAATGTAAAATATAACAAC
>CM065697.1:30323223-30335723 GCA_017654935.2 Phymorhynchus buccinoides
AGTCATGGGGATCAGTGTGTTCTGGGGAGCTGTCGGTGGACGGTCGTGGTGGCGCCCTCGGAGAAGGACCTCACTCACGCTGGCTCCGCGACTAAGAGAATAGTGTCGTCAGTAGGGGGCTTAGTAGGTGGTGTCCTGAACAGGCTCTACTAAACTCCCAAGTGACTCAGCAGCAGTGCAGTGTCTCCTCGATTGGTTGCCTCCTGACAGCCTAACATAGATTCCCTCCCCTTGGACTGCTTGTCTCAGATTCTGCGACCTGAACAAGCCGAAGGTGTGGCTGCGAGTTGGAACTCGGAATGAGCGGCGTGGGAGCAACGCCACTGTACGGCCCAGAAGATGGTACAGCAAAAAAACAAACAAACAAAAATTAAATCTGAAAACTGGAAACCAAGAAGAGGGAGAGAAAATGTGGAGAAAGAGAGATGGAGAGAGCGAGAGACAGAGACAGACAGAGAAAGCGGAGGGAGAGAAATGCACAGTACAGGGATATCTGACGTAGTTTTAGTCACAAAGGTCCTCATTAGGCCGTGGAGGCATACCAATTTAGAAATAGGCAAAGCTAAATGTAAAATTTTATTTTTAACACCACTTCATTTCATATAAGCATTCGATCAAAGCAAACGAAACATATAATATTTAAGCATTAGATAAATGTCCGTTTAATTTCTCTTGTAAAAACATTTTCCATGATATGTCAAGTAAATGCATTTTCATATCATTCATCAAATGACAATGCATGCAACCAAAACAAATTGACCAATATACAAATGAAATTATGAATACTAGTACCTTCTTTTTTTTTATTATTACTACGTTTCATGTACAAAAAATATGAACACCCAAAAGATTTCAATCTTCTCTGCTAGATCTGTTTGTTATGAACATAGCAAAATGAACATCAACTGTCAACACACCATTAAAAAAAAAAAGGTAGTGCAAGATGGTAACGAAAACGTATGTATCATACGTCTGTCTGTTAAGCCTCAACAAAAGGACCACATACCACCTGAATGTCCTGTGTTTCATGTGTCTACGATTGGTCCTAGTGGTCATCTAATTATTTTCAAGTATTTACAAAGGAAAAGTGGGTTTTTTAAAAGAAAAAAGGTTCCTGCAATTCTCTTGAGGGGGGGGGGGGGGGGGGGGGAATGCAATAAATGCTCCATTCAATAATAAAATCAAGCGAAATCAACTCAACATTTACTCATTCACATCGCAAACCACTCCAGCCACACAAACAAAACATACATAAAGAAAAGGAGAAATGAAAGAAGATTACGGGTTCTTACTTCAGGTTTAGACATAGGGAAGTGGTAGATCAGACTTTTTTTAAATTATTATATAGACTTTATATAGAAAAACTCTCTACAGCAATTATTTACCCCAGATCAAGCC
Source organism: Phymorhynchus buccinoides (assembly GCA_017654935.2). Lineage (NCBI taxonomy): Eukaryota > Metazoa > Mollusca > Gastropoda > Neogastropoda > Raphitomidae > Phymorhynchus > Phymorhynchus buccinoides. Next base: position 30,324,622 of record CM065697.1, read on the forward strand.
ACTACAACCTAAAAACCTATAAGCACCTGTAAGGACCGTACGAACCCTGCACACAGATTTAGTTCCCTTGAAATAAATAAAATTCATCAAATTGAAGCTATATATCAGGCATGGGAATTGTCAGTCTTTTGGCTGATTTCAGCATTTTTGATGGTCCTCTTCAGTCTTTTTTTGCAAGTTTCAGCTTTTTTGATGGTCCAAGAGGACATTTATGAGATAAAAAAAAGAAGCCCAATGAGTAAAACTTAAGTTATTGGTTATAAATGAATGCAAAATGAACTAAATATATCAGTCTTATCTCTAATACTGTTTTTAAAGCTTAGATAACAGAAGAAGCTTCATTTTCTGGGGTCTGTATCCCAACACACACGGTTTTCAATTGTTGTTTTTTATTCCTTGTTCCTATGCCTGCTTCCAGACCCAAATGTTCAGTCTTTTTTGTCTTCTCTAATTCCCATGCCAGACATATATCTATTAATTCCACACATTTATGCGTGGAACGACTTGGATCAGTTAGACACACTGACCCAGCAAAATTAAGCCCCTTGATTCTTTCTGGCCAGGTGCGACCTAAGTCCCTTGATTCCTTCTGGACAGGTGTGACTCCCATACAAATTCCCCCAATTGAAAACGAGGCCGCTCTTCAACGTGCAGTTTTGTTTTGAATTTGGGGGAATTTGTATGGGAGTCACACCTGGCCAAACAAAAATCAAGGTAACAATGACCATCTCGATTCCAAAGGAAACTGTGGTGCGGTTTATGCAGAACAATTTCTCTCGGTGATCTCTATGCATTTTCAAAATAAATTCTTCGGGTCATGGGGTCTTCATGGATGCAACTAAAATCCCAAAACAGGCCACCCAGGCCCCTGTTGTCCCCCTGAAGCTGAGGAAAAAGCAAAATCATACTCAATTTGAAGCTTATTCCAGGCTTCTAAAGTGAGAATGTAACACTTTTTTCCCCTGAACTTTGAATCAATTTTTTTTTTTTTTTTTGGGGGGGGGGCAAAAACAGTACAAACAAATTGACAAAACTATCCATCTACGCTCCAACTGCATCCATGGGTCTTTAAAAAAAGTACAAACAAATTGACAAAACTATCCATCTACGCTCCAACTGCATCCATGGGTCTTTAAAAAAAGTACAAACAAATTGACAAAACCATCCATCTACGTTCTAACAATAAAATTTCTATAAACTGTTGCAAAAGCATGTGTAATTTTTGCTGCATTACATACATGCACCAGCTACTGAAAGTATTTACTGTAGAGACCGGGCACTTGGTGAAGCGATGAGCAACAAACGAAAAATGTTCAACAGAAATGTAGTGCCTTCACAGAGAAGCAGTATATCGTCGGTGAAATTCAAAAACCTCGTATCTCAATGTTTGGGGGTTTTGAGTTAGATACATAGTCCGCTCTCTAATTTTTCCCGACACCTTCCACCAAAATCTTGTATCTCTAACGACTTTCTATCTGGGGTAAATGCAAAATGAGGTTGTGAAAATAAAAGAAAAACGTGTATCTTCGTTCATTTCAAGCCTAAATTAATTTTTTTTAAAGTAATTTTAATGAAATGCAGGACTAAACTTGCAATGTCTTCAACAACATATTCATCATAGTTAATCAATTTGTGGTCAATGCGGTTAATTTTTTAAAGGTTTTTTCTTTTTTCTCAAAACTACCAAAATTGAGATACGAGGTTTCTGAATTTCACCAACAATATTATGGCTATCTCTACAGTCAAACATGTACCTGCATTCACACTTTAGTAGTATATAGAATTATGCAGAGATACAAAGTCAGAAACACTGATGTTTACACACACACACACACACACACACACACACAGTGGTGCACACGCGCAGACACACACACACAGACGCGGGCACATATGCTCACAGAAAAAATCTACATGACATATATCCAAACATCCATAATTAATCTTTTCCAGGATTCCAGTCAAGGAAAACAACTTACCATATATTACAAACTATAAGCAGTGATCGTGTTTACTGATAATTATCAGTAAAATACTGATTGCAAAACCAAAATACTGAAAAAATGTTGACCTGTCAGTCCCAGGGACTGATACATTTTTGCTAGGACTGATACATTGTTTAACAGAGCCTTTGATGTTGTGGTTTTCACTGGTTTTTGTATTCCCTGGGACTGGTTTTGACACCAGTTGTTAGGGGGCATTGTCGCTGATGAGACTGGTTTTAAAAATTCCTAGCACGATCACTGCTATAAGTATAAGGCGATACTTTTTTTAATAGACTTGAGACCCCTTGCACCTTATAATGTGACTGATAATATAGTAAGAAACCATAGTAACAAAATCTGAACTTTGTGCAAAATTTTTGGGGGGGTGCCTTATAATCAAGTGCGCCTTGTAGTTCGTAAAATACGGTACTCTAACCCCAATGTTTGATATAAGATTAATCCTGTTATACAGTGGGTGTAGTACCAATGTAAGAATAACGCAATTAACAATTTACATAATGCTTGTAGACAAAGAAGTGTTGGAAAACAATTCAAAAAACATTTGTCATCTGATATGTCAAAATGATGATGAAAAATAGGAATAAATATTACTATATGTGTTACACTTTTCCCAAATAATTACATATGAGTGAATCTACAGGCGATTAAAATGGAATGCTTTTTCTCATCACAACCGAAATCACAAGCTTTATACAGCTCATGAAAGAAATACCTAATTATAATTATACATGATCAATCCGAAATAACAATGTACAGAAAGCAATTGTTAAAATACATTCCAGCAAGTCGTGCACTAATGTAATCCGATATAATGATATGTATAGACAGCAAATTTGAAAATGATATGTACGTCTCATTCTAGGTTGTTAATATTGTAGGGTGGGGTTTTTTCCATATCAAACACACCAATAAAATGAAAAGCGGTGGTGTTTTTTTTTACTAAGTAAATGGACAAAACGTTGACATGAAATAGCGACATGAAATAGCTTCATTCACACACCTTCACAGAAACCGACACACAAGCAAACCCAACCACTGTCCATTTATAATCAGAATACGACAAATATTAATCTTGTCCAACGTGACACGTATAGCAGATATGATATGCACAATTTGCAAGCATTTTCACCATATTGCATAGCTTCCTTGTTTTGTTTTCTTATTTATTGGTTTGAACTTGATTTCTTTCAGACTCAAAACACCTGAACTGTTTTCCCACTTCGGTTTTTTTAAATTATATTCTCAAGAAAGTCACTTATTATGATTTGAAGCTAAATAAATGCATTTACCTCTCAATATACAATTTATTCTTTATTCGTTTTTAATTACAATTAGTGAAAATTTCTGCATATTTTCTATTCTCACCGTATTTTCCGGACTACAAAGCATATCGTTGTCCAAGACTCACCCCTTGAATTTTATTAAAATTCTGGAAAAAACAATGATAAAGCCGCATTCAGTGTCTAGGCCGCAAGAGACTGAAAAAGAAAAACGAACCTGAGAAGACGAGTAGACGAACTCATGATCGAAAGCCACGGCAACTTCGACAGCCCGTGTTGTACTCGCACACAAACTACAGATAACACATAACAGTACAGACCCAACGACACAACACAACCCAAAACATGACAAAGTAATGCACTGGCAGTTCAATTTCAGTCACAGTTTTCACACACAAATCTTTTACCGCGCATACAACTCGACTGACAAAATGGTGCAGCGCACACCGCAAATATGAAATCACGGCAAATGCTAATGCGCCAGCTGCTTTCAGTTATCCGATTTTGTGAGCTGTTTGCATTCAGAAGTGTTTCGGTGCACACACTAACGCCAATTTATCAGTTTGATAACAGAAAGGAGCTGTTTTTCAATTTCTTTTTTTGTAAAGTGAGACCATTCACTGAGTTCCAACTTATGGAGTGAGACCGATCACCTAGTTTCAACATTGAAGTTGACTTCGCATTTACGTGTGCAGAGTTTGTAAAGATCAACACGATCGCGACTGTTTCAGTTCAAACTTTGATCAACTGCTCAGTGATGACACATGTGCATACAAGTGGTGAAATTTAGTGGTCAGATTGTGACATCGCTGATTAAATTCTGAAGTTTTGGCAAGAGAACGGTTCGTTTTTACCGAGATTAACGATGTCAACACGCACAGGCTGGAGTTGACGACCAGCCAAAAATGAAAAAGGTGAAATATTCACAAATTAGCCGCAATCGTTGTTTTAGCTGCAGGGGTCAATGTTGAAGAAAAAAGTAGCGACTTATAGCCCGGAAGATACGGTACTTCTTTTGTTTGGATAAGACCATATAAATTAATGCAAACTAATGTTTTTGTTTTGAGGACTTCAAACTAATCATTACTCTATCAGCAATAAAGTAAACATGCGCTTTGAAATTTTATTGTGAGAAGAGTAATAATGCAGTTCTTCAGAAACATGTGGCTTTGATGTAATAGCAGTAATTTCAATGATATGCATCCAAGTTCCAAAACACTTCATCTCACAAGCCAAAACACGCCCAGAACGGTCAAGGCGACAGTCACTAATCCGGACCGAAGGAATCTGGCGCCGTTGCAGCCGTCAGAGTCACAGCGGCACTTGATGGTGATGCTTCCCGCGCCTTGCCACCTGACACAGCCCGTCGAAAGGCCCTTGGTCGGTTCACAGGCCCGAGACACCACGATGGAATCTGAAGAGAACCAGCCACATGTGATGGTGCATGGGGAAAACTTAGAATGTTTTTAGCAAAAGCCAAAAATAGTCAACAACCCACCAAAATATCAATTTTCTATTTAGGGCATTCTATTTTGTACATGTGTTCTACCAGTATCGTTGTTTATTTGTATTCTAAATCAAGTGAATACAAAACAAACAGGCAAAGTTGTATCTTCTATGCCCATTTTCTGCAAACTCCAAATAATTATAAAATAAAAACTAGACAAGATAACTTGATTCGGTTTTCTGTTACTTACTAACAAGGAATCTTTGCTCCATCATGAAAAATTAAAATATCAATTCATGCCAAAATTCCATTATGTCTGTTTTTTCCCATGCACTGTCACACATGTGCTAATTAACCATAACATGCAGGGCTCCCAGGGACCCCCATTTGGGGGTCTATGAAGTACTAAAATTCTAAAGGACCCTCTAAAAGAATGTGCAGGGGGTCCCAGGGATGCACTATAAAAAATATTTTTAGCATTCGCAATGCCAATGGGACCCTCTATCCCGCCTCAAGGACCCTCTATACTGTAAGTGAAGCATAGCTGCCAAATGTTCCCAAACAAAATCCTGGAGGGGGTGGGTTTAGGAGGGGGGAGTATACCCCCTCCCAGAGTGGGGGTCAGGGGGCACAGCCTCCTGAAGCTGAGAAACTGTTTTTGCAGACGTACGTTCTTCTTGTGTTTCTGACTGGATTGGTGATCTTTGATTGTCGTCCTCCCTTCATACGACACGCTTACTGTGCAGCGGCAAACTGTGCAAAAAGCACAGTATTTGTCCTGTGGACAGCTGTCGATCAAGTCAAATTATTTTTATTCGTCTGAAAAGATGGTCTTACATTTCTTCATCTTCTCCTTTGCCTTCGGCATCGTGGCGAGGTTACTTCAATGGCGGCATGAGACAGGCCTAAAGACCGCCAAACAAAGGATTGCAGGAGGAAGTAGTCCCCGCTTCCGACATGCGCAGTACGAACTCTGCTCCGCGAAGCTTCCTGAAACCCAGTTTTGGTTTTCGGGTTTCATAACACTCATTTCTGAGGTCATCTAAGCTGGAAATTTCAAAATCCGGGAGTTTCACGTGAATTCCGGGAGAGGTGACAAAATCCGAGAAGCTCCCGGTCCCGGAATTACCGGGAGGGTTGGCAGGTATGGTGAAGGAGTCCCTGGGACCCCTTGTTTTGCGGGACGATTGGAAGCCCTGATATGTCATTTTCATTCACTGCAGTGCAGCGATGTACCGAGGTTCAGATCGTAGAACATAGCCCTACAATAAAAATTGAAAATGTCCTAGATTGCTTTCTCCCCTGTCGCTGTCCTATTGGAATTTAACACTGGCAGACTTTGTTCTACAGACTTCTGCAAGAGCCAGGACATTTTGTCCTATTGGTTTTCATGTTTCAGGACAGTTTCTCACCATTTTGACCTCATTGGACATTTTGTCCTATTGATTTTATTGTTTCAGGACATTTTGTCTCATCATTTTTACCTCACCGGAGCGTCACTGGTCCCCCAAAGAAAGAGCCAGGACATTTTTAGTTAGTTAGTTCGTTAGTCTGTTATAGTCCCGTCAACAGCTATGGTTATCTCAGGACTGTCACCGCATAAAGTTCGACCATGTATAACAAAACACACATCAATTATTCTTAACGTCCAATAACCTGAAGAAAAAAATAAATAAACAGTACAATTCACGACATGACATCTTCATCATTGTACCCAATAGCTCATAATTTGATACAGTGCTGGAAACATTGAGCCACATATCGGATCGAGTTTTTTTTTAAAACAGTAAAAAAGGATAACACATCCTAGTAAAAAAAAATATATATAAAACTTTTTATTAAAAGGCCATATAGGCAAATATGCACTGCAGAATGGGCAACATGTGCCCACTCAAGTGCGTAAGGTCTCACGCATGAAAGCCAGTGAACAATTAACAAAAACCTGGCATGTCAGAAATTGTAAATGACTAATGAGGATGGAGAGAATGAAAAATGGGGATGAGGGGCTCCTCCACCACAAGGTGGAAGCCTGCGGGGGAGCCAGGACATCTTGTCCACACATGCACGCACGTACACACACATAGTGACATACACACACACACACGCGCGCATGCATGCATGCACGCACACACACGCGCATGCATGCACACACACACCATTACCATCACCACCACTCACCCCACCCAAGAACACAATACATGATACAATCTGTTGAATAAAGCATGATCAACATTCTCTCTATCTCTATTATCAAATCCTAAGGACTCTAGTAACTCCACCTAAACAGCTCATTAATTGTGATTAATCCACACACAAAAACACAGTTCAGGGCTCCCAATCGTCCCGCAAAACAAGGGGTCCCAGGGACTCCTTCACTTACATTATAGAGGGTCCTAGAGGCGGGATAGCGCCGCATTAGCGGGTCCCAGTGGCATAGTGAATGCTAAAAATAATTTTTCTAGTGCATCCCTGGGACCCCCTGCTCATTCTTTTAGAGAGTCCTGTAGAATTTTAGTGCTTCATAGACCCCCAAATGGGGGTCCCTGGGAGCCCTGCAGTCCCAGCCGAAACCCACCTCTTTCCCATCCCATGATGTAGCCGGAGTCGCGGATCTTGGACACCGTCTTGTACTTGACGCAGTGGGACCCGGGGTCGCACCCCGCCATGTTGTCGGCCATGGCGTTCCCGTCGTAGGGGTCAAGGCAAGTGTCCGCCACTATGGTCACACACTCGTGGCAATCCAGGCAATGACCTGGTGGTAGTGGTAAGGAAACAATTTGTAAATGTGTGAATGTGACTTATATTTTCTTTCTCAGGCTTTAGTTTTCCCCTATTGTTTTTGGCTCACTCATGTTAACACGAAGTGAGTCTATAGTATGATAGCTGTTCGGTTGTGTGTGTGTGTGTGCGTGTGTGTTGCATCCGTGGTCTAAACTCTAATATCCAAACTTTAAGTTTAACGTTGGCATTTTCTCGGGAAATAGAAGGCATACATTGTTCAAACTTTGCACACATAGATCTATGTCTATGCAAGCTTTCAAACAATAATGATTTGAATAATTAAAATTTAAATACTCAATTATTAGAATAATAGTTGATACATAGATCTACAATAATCTCAATAAAGTTATGTGGGTTTTTTTGTTTGCTTTGTTTGTTTTTTCTGGGGGGAGGAGGGTACGGATGGGGGAGCAGATAATTCAAAGAGGTAAACACTACCTATATGTGTGTGTTTATTTTTCTGTCAATTATGCACATGTATGAGCTTGATAATTACAGATAAATCATACAATGACCGATATATGAATAGCATCATATCACACAATGTGAATGATGCAGCCAGACTTTTCTGTAAAACTTAAAGCAATCCCAAACTGGTTGCTTTTCATTCTTCTTGGTGGATTCCTTCATCCAATACACACTAGGTTTTTTTAGTTTAATACATAACTTTACTAACAAACGAAAATGAATTACCAATTTAAGTTTTAACCCTGAAAAATGAAATGCAATTTTTTTTTTTAAATTGATGCTACTTTTGAAGAAAGCAGAGCTCTGAATTATTATATACAGAATAATGTACCTATTGAATTTGAAAGGTGGTTAGTTATTAAAAACAAAACAAATCATAGGGTGTAAATAAATGCGAAGGCACATAAGATGGGGACACAGTGTCATAAAAATAATAAAAAATAGAAACAGTAATGAGTAATAGTGTTTGTACTTCTACAGTGATTCTCATGTGTACTGCCTGTACACTAGACTAGGTGAACTAGGTCTTGATTTTGTTGATTGCACATTGACACAGTGACACACACACACTCGGTACTCACACATCAGTTAACTAGAGATTGTTTCAGTATGTATGTAGGGACTGATATAAGGTTAGGGTTAGAAATAGAATTGTCAACAAAATAAATAATAGACCATTCGGCATTCCCAATGGTACTGAGAGCAAAAGCAAAAATCAAGCCTTCGTCTGGGCTAGCAATTGTTGAGCTTAGGGTTAGAATTGTATGGTGGCCGGCAAAAATGTCCTCTGGTTAGCTGCATACATGTATCTCTCTTTCTCTCTCTCTCTTTCTCTCTCTATATCTCTCACACACACACACACACACACACACACACACACACACACACACACACACACACTTCTTCTTCTTCTTCTGTGGTGGTGGCCAGCTTCTTTTTATAGAAGTAAATACACACACACACACACACACACACACACACACACAGTGACATATATACACATAATCATATGTATAACATTACCGTCTAATATCACGAAGCGGATAGATATTAAATGAAAGACACACACATATGATACACACAAAGAAACACACACACACACATACACACACACACTCACAAGCATGTGCACCCACACCCACTTGTCAAACTCAAAGTAACACACACACACTGACAAACACACACACTTGAAGTGAGTTGAATACAGTATACACACACACATACATGAACACAGTTTGTATTTTGTAAACACACAGTGACACAGTGACACATACGTGCGCACACACACACACATGACACGCACACACACACACATGAACAGACAAATGCACACACACACACACAGTGACACACATACACTAAAATAATGGAACTTCTGATCAGTTCACACATGTATTTATATAATGTGACATATATCCATTTTTAATTTTGATCTTTTTAAAATAAATTATTATTATTATAATAAAAATCAACATATCATAATCAATAATCTTAAAAAGTTAAATTATTTTCATCTCGTACTACAAATTCTACTGAGCATTTTCAACTCACCCAGACCCATGAGAGCAGCTAGGACGCAAACCCAGACGAAAATTCTGTCCATGTTGACAAACGCGGAAATGAAGCCCTTTTCTTCTTTTCAAGAAGTTCCGGATTTTTTTAAAACAATCCCAGACTCCTCTAGACCGTGTCCGGAAACGTGCGTTTTTGAGAGTATACACACAGCAGGGCGTGTTTTTGTTTTATTTGGGGGGGGGGTTGGCCTCAATTATAGTGTTCATTATTATCTTTAGCATTTGAATTATTTTGTAGGAATCGCTCACGAGTGAGGTGAAGGTTCCAAATCTGTAGTCTCATTTTTGTTTTCTCTCTCTTTCTCTTCATTTAAAGTCGGATGCAAATTAGTTTCCCCCGACTGCCGTGTGTGTGTGTGTGCGTGTGCGTGCGCGCGCGAGCGTGTGTGTGCGCGCGCGAGCGTGTGTGTGCGCGCGCGCGTGTGTTCGTGCATACGCGTGCGTGCATGTGTGCGTGTGTTGGCGGCGTGTCACTGATGACAGAGATCGAGTCCAGGTGTGTGTGTGTGCGTGTGCGTGTGTCAGTGTGTGTGTGTGTGTGTGTGTGTCTGTGTGTGTGTGAGTGTTCCGAGGTCCAAACGCGAGCTGTGTACAGTCGAACCCGTTTATAAGAAACCCGCTTATAAGAAAAGTCAGAAAGCAATTTTTTTCCCCGGCCTAACTACTTCTTTCTTATGTATTATCAAAACTCGGATATACGAAAACCGCTTATAAGAAAACTCGGTTATAATGAAGCAAATTCGTTCTCCCATCTGCGATGTAAACTCGGATATAAGAAAATTATTTCATACAAGGGAGTTGGTTTGCAGTTCATTTTCTTATAAGCGATTTTTTTAAAATTAGGGCATAAACTGAAAGGATGTTCCAAAAAGTGCAGTGTTCCAACAAAACAAACAAAAGAGGAAAATTTACGTCAGAGCAGTCACAGACACTCTAACCTTAATATAAAAATATACAGCCGAATCCGCTTATAAGAAAGTCGCTTATAAGAAAACTTTATTATAATGAAGCAAAAACATTTCCCTGCCGAATTTCTTCTTTCTTATCTATGATCAAAACTCGGATATAAGAAACTGGCTTATAAGAAAACTCGGTTATAAGCAAGCAAATTCCTTCTCCCATCTACAATGGAAACTTGGACATAAGAAAAGTATGTCATACAAGAGAGTTGGTTTGCAGTTCATTTTTTTTTATAAGCAAGCTCTATTTTCTTATAAGCGAATTACCATTGACAACATTTTCTTAAAGGCCCACCAGATCACGTGTCAAAATCACGGGTTCCACATGTTTTCCCTCTTACAGCTGGTACAAAATCTTGTTTTGACTAGGTTTGACTCCCATACAAATACCCCAAATTTTGTACCCCAAATTGAAAACGAAACATTTTAAAGAGCAACCTCAATTTGAAGTTGGGGGAATTTGTATGTGGGTCACAGGTACCCAGAAAAAACAAGAGACTTAATCGTGTTGGGTTAGTGTGTCTTTAAAAGTAAGTTGGACCTGAACTGAAAGGATGTTCCGAGAAAATTTAAGTCATTCCAAAAAG
>CM065697.1:30340723-30353223 GCA_017654935.2 Phymorhynchus buccinoides
TCATACCCTGGTTAAAAGACTCCAACAGCCGAAACACGTGAACAATATGGTACAAATGCATCCATTATGTTTTCTGGCGATCCACTAGAAAGAACCGCGACGCGATCACGAGATGATGAACATACCAAATACCAATACCAAATCAGCTAGGGAAGAGAGCATTACATATATGACCGGTTTTTTTTTTTAGTACCCCGCCACGTGGGCAGCCACACTCCGTCTTCAGGGGGAAATGTCGATAACTGATAACTCACTTCTCCTGATGAGCCATCCGTCGTGCATCTTGATCTTGGTGACGACCTTCATGCAGGCGTTGCAGTCTGTCCTGTTGCGGGGCTGTGCGCAGGACGTGCCCGGTCGTCCTTGGAAGTAGGCGTTGCACTCCATGCACGAGATGCCCTCTGCAACAGCACAGCAGGACACAGTTTCAGAGATCGCGTTAAATATTATATATTTAACGATGGCTTGGAGTCAAAACGGACTATCTTTAGATAGTCCATTGACATATTATTGAACTTATTACGAAAACTAATAACTTGCATAAAAAAAAGACTGCTGAAATATAAAAAGCAAAAACCCCTTCTTCTATTTCTGCAATCATTGTTTGATACAAGTTATTAGTTTTTGTAATCCATCCAATAATACGTCAATGGACTATCTAAAGATAGTCCGTTTTGACTCCAAACCATCATTCTGTTTAGTCAGGCATCTCTGTGAAATTCGGATTGCTCCCACCTGGAGAGGGCGTCGCAGCCAGAGGCACGCTACCCTTTTTTTAATTTTTAATTTGCATGCGAATTTTGTGTGACTGATGAGGGAGGAAAGGGAGGGAGGGGTAAATTTTGACCAAATGACAACTTTTTTGTTGCCACTGGGTTTAACGTGTACATTGGCACACGCGACCTCGGTCTATCGTCTCATCCGAAAGACTCCACGTTCAGACCATAAGGCCTAGTGCAGAGTGAGAGGAAAAATTCCCTGTTCCCAGGTTGGTTCGAACTCAGGTTTATTTTGCACGAGACGAACGCGTTACCCCTGTTAATTATCAGTAAAATACTGATTGCAAAGCCAAAATACTGAAGAAGAAAAAAAATGACCTGTGAGTCCCATTTTTTGCTAGGAGTAGGACTGATAAATTGCTTAACAGAGGCTTTGATATTGTGGGTTTTCACTGGTTTGTGTTTCCCTGGGACTGGTTTTGACACCAGTTGTTACGGGGGAGCATTGTCGCTGATGGGACTGATTTTCCAACTTCCTAGCGCGATTACTGTAATAGTAAATCTGTTTAACTTACGTCCCCCGGTCTGGAACAGACACATATGGGACATTTGTACACGTAAAGATGGTGGGAACGATACTGGAGGCAATGCCCAGAGGCAGTGTAACACCAGTAAAGTCCCGAATTTTTAACAATACAGATGTAAATAGTACAATAGTTATTGGCAAATGTACAGAAATAAATATCGGTGCATTACAGAGTAAATCATTACAGAGTAAAAAGTCATGTGATGACTTTGAAGTGAAGATTTGCAAATAATTGATTCAGTGACGCTGAAGTCTTGTGGGTTTTTTTTAAAATTTGGTAGTTGTTTACTTATTTGTTTGTTTGTTTTCTTCTTCTTCTTCTTCTTCTTCTTCTTCTTCTTCTTCTTTCTTTCTTTCTTTTTTTCCTATTTACTTATTGGCAGTGGTTTTGACCAGCAATGGTAACATCACATTCGACAACTTAGTCTTTTGCAAAATAGGGTGGGTATTTTTTAATAATTAAAAGAGTAATGTTTTCATATTCATTGTAGCGACTCGTTTGACAGCTAAATGTAAAATGATTGCACACAGAGAGAGAGAGAGAGAGAGAGAGAGAGAGAGAGAGAGAGAGAGAGAGAGAGAGAGAGAGAGAGAGAGAGAGAGAGAGAGAGAGAGAGAGAGAGAGAGAGAGAGAGACAGAGACAGAGACAGAGACAGAGACAGAGAGAGAGGATGCAAACAGCGGCAATCTGTAATAAGTTTCTTTGAGTTAGTGCAGCAGATATGTGACATATTTCGACTGAATTGTGGGTTTGATGATAAAAGCATGGCATTTGGTACATAGTTAGGACATACCCTTAGGAATATGTTTGGATATAGGGACATCGCATATTTGTCCCATGGTAGCTGTGGCGGCCATTTTACAAAATGGCGGCCACAATGTACTATTTTCGCCCATAATAGTGGGGCAGATAACGGAATAATCATGCAAATTGTGATACAAGCACCAAATTTGGCATGGTGGTGACGAAAGGTCTTCTGAATAAATTTGCCTGACGTGCCATTCAAAACTCCAAGATGGCGGCCGTTTTGCAAGATGGCCGCCAAAACTGCCTTTCGAAGTCATGTGTTTCCATAGAAATGCATATAGTTGATGGATTTGAATGATCTTGGTGTCTAGTTACATGTTCCTGAGGATGCTGGATTAATTTGGACTACTTTTATAAGCCACAGAATACTCATAAGTGGTAGAAATTGAACACATGTAATGAAAACATAACAACATCCCATATAAAACAATAGAAAATGTAAAGAACAACATTCAAATGAATACATTTAGCATTAGAAATATTGCCACTTGAATCATATTATTCTGAACGAAAACAATATTGTCAATCAGACAGAAAGAAACGTAATTCTGCAATAATGGTCCTTCAAAAACATAATGGAATGGTGACACACATGACAATCAGACAGACACAAAAAAGATAGGCCTACATAACATGACAATACAGTAATATTGTCCTTCAAAAACATACAAACATATGAGTACATTCATCAAATGTAGTGTTGGTTGACTGTCCTTGTCATAATGCTGCTGTCTCTGTCAGCACACACCAATCAAATCAAGTCAAATCTTGATAATGTCAGTAGTACGTTTTGCATAACGTTCTAATCGAAAGCTGAGTTTTATGTGCCAACGTTCACTACAACTACAGTTGACAACCACAGCTGCAGAGTGTTGTGCAGGAGAGTCCTGAACGAGAGCATTTGCATCTTTGGTTACAGCCTTTCTTGCAGGCACACTTGGTCAGTTCCTGGCAGCTTGCGGCAACTGGTGGAAGTGTCGTCCAACATATCCGCCATGTCTCTCCTTTCTGCGTCCAACTCCAGTCAGCAGGACTGCCAGATTCTGGATTGGATACTGTTGCTTGGCCTCAGATTATCCCAGCCTGGTAGGCAGCACGCTTTGCATGCTCTTTGAGTGCCATACTGGTTGGTGGGATCGCATCATAGGACCTCTGCTTTCGGGCAAAGAGATCCAACCTTGCCTCATCAACACCGCTAGCAGCACTCGATCTATCATACATGAGGACAACAAAGTTCTCCAGCTTTTGCATGTCATCCTGGGAAACTTCCGTTGGGCAGTTGCTGAGTTGTGCAAAGGTTTCAGAAACCTCACCACAGACTTCCCAAGTCAGCCATGCAGATTTCTTTCCTTTCCCATGGAAAGACGAGACCACATCACAGCCGGTAAATGCATGGAAGTACATGATCCCACTGGTTTTCTCAGGCCCTATTGCAGAGACTACATCATGGACTGGTATCCACTGAGCACTGGCTCCTTGGCCACATGCAATCCACAGGTATTGGAGACCAAGCCTCTGTAGAAATGGCAGTGTCGATACTGCTATGACAACCACATCAGTGTCATTGGCCTTGATGATGAGTGACTTGCTGCCTTCTATAGTTGCATCTCTGGCATGTACAAATATACGTGTATCATCCTCTTCGTGGCAGCAAGGGATACAGCATCCAGGGACTTGCTTTTGTTGCTGATGGCATCTTCTCCCTTTGTTGCGATGACAGTACTTGTGGTTTCAGTTTCACACATTTTCTCTGCAAGAAAGTGGAAGAGCTCTGTTTTGTTGTTGTCATCCCGGAGAAAGCTCCTCCAGTTTGTTGGGGTTTTGCTGCTTCCAGTCACTCTTTTTCTGACCCCTTGACCTCTTTTTGCTCTGGTTTCAGACTTCAAACTGGACTTCTTGTACGTGTCAAAGACAATGTCCACCTGTTCGTATTTGGTGCCGAACGATTCCACTTTTGGAAGGATATCTTCTTTGGCATAGTCATCAAATGTCTTTGGGTTACGTGGAGGCAAGGAACTGACGAGGGCTGAGCCATCAATGATGATCGTGTCTCCCTCTGGCTCAGTGTCTGGCAAAGTCACCTGTGCTTGAAGTTCAGCTAGCTGTGACTTTAGACAATCATGAAGCTTTCCATTGTTACTGAGAGATGCAGGTGCTGACTTGTTCTCGTGTTTGAAGAATTCTTGCAAGTCACACTGTCTGTTCTGGCAGGAGATGAAGAGACGGGAGAACAGGTGGCAGTCATCTTTCAACAATTTCTCCTTAGAACTGCTGGCTGCCTGTTAATGCTTGAAGAAAGAAGCCTTGCTCTTCTTGATTGGTTGATAGAACGTGCATTATTCATTCTCCAAGCCCTCTAAGAATGACTGGAATTTCTCCTTATTGTGATGGGAACCAACCAGCTCAGCCACAGCTGGGCCTGTAATGTTGTTTGACTCTAGCACCAGCAGATCAGCTGACTCTTCTTGGAAAGGGTTGCCCATCTCCTTCAACTCTGTGGTCAATGCCACCACCTTCACAAGGAAAGACTTCTGGGCACTTAGGGTCTGTTCATGGTGTTTGGTTCTGTTGGTTGCATCTTTCATGCCACACATGGCTTCATAGGAAGCTACCAGATGGCTCACTTCAGGTCCAGCCACCAGCCACCTGCGAAGTGCCCCTGGGTCCTCTGTCAGTCCAATCGCTCCTCCATCACCCTTGATGACTGCATTATTTTGTTCATGGGCTTGGTCGATGGCCATGGCAGAGAAGTCTCTTCTGGACTTGTGGACAACAAAGTTTCCTTTGTGAAACTCCCTGGCTATGTCTGGATGCTGCTGCTCAAGAGACATGTCTCTGAAGTGAATTGAAAGCCACCGGGCATAGTTGACATTGTTGTTCACGAAGAAGTAGGGGATGAGTTCTGAGAGTGCTTCCCGGTACAGGTCAAAGTTTCCTTCCCTGAAAGAACGTATCAGCAGGAACATGACCAGCTCCATGTCTAACACCAGATGCCAGAACTGGAACTGTGGGCTCTCAAGTCTTCGCTGATCACACCACGAATAGAAAAAGATAGCAAAACTAAGCAAAATAGGCAAAAATGGTAAAAAGCTCCACTGTAGCCTTTTAAAACTATAACCATTAGACGCAGCATGCAAGAAAACATAGAAAGCGACACCAAGGTCGCTCAAATCCACCAAATACATGCATTTATAGGAGTAAAATCATTCTCGGCAGTCCAAGATGGCGGCCATCTTGAAAAATGGCCGCCATCTTGGATTTTCAAATGGCACGTCGGGCAGATTTGCTCAGTAGACCCTTGGGAACTACTATGCCAAAATTGGTGCTTGTATCACATTTTGCACAATTCATGGTAAAAATTACTGTTATCTGCCCTACTATAAGTTGGAACTATATCAACTATGGTTGGTGCCAAACACATTCTAGTGGATCTATGTATCATTTGTTATTGACATGTTATGCATAGGCCTCACATGGACTTGAACACAATTATGTATGGTGGCCTAACAGGGACACAAATAACGTTTTTTCTTCCTTGTCATGCTTATCATATCTGACAGATCAGCACCAGTGGATCCAAGCAGTGTGGCAATTATCTCATTGCTGCCCCTCTTCTATGATCAGGCCAACTCCGTGGCCATGATTCGCCACTCCATGGACGTCATCAAGAGGGCAGTGTATATCCTGAATCCTGGTCAGGTCCCAGTCATCACCGCGGATCAACCACTGTACACGCTGGCCAAACAGATCCAATGGAGCTGGCCTCAAACACATAGAGAAGATTACTTCATTATCCTGTTTGCCGGATTCCACATCGAAAAGGCATCCTTCAACACTCTGGGCGACCTTCTGGATTGCAGTGGATGGACGGAAGCCCATGTCCAGGCAGGAGTTGCTACACCTGGAACAGCCGACTCCTTTATCAAAGCCGCCCATGTGACACGCACTCGATGGGCTCACCAGGTCACAGCTAGTGTTCTGTATCTCCTTCGACCCAATACTGTGACGGGTTGGATGAGGGACATGTTCCAATGTCAGTAGAAGACTTGTGTGCTAGCCGAGCTGATACAAGTCCACAGTTCAAGTTCTGGTTGATTATCCTGCAGCTGGAACTGGAAATCATGATCTACGTGAGATCGCTACGCGAGGGCGACTTCATGCTCTACATCGATGCCTTGACTAATATTGTACCCTGGTTCTTTGCCCTGAGGCACACAAATTATGGAAGATGGATTCCAGTTCACTTGCGTGACATGGTGGCACTCGAAGACAAGCATCCAGATGTGTTCACAGAGTTTATGGCTGGGAACTTCACAGTAAGGAAGACAGCACATGCATTCTCTGCTTTGGCCATCGACCAGGCACATGAACAGAATAACGCATCAGTGAAAGGCGATGGCGGAGCAGTCGGCCTGACTGAGAATCCTGCAGCATTGCGGCGCTGGATGGTGTCCAGTCCTGAGATGGCAAGAGTGATTGCAGAGTTCCAAGCCACAGCAGAGACGTAGACGAGAGCAAAGAAGACTGATTCCAGGCACCATGAGCAGACAAAGCATACACAGCTGGCGTTTGCTCGAGATGTGAAGTCACTCTCCAGTGTCATGAGAGAGATGGGGAACCCCTTCTGTGATAACAGCAATGATCTCCTGGTACTAGACAGCAGGGACCTGACAGACCCAGTAGTCATCAACACTGTGCGCCAGATCGAAAAGCTGGGGCAGGAGCAGTACCACATGTATGTCAATGAGCGACTTGTGAACCAGACGAAGCCCATCAACGACCCAATCACGAGAAACAACCTTCCTCTCTTCAGCCGATCTCCAGTCAGAGAGAAATCAAGAACCCAGCTTCAGCTGTCGTCGCTCAAGAATGACTGCGACCTATTCGCCCGGTTATTCATTGCATCCCAGATGCGTGATGGCGATCTCGACTTCTTTGCTCATGAGAACCAGGCCTGTCCCCCTGCCCTGTCACAGATGGGCAAAATGAGACTGGGCTAAAAGTCTGACCTCGTGGGATGCTTAGAAGATATGATCCCTCCACAAGAGAATGTTGCCAGACCTCACGTTGAAGTCATCATCCTTGATGGAGCAGCTATCACCAACATGCTGGCACCTGGTGGTGCGAAGACCTTCTCTGACTATGCAACACAGGTTTTCTTGCTGTACATCACATCTCAGCTACAGCATGCAATCAGAGTGGATGTCGTTTGGGATGAATACCTGCCAGACAGTTTGAAGGCCGACACTCGAACAAAGAGAGGTAGATACATACCATAAAACTGGCAGGCCTTCCTACGGATCGACGAGAACAAGGTGGAGCTGTTCTCCTTCCTAGCGACGAGACTAGCTGCTCAAGAGACAGAGAAACAAGTCATCAGCACTCTCCACAAAGACGTGGTCTGTACGCATGCCAGAGACATCGCTGGTCTTGCTCCATGTACACATGAAGAAGCAGATACCAGGATGCAGCTCCACGTGGAAGATGCTGTGAAACAGGGCTACAAGGTGTCGATCCGCACAGTTGACACGGATGTCGTAGTCCTTGCGGTGGCAGCAGCCGAACGCCTCAACATAGATGAACTGTGGGTTGCCTTCGGTACTGGGAAGAGCTTTAGGTTCTTAGCAGCTCATGAGATGACCCAGGCATTGGGGCCTGACAAGTGTCGAGGATTACCCTCATTTCATGCCTTCACTGGGTGTGATACCGTGTCAAGCTTTGGAGGCTGGAGCAAAAAGACTGCATGGGAGGCGTGGAAGGCCTGTGATAAGGTCACTGCGACCTTCTGTGCCTTGGGCGCTACACCAAACCCCTCAATCGTAGATGACAGCCTGGACACCTCGGAGCGTTTTGTCGTTCCCCTGTATGATCGCACTAGCAGTCACGAGCATGTCAACGATGCACGTAAGCAGCTTTTCACCCAGAAGCGTCGAGCAATAGATGCTCTCCCGCCAACTCTAGACGCCCTCAGACAGCACATCAGGAGAACTGCATACCAAGCTGGCTAATGTTGGGGCCAGATGATGGTTGCTGCTGCAGAGCTCCCATCCCCTAGCGAATGGGGGTGGGTGAAGAGTGACACTGGCTGGGACGTCTGCTGGGCAACCATCCCAGAGGCAACGCAAGCATGCCGGAAACTTCTCAGATGCGGCTGTAAGAAGGGATGCAGAGGACAATGCAAGTGTAGGAAGGCTGTACTCCAGTGCACGGCACTAGGCCACTGCGGCGGACAGTGTGCTCGGGAGTAGAACTTGCAGTATCATGGACGGCTTGGAGAACACAACCATAACCCCTTTGTACAGGTCAACTGGGGATTGCAGGCCCCATCTACTACCATGATTTAATAATACCCAAGGAGAATATTTCGTTAGCTGATAAGATCCAACTTCATAACGTACATGTGTAAACGGGTGGTTGGCATTAATGTACGTTTGATGCTCGGGTTGCTCACCTAGATCGCCTTTGTCCGCATGGCGGATTGTTATATTTTAATATGATGTAAACATGTACTCACTGACAATGTAAGGGTAAAATATAAATTTAAGATAATATGAAAGGGTAAACGCACATCCACAGTGGCAGTGCAGTTTAATGTTAAACCGATCATTTTCAGATTGCAAAATATGAACAAAACTCATTAAAAAAACAAATTTTGCGTAATTGTTGCCTAATTGGCCAAATAAATCGGTTATGTAAGGTGTATGACCTTTAATTGGCATCCCAGATTATATTGTAAGTGATATTGCATTACTTGCATGCATCTCCAGTTGAAAAACATGCACAACTCCTACAGATTATGTGTTATACAATACCCGATCACGGCCATTTTGTAAAATGGCCGCCATTTTGGCCCCAGGAGGAATATGCAATGTCCCTATATCCAAAAATTGTCCTAGTGGTATGAACTAAATGTGAGCCAAATTCTATGCTTTTATCATCAAACCCACAATCTTTGCACATATCTGCTGCACTAAGTACAATAAATACTATTTGGTTGGTAATATCCCTACCCTTCAAAACATGACATATATACCTGTAAATGGGCTTAACTAGTTGGTAGCAGACAGAGTTACGGACAGACAAGCAGACAGACGGTCGGACCAATTAGCCTATCATTTAGTGGGCTCAATAGTTGCTTACTTACTCCGAGGAGGAGCAATAATTTCTGTGTGCTTAGTGCCGCGCCCTTGGTGACTAATACATATTATTATTAAGCTGGCATTGCAGCATTATTATTTATAATAGGGTTCTAGGCCTAATATATAACCACGAGACGATTGTTAGCCCCAAACATGAGCAGACATTAGTGCATGCCGAGTCAACTGATGGGACTCAAACACGCACGCACACGCACACACACACACACGCGGGCGCACACGCACACGTACACACACACACACGCGCGCGCGCGCGCGCACGCACACACGCACGCACACGCTCTCTCACACACACACACACACACACACACACACACACACACACACACACACACACACTTGTGACACACACACACACACACACACACACACACACACACACACACACACACACACACACACACTTGTGACACACACACACACACACACACACACACACACACACACACACACACACACACACACACACACACACACACACACACACACACACACACACACACACACACACACACACACACACACACACACACACACACACACACACACACACGCACTTGGTGGTAACAAAACATGAACAACGATAGTGTCAACAACACACAACCCATAGCCTATGACAACTTTATGGTTTTATTACGTTCCACCACCCTTGACTCCGCGGAGTAGTCTGCTCCAGCTACCTGAGGTCTACTTGTCCTCTCCTCCAAGCCACGATCGTTCTTCTTCTTCTTCTTCGATCACTCAGACGGTTTCCTGTCAATTATGAGCGCAGATGCGTCATGCTGCCGTTATGCGCCTAACTAAAAAAAATAGTTAGGCTCAGCAAGTCCGACTTCGGCCGGAGGAAATGTTTTTTTGAAAGTGTTTCGTGGAAAGAAAAAAAAGGCAGGAGAACGGACCTGCAAGGCAGAAAGATAGCAGATGACGGTAAGCAAAGGGAAAAGGCAAGAGTCAAAGAGAGCGACAGATTAGAGGAAGTTACAAGCACAGAACTTCCAGAAGGTGGGGGAACTATTTATACAAAAGACGACCCCCCCCCCCCCCCCCCCCCCCCCCCCCCCCCCGGTATCCCCACGAGGGGATCACCGTTCTAGTGTCTGGACACACCCTCAACTATCCTATTGTATGCCTGTCTGTCGTTTCCGACTGTGACTGCCAGATAGCAGAGAGGTCAGCAGCTATTCTGAAATGGCTGGGTTAGAATTTGTTCAAAGTGGACATGCCTCAGCCGATTGCCGTCCCTAACTCTCGAATGATGAAAGTTCGTTTAACGTCCTCCGGCTTGGAACAGGCACATATTATGGGACATTAATAACTATAAAGATGGTGGGACGATCCTGGAGGTTCTTTTGTTTGAATCTTGTTTCCTTTCCGTTCATTTTCTTCCTATTTTGCTTTTTATTCCATGTATCCCAAAGGGGCTTTCGGAAATAAACAATAAACCTTAACCCTTTCACCGCCAAAGTCGCATTTTAGCACCACAGTGATTTAACACCTATCTCACTAAAAGGCATCAAATTGGGGTCTATTATCCAAAGACCCTGTTGTATTAGTTTTGGGAAGTAAGGATAGACCTTATTTTATATCTGTCACAGAAGAATTCCAAATATTGCATATGGATTTTAAATTACCCAGGTAAATTTAATGGACATTTTTTGCTGAAATAGTTGCTGGCGGTGAAAGGGTTAAGCCTTGAAACCTTGCAATACATAGCAGGAAATTGCCGGGGTTTTAAACGATAAAGATATTTTACACATTAAAGTTACATCACTACTCGTCCAAAAGGATGATTTGAGGACAGCTGATGTTCAGGAAGGTCCCTTCCCCGTGGGAATACCGGGGGGTCTTTCGTAAAAATAGGTCCCCCACCTTCTGGAAATTCTGTGCTTGTAACTTCCTCTAATGTGCCACTCTCTTTGACTCTGCCTTTTTCCTTTGCTTACTGTCATCTACTGTCTTTCTGACTTATTGGCCCATTGTTCTGCCTTTTAAAAAAAAAATCTTCCAAATCATTTTTCTCTTGAGCTCCTCCGAAATCGGAATGTGTCGGCTGTACGAAGCGGGGAGACCAGTGAAAACTGGACACATATGTACCTTACCCATTATGGTCATATGGCCTGGGAACGCAGAAGAAGAATAAGAAGAGGGAGGCCCCCAAGGCCAACCAATCCCCTCGGCTGCGGTACAATGAGGGAGGCCAGTGCAAAATGTCCCCTTTAGTTTGAGAGTCAGTCTTTCGTACAAGACAAAAGGCTCGGCTACACGTCAACTAAAATCATCGTACGACTGTACAATACGATTCGATCACGTGGTCTCAAAGAACAAATTTCATGTTTCCAGACCACGTGATCGATTCGTATGAGTCGTACGATACGATTCGATCACGTGGTCTCAAAGAGCAAATTTCATTCGCGTTTCGAGACCACGTGATCGAATCGTATCGTACAGTCGTACGATTTTAGTTGACGCGTAGCCGAGCCTTAAGCTGTGCCCTGAATACTATTTTTTTCAAATTACTGTGGAAAATCATTTATTGTACAGCTCTCCCTTTGCTATTGTCCCATCAACGTTCAAACGTCAACCAATAGTAAAAGCTTTTGGAGTAAAAGATCGCAACCCTGAACTGTGCAACTCAACAAAAGTTAAAAATCCACCAAATCACGTGTCAAAATCACGTGTTTCACGTGTTTTCCCTCTTATAACTGGAAATAAATCTTGTTTTGACCAAGTCTGACTCCCATATAAATGGCACAAAATTCAAACCGAAACATCAGTTTAAAGAGCAGCCTCAATTTGAAGTTGGGGAAATTTGTATGTGGGTCACAGCAACCCAGAAAAAAACAAGGGACTTTGGTGCGTCACTGGGTCTTTAAGGACAACTTTTTCACAAGCTCGCTAAACATTTTTTTTAATTACCCAACCAAATCATTTTAGATTTTTTTTAATTCACACTATGTTCAATTCAATTATGTGTATTTCAGGGCCACAAATTTCAAAACGAACGGAATGAATATA
Source organism: Phymorhynchus buccinoides (assembly GCA_017654935.2). NCBI lineage: Eukaryota > Metazoa > Mollusca > Gastropoda > Neogastropoda > Raphitomidae > Phymorhynchus > Phymorhynchus buccinoides. Next base: position 30,353,010 of record CM065697.1, read on the forward strand.
TAGGCTCCAATGAATTGGAAATTCTCTCTCAGATGTAACTGAACTTAGTGGGGGGGGGGGGGGGGGGAACTCTACGGAGAGCTGGATAACAGAGGTCTTCAGAGAAAGAAGCCCCCCCCCCCCCCCCCACCCCCATCCAGCGTTTCTGCTCTGAACTCCTTACACTCTAAGGGGGCCGGGCCACACCCAGGTCATGACTCTGGGTGCACCTCTG
>CM065697.1:30360723-30363223 GCA_017654935.2 Phymorhynchus buccinoides
GCATGCTCCACTTTCAGTTCCTCTCTCTGTCTATCCCTGGTATCAGTCTGCCTGCTAGTCTACATGCATGCTCCCCTTTCTGTTCCTCTCTCTGTCTATCCCTGGTATCAGTCTGCCTGCTAGTCTACATGCATGCTCCCCTTTCAGTTCCTCTCTCTGTCCATCCCTGGTATCAGTCTGCCTGCTAGTCTACATGCATGCTCCACTTTCAGTTCCTCTCTCTGTCTATCCCTGGTATCAGTCTGCCTGCTAGTCTACATGCATGCTCCCCTTTCTGTTCCTCTCTCTGTCTATCCCTGGTATCAGTCTGCCTGCTAGTCTACATGCATGCTCCCCTTTCAGTTCCTCTCTCTGTCCATCCCTGGTATCAGTCTGCCTGCTAGTCTACATGCATGCTCCACTTTCAGTTCCTCTCTCTGTCTATCCCTGGTATCAGTCTGCCTGCTAGTCTACATGCATGCTCCCCTTTCTGTTCCTCTCTCTGTCCATCCCTGGTATCAGTCTGCCTGCTAGTCTACATGCATGCTCCCCTTTCAGTTCCTCTCTCTGTCCATCCCTGGTATCAGTCTGCCTGCTAGTCTACATGCATGCTCCCCTTTCTGTTCCTCTGTCTGTCTATCCCTGGTATCAGTCTGCCTGCTAGTCTACATGCATGCTCCACTTTCAGTTCCTCTGTCTGTCTATCCCTGGTATCAGTCTGCCTGCTAGTCTACATGCATGCTCCCCTTTCTGTTCCTCTGTCTGTCTATCCCTGGTATCAGTCTGCCTGCTAGTCTACATGCATGCTCCACTTTCAGTTCCTCTCTCTGTCCATCCCTGGTATCAGTCTGTCTGCTAGTCTACATGCATGCTCCCCTTTCTGTTCCTCTCTCTGTCTATCCCTGGTATCAGTCTGCCTGCTAGTCTACATGCATGCTCCACTTTCAGTTCCTCTGTCTGTCTATCCCTTGTATCAGTCTGCCTGCTAGTCTACATGCATGCTCCCCTTTCAGTTCCTCTCTCTGTCCATCCCTGGTATCAGTCTGCCTGCTAGTCTACATGCATGCTCCCCTTTCAGTTCCTCTCTCTGTCTATCCCTGGTATCAGTCTGCCTGCTAGTCTACATGCATGCTCCCCTTTCAGTTCCTCCCTCGGTCTATCCCTGGTATCAGTCTGTCTGCTAGTCTACATGCATGCTCCCCTTTCAGTTCCTCTCTCGGTCTATCCCTGGTATCAGTCTGCCTGCTAGTCTACATGCATGCTCCCCTTTCAGTTCCTCCCTCGGTCTATCCCTGGTATCAGTCTGCCTGCTAGTCTACATGCATGCTCCCCTTTCAGTTCCTCTCTCGGTCTATCCCTGGTATCAGTCTGCCTGCTAGTCTACATGCATGCTCCCCTTTCTGTTCCTCTGTCTGTCTATCCCTCTCACATCAGCTCGTCTCAACTTACTCACTCACCCACACACACTCCTTGTCTTTGGCTGCCCTCACTCTCTCTCTCTCTCTCTCTCTCTCTCTCTCTCTCTCTCTCTCTCTCTCTCTCTCTCTCTCTCTCTCTCTCTCTCTCTTCTCGCTCTCTCTCTCTCTCTCTCTCTCTCTCTCTCTCTCTCTCTCTCTCTCTCTCTCTCTCTCTCTCTCTCTCTCTCTCTCTCTCTCTCTCACCCTTTCCTGAATTCCTTGATTAGATATTAAAGGAATGATTAATCCAGCACAAGAAATACAATCAACGTTATCTGAGTTCATCCCCAATGTACTCAATGCAGTATATTCAATTCAACAGCATTCAACAGCACAACACACCCAAACATCTCCTGTCACAAAATCGCTAGTGTGATACTACCATCTTCCCTCTAACAGAAACTCACACGCATGCACCCCCCCCCCTCCCCCTCCCCCCCCCTCTCTCTCTCTCTCTCTCTCTCTCCACCCCCTCCCTCTCCTCCCTTCCTCCCCCCTCTCTCTCTCTCTCTCTCTCGCTCTCTCTCTCTTTCTCTCTCACCCTTTCCTGAATTCCTTGATTAGATATTAAAGGAATGATTAATCCAGCACAAGAAATACAATCAACGTTATCTGAGCTCATCCCCAATGTACTCAATGCAGTATATTCAATTCAACAGCATTCAACAGCACAACACACCCAAACATCTCCTGTCACAAAATCGCTAGTGTGATACTACCATCTTCCCTCTAACAGAAACTCACACGCATGCACTCCCCCCCCCCTCACCCCTCTCTCTCTCTCCCCCCTCCCTCCCTCCCTCCCTCCCCCCCTCTCTCTCTCTCTCTCTCTCTCTCTCTCTCTCTCTCTCTCTCTCTCTCTCTCTGTGACACAACAACAACATACAGTATTTATACGGCGCTGAATCTTGATAGAAATTTATACTGATCGCTTCTCGGCCTTTTGGCTAAGACAGTGATTCAGGAACATAAATTTTTGTTTATACCCTGGTTGGTTTGTTCGGCCCGTCGTGCATGGCGAAAGCCGATACGCGACGTTAAACTGAACTTCCATCCATGATAGA
>CM065697.1:30378223-30383223 GCA_017654935.2 Phymorhynchus buccinoides
GTGGGATCAAGATGGAATGTTTGAGAATCAAAAGAGGGAATATGGGGCCGGGGATCAAAAGAGGGAATACGGGGCCGGGGATCAAAAGAGGGAATACGTGGGATCAAGAGGGAATGTTTGAGAATCAAAAGAGGGAATACGGGGCCGGGGATCAAAAGAGGGAATACGGGGCCGGGGATCAAAAGAGGGAATACGGGGTAGCCAAAAGTCAATCAAATCAAGTCAAGTCAAGAAATCTTTATTAACTCTATACAGAGAAATTGCATTCGGGTGCAAACACAGAATTACAAAAATAGAACACAATATATAACTTAAGGGCGTAAAAACAGCCACAAGAACTAATACGTCAACCATTATTGCACCCACAAAGTTAACAATTCATATACTAGGATCACATTGCACCAGCAAACACTCAAACCATATTGCACACACAAAATGGCTTATATACTAGGTAAGAACATACATTAAACATGAAATCATTTGAGGATTCACAAACACATTACTTTCTTTTAAGAGAAGATACATTAAGAGCAGATTAAATGTAAGGTTAATAAACATATATAATACTAATTAATAACATATAACTAATTAAGATATACATCTTAAATCATTTTGTAATTCATAAAACATTATTCTTTTTAAAAAGAAGATACATAATACTGATTAAGAACGACTTAAAATAATTCATGAATAGAATAATTGATATATTATATCAAAACAGCAAACAAAATACACGATGCTGATAAAGAACAGCAGTACAGTATATAATTCATACCCACCCCACACACACACACACACACACACACGTTCACTTCCAATGGACGGACATGTTGAAATTCATCTGAGAACCATTTCACAGAATAAATCATGAATTTAAAAGCTTGAGGGAATACGGGGGAATCAAAAGAGGGAATACGGGGGATCAAAAGAGAGAATACGGGGGGAACAAAAGAGGGAATATGGGAAGAACAAAAGAGGAAATACGGGGTTGTTGTTTTTTCATTAAAAGAGGGAATACGGGGGGGGGGAGGGAATACGGGGGAATCAAAAGAGGGAATACGGGGGATCAAAAGAGGGAATACGGGGGAATCAAAAGAGGGAAATCAAAAGAGGGAATACGGGGGAATCAAAAGAGGGAATACGGGGGAATCAGGGAAAGAGGGAATACGGGGGAATCAAAAGAGGGAATACGGGGGAATCAAAAGAGGGAATACGGGGGGATTAAAAGAGGGAATACGGGGGAATCAAAAGAGGGAATACGGGGGGAATCAAAAGAGGGAATACGGGGGAATCAAAAGAGGGAATACGGAGGAATCAAAAGAGGGAATACGGGGGGATTAAAAGAGGGAATACGGGGGGAATCAAAAGAGGGAATACGGGGGAATCAAAAGAGGGAATACGGGGGAATCAAAAGAGATCAAAAGAGGGAATACGGGGGAATCAAAAGAGGGAATACGGGGGAATCAAAAGAGGGAATACGGGGGAATCAAAAGAGGGAATACGGGGGGATCAAGAGGGAATAGAGGGAATACGGGGGAATCAAAAGAGGGAATACGGGGGGATTAAAAGAGGGAATACGGGGAGATTAAAAGAGGGAATACGGGGGAATCAAAAGAGAGGATCAAAAGAGGGAATACGGGGGAATCAAAAGAGGGAATACGGGGGGATCAAAAGAGGGAATACGGGGGAATCAAAAGAGGGAATACGGGGGAATCAAAAGAGGGAATACGGGGGGATCAAAAGAGGGAATACGGGGGAATCAAAAGAGGGAATACGGGGGAATCAAAAGAAGGAATACGGGGGGATCAAAAGAGGGAATACGGGGGGATCAAAAGAGGGAATACAAAAGAGGGAATACGGGGGATTAAAAGAGGGGGGGAGATCAAAAGAGGGAATACGGGGGAATCAAAAGAGGGAATACGGGGGGATCAAAAGAGGGAATACGGGGGGATTAAAAGAGGGAATACGGGGGAATCAAAAGAGGGAATACGGGGGAATCAAAAGAGGGAATACGGGGGAATCAAAAGAGGGAATACGGGGGGGGATCAAAAGAGGGAATACGGGGGGATCAAAAGAGGGAATACGGGGGGATCAAAAGAGGGAATACGGGGGAATCAAAAGAGGGAATACGGGGGGATCAAAAGAGGGAATACGGGGGGATCAAAAGAGGGAATACGGGGGAATCAAAAGAGGGAATACGGCCGGGAATCAAAAGAGGGAATACGGCCGGGGATCAAAAGAGGGAATACGGGGGGATCAAAAGAGGGAATACGGAGGAATCAAAAGAGGGAATACGGGGGAATCAAAAGAGGGAATACGGGGGGATCAAAAAGAGGGAATACGGATTCATAAACACATTACTTTCTTTTAAGAGAAGGAATCAAAAGAGGGAATACGATTAACATACCCCCCCATACACACACACCACACATACACAGTTCAATTCCAATGGACGGACATGTTTAAAATTCATTCTGAGAACCATTTCACATTAAATCATGAATAAAAGCTTGAGGGAATACGGGGGAATCAAAAGAGGGAATACCGAATACGGGGGGAACAAAAGAGGGAATATGGGAAGAACAAAAGAGGAAATACGGGGTTGTTGATAAACAGAGGGACGGGGGATTACAAATGGCTTATATACTAGGGGGATAAACATGAAATCATAATCAAAAGAGGGAATACGGGGGATCTTTCATCAAAAGAGGGAATACGGGGGGAATCAAAAGAGGGAATACGGGGGAATCAAAAGAGGGAATACGGGGGAATCAAAAGAGGGAATACGGGGGAATCAAAAGAGGGAATACGGGGGAATCAAAAGAGGGAATACGGGGGAATCAAAAGAGGGAATACGGGGGGATCAAAAGAGGGAATACGGGGGAATCAAAAGAGGGAATACAAATCAAAAGAGGGAATACGGGGGGGGATCAAAAGAGGGAATACGGGGGGGGATCAAAAGAGGGAATACGGGGGGATCAAAAGAGGGAAAAGAGGGAATACGGAGGAATCAAAAGAGGGAATACGGGGGGATCAAAAAGAGGGAATACGGGGGAATCAAAAGAGGGAATACGGGGGAATCAAAAGATACAAAAGAGGGAATACGGGGGGATCAAAAGAGGGAATACGGGGGGATCAAAAGAGGGAATACAAAAGAGGGGGGGGATCAAAAGAGGGAATACGGGGGGATCAAAAGAGGGAATACGGAATCAAAAGAGGGAATACGGGGGATCAAAAGAGGGAATACGGGGGATCAAAAGAGGGAATACGGGGGGATTAAAAGAGGGAATCATCAAAAGAGGGAATACGGGGGAATCAAAAGAGGGAATACGGGGGCAAAAGAGGGAAACAGGAACATGAGGACGGAGGATAATACGGGGCATTATAAGGGAGGGATCATAGATGGAAGGAAAAAGAATACTTGAGAGGGATAAATTAGAGGGAATACGGGGGAAAAAAAGAGGGAAACTACGGGGGGATCAAAAGAGGAATAAATACGGGGAATACGGGGGGATCAAAAGAGGGAATACGGGGGGTGAGTGTACGGGGGAATCAAAAGAGGGAATACGGAGGGAGGGAATACGGGGGAAAAGGGAGGGAATACGGGGGGATCAAAAGAAGGAATAGAGGGGGGGATCAAAAGAAGGAATACGGGGGAATCAAAAGAGGGAATACGGGGGGATTAAAAGGGAATACGGAGGAATCAAAAGAGGGAATACGGGGGGATCAAAAGAGGGAATACGGGGGGATCAAAAAGAGGGAATACGGGGGAATTAAAAAGATGGAAGAAAAAGAATACGGGGGAATCAAAAGATCAAAACAGGAATACGGGGGAATCAAAAGAGGGAATAAGGGAACGGGGGGTTAAAAGAGGGAATACGGGGGAATCAAAAGGGAATCAAAAAAGAAGGAATACGGGGGATCAAGAGGGAAAGAATCAAAAGAAGAGAGAGAAGGAGAGAGAGAGAGATCAAAAGAGGGAGATCAAAAAAGAGAGAGAGAGAGAGAGAGAGAGAGAGAGAGGAGAGAGAGAGAGCGAGAGAGAGGAGAGAGAGAGAGAGAGAGAGAGAGAGAGAGAGAGAGAGAGAGAGAGAGAGAGAGAGAGAGAGACTCAGAAACTTTATCTTACAAGGAAAAGAATTCTTCCATTCTGTCCTTGGTTCTAAACATGCAATGCATAACTACTACTATAAATGAACATTGAGACACAGGAAAATCGCAAACAAAAGAGAGAGAGAGAGAAGAGAGAGAGGAGAGAGAGAGAGAGAGAGAGAGAGAGAGAGAGAGAGAGAGAGAGAGAGAGAGAGAGAGAGAGAGAGAGAGAGAGAGAGAACCAGAGAGAGAGCGAGAGAGAGATTAATCGCAGTCATGATAAAGGCCATTATCTAATAGGAAGGAGGAGGGGGGCGCATCTTTACCTTTACCGAAATGGGTTCTTTTTTAGCTTTTCGCTCAAGTAGGCCCTCATTACTAAACACACACACCTACACACACACACACACCACACACATGGGTGTAACTACACACACACACACACACACACAAAATGAAAAGCCAGGGTCCAGGGGTAATGCCCCCCTGCAGCTGAAGAAAAAAAATGATTTATGAAGGTATCTTAGTTTGCTTTTTCCACAATTTATACAAATGCTTATTTTAAAGAGTTTAAAAAATACAGTAGACACACAAAGATCTTGTTTGACCAAATTTTAAAAAAAAGGAACTTCCTATTCTGGTAAAATTCAAAAACAGGAAATTCTTGTATACCAGGAAAGTTGCACACACACACACACACACACACACACACACACACACACACACACACACACACACACACACACACACACACACACACACACTCTCTCTCTCTCTCTCTCTCTCTCTCTCTCTCACACACACACACACACACACTCACTCACACCCTCTCTCTCTCTCTCACACACACACACACACTCTCTCTCTCTCTCACACACACACACACACTCACACCCTCTCTCTCACAC
>CM065697.1:30388223-30393223 GCA_017654935.2 Phymorhynchus buccinoides
ACAAAGAAGAACTCGGAACGATGGAGGGAGTGGGGGACTCGGTTCCCCTAACCCCAAACATCATTATTCTGGACTCTGTAGCCCAAGGAAGGGAAACCTCTACGGCACCCTCCCCCAGTCAAACAGAAAAATCCCCCACTGAGGTCGAATCCATCTGGGGTCCCCCAGAAAAACAAAAAAGCAACCTTGAAAAGACTGTCTCACAGGAGACAAGTGAACATGATAACACAGATCTCTATTCAGAGGAAACAGATGATGAGGGGGACTTCGTCCAAGTCAAAAATCGACGAAGACGCCCCCCCTCTCATCTCACAAACAAAGTTCCCCCAGTGTATTTGGAGTTCCCAGTGATCCTGGAGGATATGTGCACTGGCACAGCCACCTTCAGGTCACTGGGCCCCACAACAAACCTTAAAATTTTCCGTAACAACGTGGGGGACATCCTTAGTCAGAGGCCTCTCTCAGGGAACAGATGGCTGATCGGCTGTAGATCAGCCAAACAACAACAGAAACTGGCCAACATGACGACCATAGCGTCCATTAATATTAGATGCTCAATACCTGAGGCTACCACTGAGGGAGTAGTGAAGCCAATCCCCTTTGAGGAAGACCTTGACGATCTCCTCAGATACATTCCAGAGGCCAAAGCAATACTTAGATTAAAGAACAGAGACAGCACGGAGTCCCGAGCTATCAAAATCACTTTTCGAAAACCCATTTTGCCTGCGCTGGTTAAGATTGATGCCCAGGAGTTCCCTGTGGCCCCATACGTCGTCCCAGTGCGACGGTGCCGCAGCTGTGCACGATATGGGCACGGTCCAGGCCAGTGCAGAGCAAAACTCGAAATTTGTACCAGGTGCTCCGCACCCGGACACTCATAAAAAAACTGTAACAATAACCCAAACTGCACTAACTGTGGCGGCGGACATTCCGCTGCCTACCAAGGTTGCCCTCAGTACCAGTTGAGACTGAGGGCAAACAGAATAAGGGGAGAGGCTTTCCTTCCCTACAGTGAAGCCATCAGACGAGCAAAACATGATATTCAAACAGAAAAAGAACAAAAAGAAAACATGCCAAAGCCAGACCCACCTATTGTAGATTACTCCTGGAGAATCCAAACTACCCCAAGTCACAAACCCTTTGTCTCATATGCTAATAAATTGAAAGAACAAAAACAAGTAACAGACCCTGTGAAAGAAAATACAAATTCTGAGCTTCCCATTCCGGAAGAACAAACCATGGAAGAATCCCCTTCCCCCACAATAAAGGAAAAACCAAAGAGAAGAATGATCAGAAAAAGATCTCACAGCAAACACTCAGAAAAAAGCTCTGAAAGAATTACAGAAGAAAAAGTTGAGCAGACGATCTCAAAACAACTTGAAAAAATGACTGAGACAATAATGACGACAATAACTAAACACATTGACAACACACTGACAAAACAAACCCACTCAACAACCTCTCAACTTGTAAATTTAAATATTCCAAAAGAAGAAAATAAATCACTGAAAGAATCATTTGTATCCTGTATTCTCCGAAGTCTGGCACAAGCCAGAACTTCTAACCAACCCAAAGCTTTAGTCGAGGACCTCTCCTCCCTGATTATTGATTCCGAGGATCTCCCCATTGATCCCAAAAGTGCCTTAAATATTATGCAGCTTGCAGAAATTGCCTGTGGCGCCTCCCCAGCGCCACAGGGAACAAGACATAGATTGGGTTCGCAGAAAGCGAAACCCAAAGTTCTACCTTAACTTTAACAACCCATTAGTTCTTTTTGGTGGGGATGGAGTCCCTCCGGGGCACGGGCCGGATTCCTACCTGCATTCCTGCTCCCTTTCCCTCCTTTCCCTTTTTAACTAAAACATGCGCCTGATGGGCCGAAGCGACTCTTTTGAGCCCACCATTTTTTAAAGTCCTCTCCCCCTGTAGGTGGGTGTCCGGCGCGCGCAACGGGGGGTTCTTTCGTAGCCGTCGCGCTTTTGCGCTTGTGCTCCCCCCCCTTTTTGGGACTACTGAAGCGGTGCCTTGCCACTGCTCGGGGCTGAGAGGAGGGGTCCCTCTCCCTCCCTCCCTCCGTTCCGAGCATACAAGAATCGTTAACCATCCCCACCTTCACCTTCACTACCATCACCACCACTAAGTAAAAGCTTAAAACCATTCTTTTTGTAATTCTATTTCTAGACTCCATCATGAAATCAAGGGCGGGAGAGTTTTTGTTGCTACCCCCCCTTAGGATCAGATGGAATAAATAAAACTACTTATATTAATTATAGTAATGGAGGCCTCTGACGGTGTGTTCCCCCACTTGTTAACAACATTATCATATAACATAACAGATTCTGACTAAGACTGGGCTCGTCCACTTAAAAAACTAATTACCAATGGTCAGGTTCTATGACCTAATTACACATAAACAAACTAAATTTTAATAGTAACTTTTAAAACAAAACGAATCTTCTTATTTATAAACTGACTTTTTACAAAATTTTAACCTATTTTAACATGTGAAAACTATTAGGAATATATACTCTAATAAAACATCTCTATACTATGTATATCACGTCCTAAGGGACAAGATTTAACAGGCTAAATATTAGGATTATACTAAATAGTTTGTATGTAAAAGTTGTGTACATAATAATAATGTACATATCATTTTTTAAACCACTAAATCTTTTGTGACCATCTGGTCATTGACAGATTTAGACTAAGACTGGATTCGCCCACTTGGAAGACTGGCTATTAGTGGTCAGGTTCCATAACCTAATTAAAACATAAACAAACATAATTTTAATAGTAACTTTTAAATAAAACGAATTTTATCACTTATAAACTAACTTTTTAATAAATCTTCAACTTATTTTCACATATGTGAAAACTATTAGGGATATGCACTTTGATGGATTGTCCCTACGTTGTGTCATGTCCTAAGGGACAAGATTTAATAGGTCAAATACTTTCTTTTTTTTAAAAAATAATATATATTAAATTACAACTCAACAAATTTTAACAATTTTTTTATAAAAATAGTAAATACAACTTAACTCATTAAAAGACTAAATAGCTTGTATGTAAAAGTTGTGTACATAATAATAACGTACATATTATTTTTAATAACACCTCTTGGTTTTAAAAAAATCAAAAAACTAAATCTCTTAAACCAAGTAAACTTTTTACGATCATTTGGTCAATAACTTTGTACAGTTTTGTATACAGGCCTATGCCTCTTAAGAATTTTAATAATAAAGCTCTTTTGAGCACAACATGGATTTTTAAAAAACAAAACAAAAGCTCAGTTGAACGTAAAGCATGAATTTTAACAGTAGCCCTGGGGTTTTTTAATCAGACTTCCTCCAATCTGCCAGACTTAAAGCAAACAGCTAAATATCTTTTACAAATAAAATATTTTATTACAAACATAAATCTTAACCAACAAAAACTCTAGACTAGTGCGCAATTAAAACTTCTAAAAATCTTTCTAAAATAACTTACCTAAAAATTACAAAATTATAACTTTAAAAACATATCTTATCATTTAAAAATCCATTCTTTTTCAGGATCTTTATAATTTCAAATGCCCCAAATGGTCTTTTGACCCAGAAGGCGTAAAAACTCTATTTTTCTCGCCTTAAGCAAGGTTGTTTGTTGTCTCCCCTAATTTTTTCATTGCTTATTTCTGAGGTAGCAGAGGAGGTAAACATAAAAGGTAAACATGGTTATCAGTATTTGCCTGGACTAAGGGAAATTTTCTTATTGTTATTTGCTGACGACATTGCCTTGTTATCCTACACTCCATCTGGGCTACAAAATCAAATTAATAATCTTCAAAAAGCTTCGGATAAACTAGGTCTTAAAGTAAATTTGAACAAAACTAAAGTAATGGTTTTTAGAAAGGGTGGGCATCTCAGCAAAAATGAAAACTGGTTTTATAAAGGGATACAAATTGAAGTGGTAAATAGCTACAAGTACTTAGGTTTCACGCTAACAACAAGGTTGTCATACGTAACTGCATTAGAGGAGTATGCGAGAAGAGCTAGGTGTAGAGTTTTAGAACTAATGAAAACTATGTGGAGCTTAGGAAATAGGGACACGACTGTATTTTTTTAGATTGTTTGACGCCCAGGTAAAACCTATGCTTCTGTACGCAGCGGAAATTTGGGGTATGACTCAGTATAAAGTAATCGAATCAGTACAATTATTTGCCTGCAAGAAGTTATTAAATGTAAGCGTTAAAACACCCAACACGATGGTTTATGGAGAGCTAGGCCGCTATACATATATATATAGACAGCACGATAAGGGCATTGCGTTACTGGTTTATATTACAAGACATGGCTTTAAACAGAATCCCCAAACAAGCCTACGTCTCAAGCGCAAATAAACTGACAGACAGTAATCGAACCAACACAAACTGGGCTCAAAGTATTAAACATTGCTTAGACAGATATGGATTTTCAGAGGTGTGGTTAGCGGGAGGGGTTGTAAATATAAAAAATTTCATTAGCATATTCAGGCAACGGATGATAGACTGTTATAAACAGGACTGGAACAGTAAATTGAGTTATAGTGACCGTTTCCTTACTTATCGTACGTTCAAACTTCTTCTACAACCTGAACACTTCCTTACTCAACTAACAATTAAGAAGTTCAAGGCTTGTTTCGCTCAGTTTCGACTGGGCGTAAATGATTTGAGAAATAACAAACGCTTCGACAATAATATTCCCAAAACCTGTCCATTCTGCGATCAAATAGAAAACGAGTTGCACTTCTTGATTCATTGCACTACCTACAAAGAGCTAAGAGACAAGTATATTTTCAAACATAATCAATTTAGAAACAACTATTCCATTGAATTAAAAAGCCTCCTTGCCAATGAAAATACATTCAAAACTAGAGATGTTGCCATGTTTATATTTTATGCGCTTAAAAAAAGAGATGAACTTATGTCAGTTAATACATGAACTTATGCATTATGAAATTTATTTGGATAGCATGCTAGT
>CM065697.1:30395723-30403223 GCA_017654935.2 Phymorhynchus buccinoides
TTGATAAAGGCGCATTCGTCCGAAATATCCGTCCGTTTTGTTGTGTCGTCTCCGTCCGTCCGGTGTCCGTCACTTTACGTCCTTGTCGGTGTAGTTGTCCGTTTGTTGCGTGCCTCCGTACTTTCTTATCAACGTTGTTCTAATGTTTGTTTTTATTTATGTTGTTTCCTTATTTCCATACTTCTATGGATTATTCCCTTTATTGTAAGCTGGGGAAAACAATATGCACATAAATAACAGAAAGAAGATGCAAGCTATCCAGAGATGTAGGAAGAGAGTTTTAGAGAGAGAGAGAGAGGTCGCGCCAGTTAGAGAGTTCAAAGAGAGAACACATAGAGAGAGAATAGAGAGAGAAGAGAGAACGAACGAAATCTTATTTACAACATTACACAGTGAGATAAGCATACATTTTTCTTTACACCTAGCCCTGAGAGAGAGATGAGACAGACAGACAAAGAGACACGGGACAGAGAGTCAGGAAGTGACAGAGACAGAGAGGAGGCAATGAGGGACAGTAGTGACTAATCAGACACTGAGACGCAGAGAGAATGAGACTGACGGACAGACAGGGACAGTGAGACAGAAAGACAGAGACAAACACTCTGCAACCATCTTGCAGTCTGTTGCTGCATTTGCAGCATATCATGCAACCCTACATCATGCAGTGTTGTTGTTGTCGTTGTTGTTGTTGTTGTTGTAAAGCAAGAAGTGTAGATTAGCATCCAAACGGTCGTTGTTGTTCGTCGTCGTGATGTTGTTGTTGTTGTTGTTGTCGTTCCCTGGCTTAAAGACTCCCAGGGATCATCCCAACAGCCGAAGCAATTGAACACTATGGTACAAATGCACAAACTAGGGATGCGAACATTTACGCGTGTGACCGTTTTTTATTACCCCACCACGTGGCCAGCCACACTCCCATTTCGGAGGACTTTGGACCGATGATGTTATGCTAGGAGCTTGCCATGGCTAAAGACAATCGGCCCCGCATAACTATGCAGAACGTAGCAACATTTTGATGTAGCCTTGGTGTTCTAGCTTATGTCAATTGGTCTGACACGGCCTTATGCCAATGTATGCAGTTGCAAAATAATGCACTAAAGATAACAATGACATGACAGTTAGGCCACAATTTAATGAAGGTTTGCCTGAGAACCCTGTCAACATCACCAAAGTACAAAAAGTTGTTAAATGTTTAAATAGATTATAACAAGTTACATGCATGGTAAGTGATACGGTGCAATCGAGTTGTGAAACCGCCTCGGGTAAATTTAGTCGCTTTAGTTTTTTGTTATCTCTTTTGTACTACGCGGTGAAATGCCATGTATATACTTGTGGGGTATGCTGTATCTATCCTGTGGGGAGGGGGGGGTGCTAGGGGGAACAGTGACACTCGTCAGAAATAAAGAAACAGAATAGAGATTTGAGAGCGAGATAGGGGGGGGGGGGGGGGGGGGGGGCGTTTAAAAGTACTGACTCATTCTTCTACAAGAAAAAAAGAAGAAGAAGAAAGCAAGCAAGCAAGCAAACAAAACAACCAGGGCCTGTATTCACGTTGAGATAGCATGAGACTTAGCATCATGCTAACGTAGAAGCTCTTCCAAAAGTCCTATTAAATCCTATAGGACATTGGAAGAGCTTCTAAGTTAGCATCATGCTAAGTCTCATGCTATCTCAACGTGAATACAGGCCCAGGTCAAGAAAGAGAGCAGTGAAACCGTTGATGGACACGTGAGGTCAGTAATTACAGGGTTGGACCCTGGGAGTGTACTCATGAGTGCGTCTTAGACACTCAACACGGGTAGTAGTAGTAGTAGTAGTAGTATGTAAATTAGACTAAACTCGCAAAACGATGGGCTGTTTAGCCTAATTTGCATACTACTACCCGTGTTGACTGTCTAAGACGAACTCATGATTACACGCCCTTGGCCAGACACTAACTCAAGGATAGACATAATTAGATGGTTATGGTTCGGCCTGTGTCCCCTTGCTCACACCATAATGCTGTAATTTTGTTCCACAAGGGCCGTACTTTGTTTAACGTAAGGCATTCGTATGGTGGTTTTTTTATTCGTTTTTCTCTCACACTGCAGCCCCCACCACCTTCTCTCTCTCTTTCTCTCTCTCTCTTTCTCTCTCTCTCTTTCTTCTCTCTCTCTCTCTCTCTCTCCCTCTCTCTCTCTCTCTCTCTCTCTCTCTCTCTCTCTCTCTCTCTCTCTCTCTCTCTCTCTCCCCCCTCTCTCTCTCTCTCTCTCTCTCTCTCTCTCTCTCTCTCTCTCTCTCTCTCTCTCTCTCTCTCTCTCTCTCTCTCTCTCTCTCTCTCATGTACAGGTGTGTGTTATGGATGTGGGTGTGAATTCACACAATGTGAATTTCCTTTATTAATCCTAGTATACCTTCTGCATGTTTAACTGTTTGCTTGTTTGAGTTTGTTTTCCATGTTTGACATTTTTGGTATAGTTTCTTTAGATTGAGGGCAAAATGCAAACAAGCCTAATATGTGCTTATCATTCTTTTACCTTATTAAAAAAAAATCGTTCGTTTATGAATTCGTTCGTGTATTCGCTCGTTCTCTCTGATACACACATTGACCTCTATTTCAGTAACCGGGTCTATTCTATGCACGTTTCATTTCGCATACCAAACTCACAGCTCCAGTAGAGTATGGATAAGAGAGAAATATATACATACCGACAGAAAGAGATAGACAAAACAATACACGTTCATAATAACGCATTGAGAAGGAAGTAAGGCCTACAGAAAAAAGACCGGATAGTAATTTTCACGCCTTATCCTTATTTGTGTCACAAACAATGTTTGGGAGTTGTCGAAAAGCGCGAATAGGTCAATTTGAGCGTGTCCCTATACAATTTGCGCGAACGTGAAGAATACAATTTGAGCGACTATCCCACACAGAGAGACAGACAGAGACACACAGAGAGCCCACGTACCAAAACACACACACACACACACACACACACACACACACACACACACACACACACACACACACACACACACACACACACACACACACACACACACACACAACACAGAGACTAACAGACAGACACACACACAACACAAACATACACACACACACACACACACACACACACACAACACACGCATACACACACACACACACACACACAGAGACAGAGAGACAGACACACACAGACACACAGACAGACAGACAGACACACACACACACACACACACACACACACACACACACACACACACACACACACACACACACACACACACACACACACACGCACGCACACACACGCACGCACACACGCACGCACATTGCGTAACTTGCGTGAATTTTACTAATAGTGCCTTGATTTTACTAATACAGTGGAACCTCCCTTATAAGACCTCCCATTATAAGACCCCCTCCCATATAAGACCTACTTCTCTGAGACATTGCCCTTCTTTGTAAATAATAAAATCACCCCCCTTACAAGACCCCTCCCTTATAAGACCTTATTTTGGATGGTTTTTGAAGGTCTTATAAGGGAGGTGCCACTGCAGTTCGTTCCTTGCCGTCGAAACTCTGAGGTTGTCCTTTTTTCCCCTGTGGGGGGTTCGCGCTTTTTGACTATCAGACAATCGCGCATTTTGTAAACGGAAAGTATTCGCGCTTTTGGTATGTTCGCTCAAATTGACGGTAGCCGCCCGTTTATGTTGTGGGTGTGTTTAATTAAACCAGAGAGACAAACAGCGAAAGAGACACAGAGAGAGCGACTCAAGGATCCAATTAATTTTAATGCAAGGCCACCTGACTTGTACACATGTGGAGGTGTACTTAATATGCACACAAACTAAACGTAAGGCATAAAGCAGGCAAACAACGCAAAACAAAGAACCATAATTATGTAGAAAAGTGTGTTGTATTTTTTTAAAATGGGGTCAGAAACTGAAACTAAAACCGGACTTATATAGATGGGCTGTTAATTAACAAAAGCTGCTCTCTTTGTTTCAGAGCATAGCGAATGAACATAGCGACATTTCAACATTCGTTTTGGAGTAGAGAGTTTAGAAAGGGAGGTCTTGGTTTCGCATTATATGCTTGTACAGATCTTTGCGTTTTAACTCGTTATATATCGGACAATCACACACTACATGTAGTTCATCTTTCAATTTATTACGTGAATGATGGACAATAATATCATTAGTCTTACATCTTTATATCGCTGATTGACTTTTCATCCCAAAACGAAATGCAATTTGTTTTTGTCTGTATATGTTTCTATCACCTGCTATCTTTCTGACTTATTGGCCCATTCTCCTGCCTTTTTCCCCAAAAATAATCTTCCAAATATTTATTTCTCCTTTAAGCTCCTCCGCAATCGGAAAATGTCGGCTGCACGCGACCAGTGAAAACTGAAAAGAGGACACATACGTACCTTGCCCATCATGGCCATATGGCCTGGGAAAGCAGAAGAAGAAGAAGAAGTCTGTCTATCCGTATGGGAGCCATTAAAACCCGGTGATAGACAGAGAGAGAGAGAGAGAGAGAGAGAGAGAGAGAGAGAGAGAGAGAGAGAGAGAGAGAGAGAGAGAGAGAGAGAGAGAGAGAGAGAGAGAGAGAGAGAGAGAGAGAGAGAGAGAGAGAGGGGAGAGGGAGGGGGGGGAGAGAGAGAGAGAGAGAGAGAGAGAGAGAGAGAGAGAGAGAGAGAGAGAGAGAGAGAGAGAGAGAGAGAAATGGCACGTCATGTAACACAAAGACAGACAAATGGTCACAAGCAGACAGGCAAACAGACCAAAGAACGGATAGAACAAACAAACCTTTTTGCAACACAACGTAGTGTTATGATTAATAATTTATGTTCCCCCCGTTGGTGACATGTGTCCTATTTTATTCCTCAAGCCATATTTTACTCAATGATAGGACTGACAGTGTCACAAATGAAATTCTCCTCGGGCGACGATTGAAGGGCTCTCCCGAGAGCTCTCTTCTCGTAGTATTATGCGGGACCCCTATTATGTCTTCACCACCCTTGTAGTATAGTAGGACTCTAGGGAGTCCATAAAGGTGGTTGTGAGACTGGGTGGGTGCTCTTTCTCTTTGTCTGTCTGTCTGTCTCTCTGTGCCTGGCTGTCACTAGCCCTCTGTCTGTCCGTCTGTCTCTCTCTCTCTTTCGTTAGTCTTGCTTTCCGCTTTCCCCCCCTTCTTTTTCTTCTCCTCTTCTTACTCCCCCTCCCCCTTCTCCAGCTTCTTCTTCTCCTCTTACTCCCTCTTCCCCCCCCCCCTCCACTTTTTATTCTTCTTGTTCTTCATTCCCTCACTCTTCCTTTTCATTTTGTTTCTTTCTTCTTCTCTCATTGCCACAGAAAATATATATGATGTAGCGTAGCAAAGTAGTTTATGGGCACAGCTGAAAACCTTTTTAACAGTGAATGTTGATATATTGTGAATGTGAATATTTAAAATACTACATGGCGTTAATCATCCTCTCCTGCCTGCCTTCCATTAGTTATAACTTGCTTCACCTGCAATGTAAATAGTTGAATTTATAATCGTCTCTGACAAGGAGAATTATGTATTACAATCATTAGATGCAAAACAAACATGGTGCACACACAATGGACGATGAGCTTTCAAAATAATAGCCTTATAACTGACAATGGTTGTGTTATCAAGGACGCGTAATCACTAATCATGAGTGCGGCTTAGACAGTCAACACGGGTAGTAGCATGTAAATTAGACTAAACAGCCAGTCGTTTTGGGAGTTTAGTCTAATTTACATACCACTACCCGTGTTGATTGTCTAAGAGCCGCCTCAGACTATGCGACCACTTTGGTCGTAGGAAAATTCAGCTATAATCTCTATTCTACTACTTGTGTCTGTCCCAGTTTTCCCTATCCCCCACGACTGTCTGAAGCGTGTTTGGGGTAAATGGAACACTCACCAATTCCCTACGACCTGGTTGTAGGGTTTCTTCCGACCAAATTTTTAACATTTGTAATTTCTACTGACTATATGAAAAGACAGAAACGACGTATTTCCCTACGACTCAATGGTTGGTGTGTGTGCGCCAACCATAAGACGCACTTACGATTACACGCCCTGGCCATTAGTACTGACTTAAAAAATAATAAAGCCCGGGCACAGCGAAGTCACAGACATGACTTTGGCGGTGAAAGGGTTAAGGAGAATCATAATGCAGCTGACTGGAATTAGGTGAAGGTGGCCTACAATGATAACTCTTTGAAGCATGTAGCCCCCAACGTGTTTTCTTCAATATGCTTGGCGCTAGTGTGTTGCCCTTTTTTCGCATGCCTCTGAAATACTGGGCTTGAAAAGACTGAAAGCCACTCACAACTTTGATGTTTCAATGAAATCATAGCTCAACGCGCCTTTGAAAGTCGTACTATTTTGGGTACGGGGAGAAGATAGGAGGTCAGGATCTTCTGTGGGTGCAATCAGGTGTATCAAACACTGAATAAGATTGGTGAACATAAATAGATAAGACACGCCCGTGTGTGTGTTCCCGATCTGGTTTATGCCACATTTTCTTTCTCTTCGTGCACGCGTTTTTTAAGTTTAGGTCAAATGCGTATCTTGATTGTACATTCAGAATCAATGCACTTTGTAACAGTCAGTACACATTACTGAAATTTGCGCGGAGAGAATTTTGCGCGGATGCCTTCCTCTCATGGTGACACATCACCACACAAAATTTGAAGCGATTCGGTTAAGCGGTTCGGGAGATATCCTTGGGAGAGACAGAAAACACACCCCAAAAAACCCAAATTACTGACTGTTCCAAAGTGCATTGATTCTGAATGTGTGACTTTTCAAGAGGAGGGGGAAGTTGTTGAAAGGGGCATTTTGTTGACTGAACTCGTTCTGATCAAAGATTTTTTGGAATGAACTTAATGTTAAAAGAATAAATTCAGTTTTGTTATGAGCTGGGTGCGTTTTATTGAGTTCGTGAGTTTTCGGAGATGATTGTCTTTCTGGGCCCTAACTTTTGGTCGCTAGTGTATATACATGTATGCTCTTCATGCTCTTTAGCTTTTGCTTTGATTACGCGTAGCTGCAACAAGGTGTGTCAAAATCACGGTTTTCATGTGTTTTCCCTCTTATAGCTAGTAAGGAATCTTAAGAAAACTTTGGGCCGAGATGACGATTGGTTTTGGGCCGAGATGACTTGGTTAGGGCCGAGATGACTTGGTTTGGGTTGAGATGACTTGGTGTTGGCCGAGATGACTTGGCTTGGGCCGAGTTGACTTGGTGTGGGCCGAGATGACGATTGGTTTGGGCCGAGATAACTTGGTGTGAGCCGACATGACTTGGTTTGGACCAAGATGAATTGGTGTGGGCCGAGATAACTTGGTGTGGGCCGAGATGAATATTGGTTTGGGCCGAGATGACTTGGTTTGGGTCAATATGACTATTGGTTTGGGCCGAGATAACTATTGGTTTGGGTCGAGATGACTTGGTTAGGGCCGAAATGACTTGGTTTGGGCTGAGATGACTATT
>CM065697.1:30408223-30420723 GCA_017654935.2 Phymorhynchus buccinoides
GTGTCGTGTGTACGTGTGTGTCGTGCGTGCGTGCGTTTGCTGATGGCTACATGCATAATATACATATGTGCGTGTCGTGTGTACGTGTGTGTCGTGCGTGCGTGCGTTTGCTGATGGCTACATACACGTGCATGTTGCTGTTGTGTGCGTGACCCGTGTATGCCGACGGGTACAAATGCATGGCCCGGAACCCGCTATTATGTACATTATGTGCACAGTCTGTGTGCATCTAAACTTCTGCGCACACTATGTGTATCTAGGTTCATGTGCATACTCTACTTGCAATACGATGGAGCTGAACGCCTGTTGTTGCTGTACTTCGTTGTATTTATTTATCTGACATCATTGGGAATGTTTGTTGCACCAGCTGGTGAATGACGAGAAAACACAAGCTGGCAGGCACAAACATGCACTGTCAGCAGCCTAAATCGCCGAGTGAAATCCAGAAGGTAATTTCAGACTTCTTTACTTTCTTTTTGTGTGATAATTATTACCTGCTGGACCCCACCCGGCGAACTACGGAGCTCTGAACAAAACGTGCTAGACAAAACGATGAGTAATGGTGTGTGGGTGTGGGTGTGGTTGTCGAGCGTGCCGTGCGCGCGCGTTCGTTCTTTAATTTAACGTCTATCCGACTTACAGTGATCTTAGTTAGACAGAATATTTTCGCGCTGGCGCGCGTGTGTGTCTGTATCTGTGTGTCTGTGTGTGCGTGAATGCTCAATGCGGTGTGGAATTGTCTGGTTCTTATGTTGCTTTCGTTTCTAGAGCTTTACAGTTTGTTTTTGTTCACACGGTGGAAACCACTTTTCCACGTAGTTTTGTATTATGGACAATTAACAGTCTTATGTCTTAAATTGAAGGCTGTATGCCAGAAGGTATTATCAACCTAACCTTGTTTAGTTCTTTAGTGACAGTACCTTCTGATTTCGACCAGGAAGAATGAGTGACAGGGGGAGGGGGCACATCTTTACCTTTACCCGATTTTTCAAACAATATTATCAAGATTGCGATTTGGAGAAATTGCAGTTAAGTTTGTTTAAAGCAAGCAAAGTGGCACCGCCACCTAATGAATTAAAAGGCCTTTTCTGAATAGTATCTAGCGGAGGGGGGTGGGGAAACCGCATGACAACAAGAAAACTTACAAACAGGCTTAGGTTGACTTTGACATCGGAGTGCACTCATATAGCAAGCCCTTTCTAAGGTAAGATTGTAAAAACTACAACAAAAAGTTTTTTTAGTACATTCTGTTTTGTTCAGATTTAATGTTAAGCTTTTCTACTTTATAATATAGTGAGTACAATTAGAAGTTCGACTGACGCGCGTTTGTCTTCTTATGATACTTTCGTTGAATCTTTGTTATTTTTAAAGTTTTATAATCGTAAAGATCATAAATGTGTAGTTATCTTCCAATACGTAAACTGACACTCCAACATTTTTTTATGATTACAGGAACCGTTTCTTTTTTGCAGGAACAATTCATTATGGTCATGTGTACTAATTTTAATCTTGAGATAATTGGAGAGAGAACTCGAACTCGAATATTTTAATTGCACAGACAAAGTACGTCCTTACAATATCCGAAGACAAGCAAACAAAAGTGAACACAATAATTGTTATAAACAACATAAATCATGCAGAGCTATGAAACTGACACAAAAACATTCACATGCACAATATGAAATATAGGCCACAGCCGTAAAGGAATACACAATATGAAATGTAGGCCACAGCCGTAAAGGAATACACAATATGAAATATAGGCCACAGCCGTAAAGGAATACACAATATGAAATATAGGCCACAGCCGTAAAGGAATACACAATATGAAATGTAGGCCACAGCCGTAAGGAAATTATAATGTTCTTTTTCAGTGACTCTTTTCTTTTCTATTGGAGAGAGAGAGAGAGAGAGAGAGAGAGAGAGAGAGAGAGAGAGAGAGAGAGAGAGAGAGAGAGAGAGAGAGAGAGAGAGAGAGAGAGAGAGAGAGAGAGACAGAGACAGAGACAGAGAGACAAGTCAAGTCAAGTCAAGTCAAAATCATCTTTATTGAGGGTTAAAGAATAAGCTAACAAAGCTTTTTTTAGACAGAGGCAGACAGACAGCAGACAGACATAAATATACACGAACTCGTATCGGTTGTAATATATTCCCCTTCTGCACGAGAGTACAGGGATAGGTCAAGAGATTTTTAATTGTCAAAATGTGTGAAAAGCAGAAATGACGATGACACCTTTAGTAAGTTTTACAATGGTGAACCATTTATCTTTAACCATAGAGCGAGTGCACGTGCGTGTGGTTTGGTGTGTGTGTGTGTGCGTGTGCGTGCGTGTGCGTGCGTGCGTGCGTGCGTGCGTGCGTGCGTGCGTGTGCGTGCGTGCGTGATATGTTGTGTGTGTGTGTGTGTGTGTGTGCGCGCGCGCGCGTGTGTGTGTGCGTGGATGCGTGCGTGTGTGCGTGCGCGTGCGCACGATAATCAAAAAACAATGGCCGAATGCAAGTTGTCATCTGTCCAACAATGAATAAAATAAAATGACAAAACCTTACATACAAAAACTAGATAAGCATAGCCACAAGGCAACTCAAGTTCAATTTGTTGAAAGCCTTTCAATCGAGACAAGTAACCGACAATTTAAACCATCGGGTGGGGAGGGGGTGGGGAGGGGGTGGGGTGCAACTCAGGAAAGAGTTTCAGATGAATGCCAGCAGGAATTTTAAAAAAAACATTTTTATACGTGTACTGATCAGCAAGAAACAATTACAATATATTTTTTGCCTGAAAGTTACGCGAACTTATAGTTCACCTTTTCTGGCTTAAAAAGTTCACGGTGTGCTCTTCGCGGGCAAAATGTTATCAGTAGAAGGAACAACTACAAAACTGCGAACCAAAAGTTAAAGATCATAGTATGTGAAGTTTTGTTTATTAAACGAAAACTTTAGGTGGGTCTTTTCTTAGCATGAAAGTTTATCGAACTTTATCAATCTTTCGTAGTTAAAAAACGAACAAAATGTGCTCTTCGTAAAAATGCACCCCGTTTATTTTTCTAAAGGTCCGTGTACACGTTAACATTATTCACGAGATATTTCTATTTCCCCATGGCAACACAGTGATAGCTCACTCTTAATATGACTTACAGCTCACTGCGTTGCCATGGGGAAATAGAAATATATTGTGAATTGTGTTAACGTGTACACAGACCTTAAGTAAATCGAAGTGTCTAGCACAGCTTTTGACTGATTTCATAATAGTCAATGCTCAACGACATTCTCCCCTGAAAGTCTCTTTTTTTTATGGGGGAGCAACTAATTTCTCCCAAATAACAAACTGGTACATGGTATGCAGAGAAAGAACATAACCTGGAACGCATTTTGTTGTTGTCGTCGTACCCTGGCTAAAAAAAAACTCCAGGGATAATCCGAACAGCCGAAGTACTTGAACACTATGGTACAAATACATCAGCTAGGGATGAGACCATTACGTGCGTGACCGTTTTTGATTACCCCGCCACGTGATCAGCCACAATCCGTCTTCGGGGAAGAACGCCTATCATTTTTAAACATTTTAATTAAATACATTTCTCTTCCACTCTGCCAGGTGACAGGCACGCGTTCCTGACGATTTAAGAGTTAGGTAAGTTTTCAATTGGAAACCGAACGTGAATTATTGGCCTTGTCACTTCAACGACCAAACCGCTGGGTTGTGCTGATGGATTCATCGCTGAACTGGTAGGTTTTCCCCCCGTTATCCATCCCTATCTGACACCCCCTCCCCCGGGGCCTCCCCCCCTCCCCCCCCCCCTTCCCCCGGGGCCTCCACCCCACCACCCCCTATCCCAACCCCATACTTTCTACTCTAATCTGTTTCCTTAGTTCTCTCCACGGACTTCTATACACGGACTTGTATAGAAGTCCGTGGTTCTCTCAGAGATGTGTAGAGACTTTCTACATCTGGTTCTTTGCTTGTTTGTCTCTTCCTCTGCGCATGCGTGCTAATGTGTTAGGGGGTGGAGGGGGAAGGGGGTTCCCGCGTACAAGTGCTGCGCGCGGGTCTCTCTGTGTTGTTGCGTGATCGCTAGAGTAGCGTGCTTCTTTTAATGTGTTTTGTATCCTAGTTGTGTTGTGATAAAAGGTATTCAATACAGGCTAGAGAGTGTGAAAGGTTTAGGTTTCCTTCTTGGTAAAAGACGCCACACAAGGATGAAATGCATAAACTAAACATACAGTGGAACATCCTCACCGATCCCATCCCCTCCTTCATATCCAGACTATTGGGTGTCCACCTCCCTATTAAGACACACACCCACCCCAGTAATACCGTTTTGGTTGATTTTGTAAGGTCTTAATAGGGAGGTTCCACTGTAGTTATCAGGAAAAGAAGAACTGTTTTGTGTGGAAGTGAAATATTGGGAAACTAGGGGGAGCCAAAACAAAAAGAAGACATCATTTGAACTTAGCTCATGATAAAAGCGAAGCACACTATCTTGCATAAATGGAGAGAGAGGAGGGAGGGAGAGAGAGAGAGAGGGGGAGAGAGAGAGAGAGAGAGAGAGAGAGAGAGAGAGAGAGAGAGAGAGAGAGAGAGAGAGAGAGAGAGAGAGACACAGACAGAGAGACGAACAGATAGATAAAAAGAAAAGTAATCGACACTAAAACAAAAAAACTAAAAATCGTTTATTTAAAAAACCAGACATCAGAATAAAATGCTTAGTCACTATTATGAAACCTAGACATTTTAACCCCAACCCCATAACTGGCATAAGATTAAATTCAGCAAAATTCGTGTACTTGATAAGGAAGGGGTGGGGTAAAGGTAAAGGGTAAAGGGTAACGGGGTGGAACGGAGCAAGGAACCTATAAAGGCTGAGTAATAAGGCATATTTCTCCCTTATTGCCAGCCGAGCTTTCAATTCGTGCGTGGAACTTGTCACTTTAAAAAAAAGTACAATTTTATTTAAAGTAAGTTTAAAGCCACCAAGAGGTTCAACTTCACTTCATCCACATCAATGCGTGGGTTTATAGTGCAAATCCACAATGATAGAAAGAAGCCAGTAAAAAACAAAACCACATGTAAAATGAGGGAATGGTATCAATTATTAAAATACCCGGTACACCAATAAAACTTATTAAGATCAAAATGACAATCGCTTTCAATATGGACCCCAACTTTTCAACCTAGGATTATTCATTTAATAAAAGTCTAAAACTCTTTTTTTTTAAATCAATCCTAGCCCACAGCATTTGAGCCTTAATTTTGATCGTTGTTATATGTAGGCTTATTTCCAAGTCTTTTCAAAACGAGTACGTATGTTTGGCTAAATCTGAAACAACTTAAATAAAACAGACCCATTTGACAGTGAGACAGGACACATCTTATTCCAAATTGTGGTTTTTTTTTCAAATCAATTTCTTTTCAAATGTTGATGTAAATCCCGTGAAAAAAATATATCAAATAATTGTTCTATTTAAAGAAAGAAAGCAAGCACATCATTCGCCAATCTGTTTCTGTAACTTTTATCGACAGACGTGGATTTGACAATTTCCAGTTTTCGACAATCAAAATCCATGCGTGCTTTTACTAAAAACGTTTTAGAAGCTGGGAAAGTGTTTCAAATTAAAAATCAAAAACAGAATCAAAACACATTGTAAAGTTAGACAAGACAGTTTAAGAAATAGCAAGCTTAAACTAGCTTACCCGTAGTTTTCGCAATGCAGAGAACCACCACTGCACAAACGATCAGAGGGTGCATTCCTTGAAATTGAATCACTTTGAAAGCCATCAGCCCAGGTGAAACTACCAATTCAGGGACAGGAAGAAGAAAAAAATATCACACACGAACTTGAACCTTTCACAACCACCTTAAAACACAAACGACATTTTTTAAAAAATCGTTTACACTAACAGTTTCCACCAACAATACGAAATACGCTACAATACCCAAAAAAGGGACACTGTCACTGTGTAATATAACGCCCTGTTGATGCGCCTTGTCCCAAACGACAGTTGTGCACACGACACTATTCAAGGGAAGCAGAAGTAGCTTTGGGGGCGAGGCTCTGATTAATCACGTGACGCGTCGATCGATTCGCTGGCCTGACGGGAAAGACAGGTAGAGCGCGAGCCGCGCTCGCGGGGGTGGAGTGAGAGAGTGTGGGAGGGAAGAGATGCGGTATTTTTAGGGGTGGATGTGAAAGAGAGGTTAAAGGGTAATTGGTGAAAGCGTAGGGTGCAACGAGTATGGTCAAAGATATTCTAAAAGGGTAAGATGGATTACTTAAAAGCTCGGCGAACCGGGCTGATAGAGTTATCGTTAGTGCGGACGTGTACACTATTCACAGTGGAGGCTATCCAAAAACTCGGACTGGAACTTGAACGGAGAATTCAACTGGCCTATCGATGTGTAAAATGTGTCACGTTTCAAAGGGACATAACCAGTGTTTCTGTCCTCACTACTCATATAGGGAAAAGAGACCGGATGTTTATCTTCCCCTGTACAGTCTTTGGTCCTTTGTCAGACAAAAATAAATAAATAAAGGGAATATGCGTTTTCTAGGCTTGAAATTGGTTTAAATAGGCTTTTATTCACCAACAACACATACAACAATTTATACAAAAATGAATAATGGCACCAACAAGCTTGAAGCTGCCTACTTTTACCATTGTAAAGTACATCATGGCAGCTGGCAAATACAACACACAAGTACTGTCATGCTTAACATGAATACATTTAAACAAAATAAACCAGTTTCCAAGATCATCAAGAAAAATAAACAAGAAAACAAGGGTTAAAGTAGAAACTGACATTATTAACTGTCACGGGCAGCTCCCGTGTCTGTACGCACCCCAGTTTCCCCCCTCGTCCAGCTCTAGTCATTCTCCCTACAAACTCGTGTCACGGGCAGCTCCCGTGTCTGTACGCAGCCCAGTTTTTCCCCCTCTTCCAGCTCTACTCATTCTCCCTACCATCTTTGCACTGTTGTCACGCTCGGTGACAAAGGCACGTGCGAGGAATAAAGAGGAAGGGGAGAATGGTTAACCTTTACCGGACTTCTGGGGTCGCCCACGACCCCTTGACACACAAAACATGTTATATCTCTAAAACTATTTAAGCAATCTTCATGAAATTTCATGACTTTGTCCAAAACGTAAATGGCTTTAAGTGTGTTAAATTTCATTAATGTGTATAAAATATAAATGACGTAATATGACGCGTAATTTTGATATACCTGTCCGGATGAACGACCCCTACTTTAAAAGCACTGCAGTGCATTGAGTAGGGGTCGTGGGAGACCCCCGCCACATGGACCGGGATAAACACCTAGGAATTCGCTCTTTGCTGAGTAGGGGGTCGTGGAAGACCCCCGCCATCGTGTCTTGTAGTCAAAAGCATGATCCGGTAAAGGGCAATGTGTATCCGTGTGCATGTGAATGTGTGTTCGTTTTTCATTTTTCTTTAAGAATGATTAAAATTTTGTACTCAAACCTTGCATTGTCGTTTTTCTTTCCTAAATCATGATTTTAATGTAGAGATTTGCCTTTGCGAAGAGTTCAGTTTTGAGAGTTGTTGTAGGACCCTTTTTGGTCGAGTGCGAATCAGTTCTTTGGCACTCCTTCTAGTATCAGCCATCAGAAGAAATCGGGGGCGACCCTGGGAACGAGCCACGTCTCGTGTAGAATCTTTTTTGCTGTTCGGTCAGCCTACCAGCCGTGTCGGCGTGGGAACACCAGGACTTGGGCGATCTTCGCCGACGCTCAGGGGGCCTTGGGAATATAGTCTATAGGCCTATTAGCCGTTTTAGGTGGGGTTGTTACTTCCCTTGGTTTGGTGGCTCACTGATACAGTCCCTTTGTTTGCTATAACTTCCGGTGGCGAGTTGGGCAGCTAAGTTAGATCGACTTTCCTGTTTCTTCGTCGATAAATGGTGTTTCAATTCATAATTGGCTCCTGTGGTACCCTGCGCTTTTTGTTTTGTTTCTTTCATTTTGACGGTTCTAGAACGGTGTGGCTTAGCGGTAAATGTTTTCTTTTGGTTAATGCAAGACGGGGATTTTTGGTGGTTCGTGGATGAAGGATTTTCACTATGATTTGGGAATGGGTAGATATCAGGGGTGATTCTCTCCCATTTCCATGATGCTAATTCATAGGTCTGGTTGGAGATCATTCTCGAGCTTCATTTGCAGGTCGAAAGACCATTACCACCCCCAGATCCTTGCTGATTTTCTCGGTTAATTGTTTTTTTTGCCTGCAAGGAAGCTCTTTTCTATTTCTTACCATACGAAATATTCATAAGGAGCTGATATCTTTAAAGGCCTTTTTAAAATCCACGACTAGGACAGATTTAAAAATAAGCGACAAAAATGTGCTTGATAGTGGTGGTGAGAAATACTGGGTCACCAACTCACTCACACCATTTGGAATACACACAACCCTATTTATCATGTGTGTGTGTGTGTGTGTGTGTCACTGACTGAGTCAGTTGTGTCTGACTATAACCTTTTAATAGCAGATAAAGCGACTGCTATTCTACTTTTACAGGGCTGGACTGAAACTATGATAGAAGCTGAAGCAGTGACCGACACCTAGGCATCTATATATATTTTTAAAAAAGACAAACAATGTATGTGTCACAGTTGTGTGTTCGTCAGCTGACGTTTAGCAGATAAAGCTACTGCTATTCTACTTATACAGGGCTGGACTGAAATTTGTTTTCAGTGGTGGTAGGTGATAGAAGCTGTAGTGACAGACACCTAGGCATCCATTGTTTTAGAAGGCGTAAAATCTCTATTTTTCTCTCTCTCTAGGCATCCATAAAATAAGTTTTTAAAAAAGGTAGAATACTACCTTTACTGCTAACATGTGCAGCCTACAGACTGATTTCACATCTTTCTATTACAATACTGAGTTCTGTTACATGAAAAGTCTTTAATTGTTGTGGATTCCATAACCATGTAATTTAATTGTATGTTGTGTAGTTGTGTTGTAATGGAAAGAACTTGTTTTGGGCTTAAAAGCTGATTAAGTTCTTTTAAAACATTATTTATTATTTATTTTGTTATTATTTGTTTTTAAATAAATAGATCTAGCGCAGGCCAAACAATGTCTTATGTACTATTTCACTTCTGAGTACTGGGTGCACTATCCCAGGTTGTTGGGGTGATGGCTTATGCACAGTTTCTTATTTCAAGCACTGGGAGAGGGGTGGAAGTAAAGTACATTTTCTTTACACATTTCATAATTTGCACACCATTTCAACGCCCCAGGAGAAATATCAGTATGCAGTACACTTTCTTGTTACAAACTTGCTGTTTGTATACCCTTTTCCAAAATAACCCTCTTTTTTTTTAAGCGTATAGCAAATTTTCCTTTACATCCTGCTCCTAAAGAGCACATCATGAGAATCAGTGAATTTAATCGTAGTGCAACATACTATGAGATTGTACAAATTATTTTTATTTTGTCTGAAATTGAAGAATCGGATAGTGTTGGTTATAATTAAAGTGTATTTGTATTTAAGTTATAAAGCAAAGACTGCAGCATTAATTTTGACCAGCCCCGAAAGTCTCAAAACCTTTTTACAACCTCCCCCCTTCCTCACTACTAGGCAAATGTGTTTTGAATAGGCAAACGTGTATGTCTCATTTTTTTTGGGCGTGGTTTCATTGATCACAATAGCAGGCAAATGTATTTCACTTTTACCAAAACCGTTTTGAAAAAAAAAATGTAACGCCTACCTAACTGCCCAAAAGTGGGGAAGATTTACTAACTATCCTGGGCTCTGAGTTTAAGCACTGAGAGAAAGAGCATCATCACCCTAGCTAATGTGACCCAGCCAGTCTAGGATCCTTTCAGCGGGCACCCAACGTGATGCTGAATGGAACAGCTACCTTCACTATGGTGACCCAGCCAGTCAGGTCCCGATCAGCGGACACCCAACATTATGAAACATAATAGAAAAGGAACCGCCTTTGCTAATGAAAAAAGTTATGTTCTGTGGCTTTTTCGTGCAAGACAGTATGAGTTTGCTCAGTTGCAGGGTTTGTGATCGAATAAATAATCACAACTGAGCCAAACAAATAAGATCGTTATCTGTTATGAGAAACACACAGTGTTGTGTAAAAGTAGAGCTGATTAATTTAAAAAAATCAGTGACAAAATTGTTGTCAGAGATTCAATGCGAGATCTTATCTTTGGTTGTTCTTTGCCCATTATGTCGTCAGGCAAACATTCAGCCCCATCGGCTCGGAAGTGAGCAGATCACTTTTCGCGACTCCGCGCGTGATAAACTGCGCATTCACTTTGCCGGCTTCGATAAAATAAAAAGC
This sequence comes from Phymorhynchus buccinoides, assembly GCA_017654935.2. NCBI lineage: Eukaryota > Metazoa > Mollusca > Gastropoda > Neogastropoda > Raphitomidae > Phymorhynchus > Phymorhynchus buccinoides. The sequence goes on from CM065697.1 coordinate 30,418,545, forward strand.
AACCACCAGGATTTTATATTTTCTTTGGAGTTTTTAAATTATTATCGGTTTTCGTCCTCGTTCTAGGTGGAAAGTCAAGCTTCAAATTTCGCTTCTTCGTCAAAATGGTGTTCAATTCATACTGGCTCCTGTGGTCCTCTTTCTTTTCGGTTCTAGAATCTTAGCGGTAAACGTGTTTTCTTTTGGTTAACGATTTTGGTTCCGTTTCGCCTAATTTCGTTTCCATAGTTGGTAGTGATTCTCTCCCATTTCCCATATCCATTCTCGATTCAAACTTGTTTTGGGTTCTCTGTGTCGGTTTAACCATTGGGGAGCTTCCTTTATTTTGCTTGTCTTAATTTTAAATTTAGTAACATTCAGATTTTATATTACAATTTTTAATAATTTTCCTAGCTCCTGAGTCTGATAATGTTTAACGTAGATATATGGTAATTTAGTTTAAGAATCATTAAATTAAATTAGTTAGTCACTCAGAGAAGAGACTTACAGCGTGGAAGAAATGTATTCGTTCCTTTTGAGGAACTTTAAATAAGCTCTCATTCGTTTTTGTGAGCACACGATTGATTTTAATAAATGTTTTAATAATTACGATGTTTATATGGCGTGCCCAAAAGTGTGCTCTGTTGCTAATATGTACTAGGGGAAGACGGGGTAAAAAGCGCATGGGCGGGTAAGAAGCCCACCCCAATTATCTCATGAAATAAGGAAAATTTCAGTCAAATTTGCCCATGAGACGAATGCTAGACAATTAACGCTCGTCTCATGGGCAAAATGAGACTGAAATTTGCTTCATTTCATGAGATAACGTCTTCCCCTAATTGCCTCTTGCAGCGCCCCTAGTATGGTGTTGAAATTTAAGGTTGGCGCACAGCCTTTGGGATTCGGGGGCGCAACATTGTCCCCTTTGGGTTCACTGATTTGCTCATTGTGTTTTTTATTGTTGTGTTATTTAGAACTTTTCGCGCAAATCATCGTGAACTGCGTTTTGCCACAAATATAAAAGGAAGATTATATTTTCTTTTAAACATTTGTTTTTCCCGTTTGGAGCACGAGTCAAAATTGTAAAAGGCCTTTACGTCCTAACTTTTCGGCAATAATAATTTTCTTGAAATTCAGTTCTTTTTCTCCATTTTAAAACTGTTTTTCGATCTCATTAATATTTAGTGGCAACTACACGCAATTCACGAGGCGCATATTAATTTGGACATGATTCTGATCTTCGCCGGGGTTAGTCCCTGGATTTCATACTTACCCCAGGAGCCGTACGGGGGCCCAGCCTCAAGTTGAAGGACGAAGGCTTGACCAGCGTCCCGGACCCGAAGCTCCCTGCTGGAGAGGGTGGGCTGAAGGACGACCTAGCCCCCCTCCCCCCCCCTTGTCGTCACTGGACTTGGACTTTGCGCCTCGCCGGCGGGACTGTTACTCTTGACCTTTACCGATCTTTTCATTTTAAAAGTTTTTAAATGAGATTCATTTCATTAAAAGTAAAAGTTTTTCACTTCTTATTCATTTTTGAAAAAAGGACAATTGATCTTGCTGATAGTTAGTTTTCATAGTTTTCATAGCTGTAACTATTTGTACGAAGGCACTGCTTCGGCGGAGGATATGGAACCTTGACCTATTCTGGTCAGGTCAGGTCAGGTAGTTAGGACATTAGGCCTCGCGGCCTCTTTACTGTCCTGTCATTTTTGTTTGACTTTTGCGCAGCTGAGAGGTTTTTATATTTTGTTTTCGGCAAATCTGCCTTTTAGTCATGCTCATATTGTAGTTTTGATATGTTGGTGTATCCACCAAGGAGGTTTTTGAATTGTTAGATTCTGTGCTCGTTTAATATGTGCAGGAAGAGTATTCCAAAACTTTGTTACTCTGTTAGAAAAGAATGTTTTTCTAATATTAGTTCGGCTATACTGTGTTAGTATTTTTAAATCACTGTTACGGGTTCTTGAGTCAGTTGTTAGCTGGAACAAAGATTTATTAGTATTGTTATCACTGTGAAAAATGTTGTATGTGTTTATCAGATCCCCACGAATTCTTCTATATTTCAGAGATGGTAATTTCAACTTTCTTAGTCTGTGTTCGTAATCAAGGTGACTAACGCCTTTAATCAATTTTGTTGCTCGTCTTTGGACCCTTTCTAATGCTGCCGATTGCCTTTTTAAAAATCTATTGTTGTGTTTTG
>CM065697.1:30425723-30453223 GCA_017654935.2 Phymorhynchus buccinoides
GTGTGCGTGTGTGTGCGCGCGCGCGCGCGCGCGCGCGCGCCGCGCGCGCGCGTGTGTGCGCGTGCGTGTGCGTGTGCGTGCGTGCGCGTGTGCGTGTGTGTGCGTGTGTGTGTGTGTGTGTGTGTGTGTGTGTGTGTGTGTGTGTGTGTGTGTGTGTGTGTGTGTGTGTGTGTATGTGTGTGTGTGTGTGTGTGTGTGTGTGTGTGTGTGTGTGTGTGTGTGTGTGTGTGTGTGTGTGTAGCTCTTGTGTATATGTCTGTGTGTATGTGTGTGGCTGTGTGGATAATTGGTATTTACAAATATTTGTCATTCGTGCATTGATCTGGGTTTTTTTCTTCTAATATTTTCTTCTTTGTTGTTGGCGAGATGTAAACAAGCGTGTATTGTGCTTATTCTTTTCCAACATTAAAAAAGATTCGTTCTATCTATCTATCTGTCTGTCTGTCTGTCTGTCTGTCTGTCTCTCTCTCTCTCTCTCTCTCTTTTGTAATGAACTCCTTTTTCTCTCTTTCTCTCTTGTCTCACACATAACATGCATGCACGTACGCATGCATGCTCGCATGTGTACACACACACACACATACACACACACACACACACACATACATACACACACCGAAAAAGAATAAATTAGGGAGTTAGGGGCCATAGGTCAAAGTAGTAGTAAATGAATGACAGGAGCTGTGCCGGTCGGGGTTTGGCCCCGGGGACCGCTACGGTAGCCGGATTGGTCTTGCCTAGATACTGCGAAAAGGCCTATGGTTCACACTGTTTTGCTTTGTTTTGTTTTATGTTTTTGTTTCTGTTTTTAAATTGGACTTATATCCGCTTCACTAAACAACAAGAATGTGAATAACTTCAACAACCGTAGGACAAGGAAGAGCTGAACGAAGATCTGCATGCTCCTGAGGCATTTTTGTTTCATTAGTCCGTCACCAAGACGGACTATTGCGATGAGCTGGTTTGTATTTTTGTTTGTTTGTTTGTTTGCTTGTTTTTTTGGGGGGTTTTCTGTCTGTCCCAAGGATATCTCCCGAACCGCTTGACCGAATCGCGTCAAATTTTGTGTGAAGGTGTGCCTCCTTAATAGGAAGAGATCGGCGCAAACCATTTTGCCGTCGTGACCTTGACCTTGACATACGACCTTGAAAACCGAAAATCTATTTTTAGTCATATCTCGGGCACCGATCAACATAGGATGTTGAAACTTGGTATGAAGGTGGTTTGGCTTATGCCCGTTCTGATGATGGCATACCGATCAAGGTCAAGGTCAAGGTCAAAAAGATCGCTGGAGCCTGAAAATCGAAGGGTCATTTTTTTCTCCTTCTGTCTGTCCCAAGGATATCTTTCGAACGGGTTGACAGAATCACGTCAAATTGTGTGTGCTGGTGTGTCACCATGAGAGGAAGGCATCCGCGCAAACCATATTGCCGTCGTGACCTTGACCTTGGCGTACGACCTTGAAAACCGAAAATCTTTCAGGGGCCATAACTCCCACACCGTTAGTGTTAGAGTCTTCACATTTGGCATGAAGGTACGTTGGCTTATGCCCGTTCTGATGGTGGCATACCGATCAAGGTCAAGGTCACGGTCCGGGCGATCAGTAGGCCTTGAAAGTGGTAGGGGTCTACACATTGGGTTTTAAGCCATATTTTCCACATTGGTACTTGACAGAAGCGCTTCAGATTGTGTGTGGTACTGTATACCCTAGAGAAGAAAACATCCGAGCATAAATTATCACCATGCTGACCTTGACCTTGAAGTGTGACCTTGAAAACCGAAATTTCCTTCTTTGCCCTATATGTTTCTTCTTCAAGCTCTATCTCGTGAACTAGAAGACAGAATCCCTTCCAATTTTGTGTCAGGATGTGACACTCTACGGGGTGTCGCAAGTGCGTGGCATTGCTGGTGACGGACATGTCTGCCGCTCGGCGACGCCCTTGTTTTTGTTTTGTTTCTCCTCTCTGTTTCCTTCTTTCTTCTCCTTTGGTCACACTCCTAAGTGCGTACATTTACTTCTGTAAATAGAAGCTGGTCGCCACCACAGAAGAAGAAGAGACAGAATAGGCCTATTAGCGTTTATAAATGGGATATAATTATTTGACCACCGAAAGAAATGGTTGCAGCACCAAAAAGATTGGACGGAGCACCAATTTGTCACCACCAAAGCAATTGATTTGAGCACCAAAATATATTTATTTAACACCCAAAAGAAATTAATTTGCATCAAAACAAATGCAAATGGCACCCAAAAAAACGCCACTAAAATAACACAAAAACTGCTGGAAAACACCTAAAATTTAAATGATTTAAATGGATTGATCAACATCATCATGACAGCATATGCATGTCCGATATCTCACTGACGAAGAAGGGCGGGTTTATAAATGTCAACGAGTTTTAGTGAATTTTATTGGGTGTTTTTTTTATCATGCGCATAGGTAAGTGTATGCAAACTGTAGGCCTATGTATGCGTATAGTTATATTGCTTACTGACGCTCTGACATAAAACGTGTTAGATTTGTATAAAACTATAAAACGTGTCATCATAATCGTCAACCAGCTGACGGAGGATGTCAATATGAGAAGAAGAAGAAGAAGAAGAAGAAGAGTTTGTCGCAAGTGGAACACCATACACCAAAATAAATGCACCAGCTTGTGTAATTAGTGTTATAAGGATCGTAAACATGTGTGGGACTTACTCACAAAGCTCTTTGGTTTGTGGTCTCACCCGGGTGTTACACGTGTGTGTGTGTGTGTGTGTGTGTGTGTGTGTGTGTCTGTGTAGGCTATTTGTCTCTCTGTCTCTATCTCTGTCTCTCTCTTTCTCTCTCTCTCTCTCTCTCTCTCTCTCTCTCTCTTTTTCAGTCAATTTCGCCTAAAATGAATGCAAATTCATGTAAACGTTTTGTTTAGAACTATAGACCTTTAGGTTACATACCAAAAGCATGTGTGTGTGTGTGTGTGCGCGCGCGCGCGTGCGCGCGCGTGTGTGTGTGCGTGTGTGTGTGTGTGTGTGTGTGTGTGTGTGTGTGTGTGTGTGTGTGTGTGTGTGTGTGTGTTGCCGCACGCGTACATGCATGCGTGCAAGTGGATAACATGCTATCAAGCTTAATGGTTTCGTGTATATGTTACGCTCAATGTGAACAATTGCCTAATGTTCACATTCGGCAATTGATGTGTAGATGATTTGCCTAATGTTACAAATAGTCAACACCAGGCCAGAAAATTGGCTAATGTTTACATTATGCAGCTCCATTTTGCCCGATGTGAACAGGCCTGCAAAGAATGATAACATACATCAGCTAAATAAAGAATTGGTAAAGGTAAAGATGCGCTCCCCCCCCCCCTCCTCCATTTCTCGGTTGTTTCCACTGTCTTTTTCAGTCTTGCCTTTCTTACTGCAGATTGAGTACTTCATCCTCTATCGCTTGCTATATTTAACACTAATTTTTATCCATTTACACAATTACACACATGCATTCAATAATAGTAGAAGATAAAGGCAAGACGGAAAAACGCAATGAACCAGGACTGTGACAAATGCTCCGCGGCAGCGAACTCTCTTTCTGTGGAAATTTACTAATAATTTCTCATCCAGAACATACAAACGGCTATTTATTGCTTTTAAAAAAAATTCATATTGACAGATAAATGTTTCATCATCAGTCACGATGTCCTAGATGCCAGCTGATTTATCACAATCAAATATGTTGAGTAGTTTGGGTGCTTTATTCAACCATACCCCTTCTCTGCTCTTAAGTAAACTAGTGGGGCACTCAACGGTTATAACGTTTCCACATACCAAGGTGTTCTAGCAAGATTTTTATCAAGGCTTCCTGATGAAATGCTCATTATGTTTTCCGTCTCATCAGCACTTATCCGGTGATCATTTCCTACGAGAGGCTTTGCACTGGCTATGGTTTTAACAGTCACTTGATGATTGAAACGGTCACTTTCTTCTAACGTTCAGGGCAAAGGGCTTAAAAAATAAGCCTATAGTGCCAAATTGCTGTCCTATGCTAACGTTCTTCTGCTTAACTGAAAAGTCTTGAGCCCGTTGTGAACTTATACATCTGACCGTGCAAGGTCTCAAAAACAATTTATAAACATCTAATACCTTTGTTTGAATGTCTGTCCTTGAGCATAAATGCACACGTTTATAGATAGAAATTATCGGCACTAAAGAGATTTTCACAGCTTGAGATCAACATTCACCTTGGTGGACATTTGGTTTGCTCAACGGCTATGACAAGGTAGAAAATAATGAACATTTACAACTTAAGTATTGTGATAATGGTCTATCTCATGACCTTATTTACATTTTTGTGACATTATCATAATCTTCACATTGCAAAATATAATGAGAGGCCCTCGTACAACATGTTCAAGATAAGCATAGCAACGTTAGGGCCTTTAAAAGAAATAATTCATTTAACATCCCTGAAATGATTGCCATTGCTAAGCTAGTCAAATCCAGCTCTGAGAATGTACATTTTGTTATAATGGATGCATTAGTTTACGGTTGGTTGTTGAATCATTGTTGATAAGCTAAAAAAAAAGTACACACATTAGGTGCTCGCACGCGCGCGCGCACACACACACACGCGCGCGCGCGCACACACACACATACACACACGTTGTTGTTTTTTTAGTCTAATATCACCAGTGTGTGTCAAACAGACTTTAAATTAAATCAATAAAATAAAATCAAACATCCATTCTCCTGTCGTTTTTTGGTATAAATTCTTATAAAGAGTTCTTCAGCCGAAGTCGGACATGCTGGGCCTAACTTTTTCTTCGCTAGGCGCATAGCGACAGCATGACGCATCTACGCTCATATGACAGGAACTATCTGAGCGAACGAAGAAGAAGAAGAAGAAACCAATGGAGAACGAACCGATTAGATGTTGTTTTTAAAATAAGGAAATCGTTTTGGGAAGATGGAGTGTAGTTTAAAATGTTATGATTTATTAGGCCTTATGTCAATATGCCATTCAGGCATTAACCCTTTCACCGCCAGCCATATTTCAGCCAAAAAATTCCATTACATTGACCTGGGTAGAGAACAAAATCCATCTGCAGTTTTGGGGATTCTTCTGTGACATATATATATATAAAACAAGGCCTATTCTTACTTCCTAAAACTAAGACAATAGGGTCTTTGGATAATAGACCCCAATTTGATGCATTTGAGTGACATGGGTGTTAAATCACTGTGGTGCTAAAATGCGACTTTGGCGGTGAAAGGGTTAAAACAGTATAGGCCTAGGCTTTATAAAAACGAGAAGCAGAAAATGTTTGTACCAACAACGTATTTAAAAATTAAAAAAAAAGCTTTGTAATTATGCACGCTCGTTTTAAGTAGGCCTATGAGATTAAACCAGGGCCTGTGTTAAGTGTATCTAAATACACTGGCTCTGATTAAACTCAGTATGTGAACAAATATTCTATGAATAAGCTTACTTACCTTGAACAAACAGGTGAGCGAGCGAGCGTGTGTGTGTACGTGTGTGCGCGCGCGCGCGCGTGTATGTGTGTGTTGTCACAAGTTGTTCTTCAGTTTTACGTTTTTCCACTAAAAGTGATTCAGACAATGTGTGTGTGTGTGTGTGTGTGTGTGCGTGTGTGTGCGCGCGCGTGCGTGCGCGCGTGCGTGCGCGCGTGCGTTTGTGTGTGAATAGGTCTACGCGCGTGCGTGTTGTCCTCTTTCTTGACAGTTACTTCAAACTGAATAGCGCTCTTAACCCAAACATCACCCACACCCCCTTAAAAGTGCCCATTTCCATAGTTTGGCAAATTTATATACGTGAACAGTTTGTAGCAGGATTAGCTAGCCACGGCGCACCTTTAAATGCGGTCAAGTGTGATCATGCCATTATCATCACAACTTAGAGACACAGCAAGTGAGGGAGATGTAAGAGTACATAGTGGTTACAGTGATGAGGTGGGGGGGGGGGGGGTAGATGTTTTTGCATCCCTCAGAGAGGGGTTATGGCGCAGCGCAAAATGTTACAACGCGGCCAAATGTTACAGTTGTAACATTTTGACGCCTTGTAACATTTTGCGCGGAAAGTCCTGCGGCAAAATGTTACAATCGCCACGTTGTAACATTTTGCACGGAAAGCCTGCGACAAAATTTTACAATTTTGTTCGAATTGTAACATCTTGCGTGAGGCGCCAATCGTAGTTTGTTACAATTGTAACATTTTGCGCGAGGCGCCCACCTTTGATTGAAAGTTTTCAATTGTAACATTTTGACGCATTGTAACATTTTGCCCGGGGCACCTCGTGCAAAATGTTACAATTCTAACAAAATTGTAACATTTTGCTGCAGGCTTTCCGTGCAAAATGTTACAATGCGTCAAGCCCCGGGCACCTCACGCAATTTGTTACAATTGTAACATTTTGCCGCGTTGTAACATTTTGCGCTGCCACATGGGGTTTGATTACTTTGTTGGTTGATATTTCTTTCTTCATCTTTTTTTGCTTGTGTCTGTATCACTATCTTATGCATGGGTGAAAAAAAGTAATGAACATTCTCTCTACAACCCTGAAATGACACGTTTCAATGTTCTCTGAATCTTCCCAATCCTGAAGTGGTGACCGCATTAACTCATTCGCATCGCAACGATTTTGAATTCTTGAGAAAAAAAACCTCACAAATCACTCCAGCCATACACACAAACAAAACAGAAGGAGAAATGAAAAAAGGATTACATGTTTTTACTTCAGGTTTAGACATAGGGAAGTGGTAGATCAGATTTTTTTTTATATATAGACTTTATATAGAAAAACTCTCTACACGTATTGGATCCCCTCTACAAAAGCAAAGTCAGAGGCAAAATTGTGGTCTAAAGGGCCAAAGCGAGTTTAGAAGTGACCAAGGCATGGTGTGCTGCACACAGATTTACTTCCCCTTGAAGCAAATGCATACAAATTCACAGCTATCTATTAATTCCGGACATATATGGCCGGAACGACTTGAAATAGTTAAAAAATAATTTCCAATGTGTGTGTGTGGCTATGTGTACAGGATGGAAGAAGGATATTGCTGGAATCTCATGTCTGTCATCTCTTGTTTTACTCAATCGACAGAAATGTTTGGTGTCATAAGACCATGGTGCCCATGACAAGATGGCCTATCCCTTTCTATCAGGTTTTTTCTCCATCCCGATTTCAGGAGCATGGGGTGGGAAGGGGAGAAGAGGAGGCGTTTATTTTATTTTATAAGGTATTATTTTCTAACAACTATTGACCAAAACTTCGCCGAACCTTAGAGAATGTCAGACACCACTTCACAAAACCATTATAGTCTCTTATTAACCCTTTACCGGGTGTTGCTTGTGATTATACTTCTCCAGATGATGCGGGTCTCCTCATACCCACATATTTTTACATGCATTTATCCCTCTCCAGATGATGCGGGTTCTCCAGGACCCATACTCGTCAAAGAGTCACCATGTGATTATACTTCTCCAGATGGCGCGGGTCTCCCACGACCCATACTCAATGCACTGCAGTGACATATTTCTGCTCTTTAAAGTATGGGTCCTCCACGCCATGGTGTCAATGTAGTTAAAGTGACGCGTCATATTACGTCATTTGTATTTTATGCAAATTGATGAAATTTAACACACTTAAAGCCATTTACGTTTTGGACAAAGTCATGAAATTTCATGAAGATTGCTTAAATAGTTTTAGAGATATAACATTTTTTGTGTGTCAATGGGTCGTGGGCGACCCGGGAAGTCTGGTAAAGGTTAAATACTACCATAATAATAATGCACCATAAGAAATCAGGCCTCTGTAGTATATAATTTATAATGTGGCTTGAAAGAAAGTTTGAAACTGAACAAGCTATCAGACTGGGTAGGGTTTTTTAATCGAGTTAAGTGGGCTGGGCTCAAGCCTGATCACAAACCAGGCTGAGCCTTGTTGACTTATCCCATATTGTAATCCTATTAATGTCCATGATACACCTCTATCCACCCCCCAAAAGGTGACTTGCTAAAGCTAACACACAAACAGAGAGACTCAGAGAGAGAGAGAGAGAGAGAGAGAGAGAGCAAGGGAGACAGAGAGGGAGGGAGAGAGAGAGAGGGAGGGAGAGAATACAGTCACTTATAAGTTGATGGAAAAAGATTTTCTCCCATATGGCTTCGGCCAGGACGACGTAAAGTTAAATTATTTTCTGAGTTCGACAAACCAATGGTCCTGGGAATCACAATGATCTAGCAACAAGGGTAGTGCACACACACACACTGTTATGTGATACATCCTTTATTCATAAAAAAAATATGCATAGATAAAAACGCTGGAAATGGAATGTAAGTTCAGATTTAATATTAATGCAATCATAATATATGCTAAAAAATCTCTAAAACACTAAATCGCTTGATTTTGCTGGTTAAATTGATATGTTTTTCTTTTCGTCAAAAAAAAGTGTGATATGTTTTGGTAAATAAAAAAAAAGGATTGCTTTTATTTCATAGAACTTACATGCACCATAGAATAACAATCTTAAAATGCATAGACAAAATTACTAGTCTTAATTGCTACCCTCGTTTAAGAAGACAGTGTAAGCAACATACAATGTTAACGCTATAGCATAGAACATATAAAATCATATTCCAAACACTGTATTTTAGCTATACAATATATTACACAAGCATTGAGAATCAAACATTAAATTCAAATTCCATTTCCCCCCCACAGTCAAACCATTATCTTAAACAGTAGAAGTTAAACACCCATGTTGTATGCCCCCCAAAACCCAAGTCTGATTAAAATTTTGAAGTTTTGTGCAATTAAAATAAAACCCAAATATTATAACAATGTGCAAAACCTGTTTTTAAAAAAAAGAAAAAAACATATTGATCAATTATTACTTTTCCAGGGGATTTTGTTTGTTTTTTTGTTTTTTTAATTTGCTGTTACTTTCATTAGAAAGAAACAAAATCCATAATATTAAATTGCACTTTGTCTAAACACTAACTAAAACGATATTGAAACTTAACCAGAAACAAAAATACTGAAAATCTTTTATTTTATAAAATTCTAGACAACAGAAATGTTCTAAATTTTATAAGAAATCACACACTTCAATCAAACTATCAGGGATGCACACATGGCAAATGACATATGAACTTTTAAACCAAATCACTTATAAACAAAAGTGTATGCTCCACACTCCTCCAGCTAAATTATTCCAAAAGAAAGATTTAAACACACAAGAGCTGAAACGTTATATCTACTGTAATGTATTAAGTTTCCTTAATGAGTTTACGTTAAGTTAATAAGCTTTTATGCATGCCTAACTCAAAACAAAACAAAATTAAATGTTGTTACATTTTTTTTATGACTTTATATTTTAATTTGCCATAATAATAATAATAATAAAAAAACCAGTTTGTCACAATAGCAGTGTGCAGCAACATTGATCACCTACAAACCTGACCGGCAGAGCTGAGGCATTCTAACATTGAAACGGCAAAGATGTCAATCAAACAGCAATTCAGCAGCTCTGTGTAAACTATTTGAATTTAGAATCCTGGATATGCCCGTGTATGCACACCCACACACAACTAAAGTATGACAACATTTGGAATGGAGTTTGATTATGAATATTTAAAAAGTCGCTCTTTTTCTTTCAAGAAACCTCACACCCACAATCATAAAAGCTTTTCTTGTAGGTATAAAATAAAACTTTCAAGAATTTTTTTACTTCAGTACGTAAAATATGTTGATATTACATGTATAAAGAATGAATAAACATCTATGTAACATCTATATTACATGTATACAGATGAATAAACAAGCAATGAGGGGAGGTATGGGGAAGCTGGATGGTACTATTTACAGATAAAGATGTACCTTGAAAAAACAAACAAACAAAACAGAAAACTGACAAAACCTGCTGAAGGAAGATGAGGCAAAGAAAAAATATGTTCCCAATCTTAACCCCTTCACTGCCGAGCCGTTTTAGGTTGCCGAGTCTATCGCAAAACTTTCTGAATAAAAGTGCATATAACCTATGCTTTTCTGAACGGGGATTGAATATACTATCCTTTGAGAACACTCTCACATGCATTCGAACATACTGCGAAAAGCGTATGGATAGAAAACGTGAAACTCTTAGAATAAGAGTATGATGGATATTTCCGTGACGGGGCAGTTTATAGGTTACCGGAAGTTGACGGAAACATCCGTGACGGAGCAGTGAAGAGGTTAAAACAAATGACAACCAATGCACAGATGCTAAAACAAGCCAACGAAAAAGGAAGGATAGACTTTAAAATCTATCTAAAAGCACAATTTTGCATCACACCTAAAACATCCTGTTCTATAATGTACAGTGTACAGCCACATTCTGATTGATTTTTTTCCCTGGTTGCTGCTAGGTACGAAAATTAATAGATGATTTATTACATGCTCTGCCATGCAGTAAAGGCACATGTCATTCATTTTATACACAATTTTACAGGATTAGACAAAATCACTAACATTTCATTATATAACCCAAACATTCCAAAAATCTATTAAGTAGAAATCACTCCGTGGACAAAAAGATTCTTTGATTGATTAAAAACAAAAGCCTTTTGGCCAAGTCATCTGAACTTTGAGTTAAATCTAATTCTCAGAAGGCCAAGGTACAAAGTCTGCAAAGGCTTTGAGTTTCATGACAGAGCTGCCCTCCCCCTGTTATAGTTTCCAGGGACAAAGTGCTTAAAAACCAGGAACAGAGACTTATTTCCAGGACAAACATCGTGATGTCGTACATCAGTCAGAATGAACATTAACTTTTGATTATTTTGTGATGTACCAAAATTTCTGCGACTGTTTTTTTTGGTCTTCTATTAGTTCTAATGATGCTTTTCAGTGCCAATGAGCTTCAATATTCAAGATCTTTTAGAGTTTATTAGCCTATGTGTAACATCCCTGTTAAGAAAATGCCAACAGTGCATGTTGTTTTGAGTGTTCTTGTGTTCAATAGCAAGGTCAGCTAAGGCAAGTGGCTGCTCAACAAACTTCTGATTTTACTCTGCTTCCAGGGACACCAGACAGAAAAGCGGATTCCGGGGGCAGGATGCCATTTTTAACCGTTTCCAGAGACAAATACCCCTTAGGGGGGTAGGCAGCACTGTCATAAAATAAATTAAAAAGCAACCCATTCGAGAATGCCACTGGGGGATCAAGATAGCTCTTTGCGAAACGGAGAAGTTTCTGCCACAAGAACAAATCTTCCTTTAGGAAAATCATTACCCTTCAAAAGTTAGAAATCTTGTAATAAACCTGATGCAATCATTCTGGCCACAATAAGCAGCAAATTCCAACATGCTTTACGGGTAGAAATGTACTCAGTTTAGTTGGCAATCAATTTTCATGTGAGTTTTATAAGATGCCCAGTCATCAATGATAGTAAATCTAAAAGTCTAAACAGGTACTTAAGAATATAAAATTATATGTATGTATGTATGCCTCTGCAGAAACAATAAGGATGTAGATAAAATTGGCCAGATTTCAATTTGAATTTGTGACAAGATAAGTTTGCAAAAGCTGCCATGGCATTAGATTAAGCTTTTTCATTATGTAGCATCTGAGTTTTTATATTTCTTAGACCATGTACAGGGTTGATATTCAAAAGCATCCATAATTTTCATGTCAAGGAAAGAAAAAAGGGCATTTCATTTCTGAAGAGATAAAAGCAACAATGTGCATTTCCATTGTTTCTTTCTGTTTACACCAAAAATTAAATTTACAAATATATCCTAAAACCTTTCAATGCACTTCAAGTCATGTCAAATACAATAAAAAATTAAATCTAAAAATCTAGCTTTTGTAAAAAAAAATTAAAATCTGTTTGGAGAAAATGGTAGTTTGATAGAATAATGTCAAAACCAGTTATAACATTAAACAACCATCTTATTTGTAAACATGCATTCCAAATCTCGCCTTGCAATAACAATAACTTTTAAATCCCATTACAATGAAAAGTAAAGATTTCCATTAAGAAAAATTTATTTAATTCTAATCATCATTAAAAAAAATATGTCAGGGTCACACACAGAGACACAGACCCTACTCACAACCAAATCTCTCAACCTCACTTTAAAAAAAAAAAAGAAGCAAAAAACCCCCAACTTCATAACCACCTCCATAGCACAAGTGAGAGAATGCACTCTCTCTCTTTCTCTCACACACACACACACCACATCACTCACCACACACACTCAACAACCTCACTCCCCAACAACTAAAAAAACCTGGTACTTCACAACCCACACCTCCACCACAACGCAAGGGAGAGAACACCGGACAGCAGGCCCAGCAAAGAGAACGAAACCCGCCCTGTAGTGTGCGTCCCAGTGTTGCAGCCGTTCCAGTCGTTGCAGAAGCAGTAGGTGAAGCGGCTGTCAGTCACATCCAGGGGGTTGTGGGGGTCGTTTTTGCGGGCCGGGAGGCAGTAGCCGTGGCGACGGAGCACGGGCATGCGCAGCCGGTGGCGGGCGGACTTCATCAGGTTGTGCTCGCACTCGCGCAGGTACCGGGGCTCCTCGCCTGGTTTGGACACAAAGCACGGCAAGCATTAACTCAGTGTTGGTTTTGAATTTGATGCTCATTATGTGCGCCTCCTCCCACGCTCAACATTCATATTTGAGGCACTGGGTTACAGAGCAGTGTGTCATTTAAAACGTAGCCATGGGTGCTACTCCCCCAAACGAAAAAAACTGAAAGGCAGGGGTCCAGGGACCCATGGCCCCGGCAGCCCCGTCGGACGATTCAGGGGGGCAACTTAAGAGAGAGATACAACGAGACGAGACAGACAGACAGTTAAAATGAGAGACAGAGACAGTTTGAGTCTGATAAGCCTTGTAAAATTATTACATTGCCTTTGTAAACTTCCAAATCCAAGATAGAACAACTAGACTAAATTCCAAACGCCCCAAATCGCTTGTGGTCAATCCTTTTTTGGGGGGAGGAATTACAAGAAAATGAAGTTCAGTTTCTGGTAATATTAAAAATACTGAAATTAGTGTAAAATGAAAGAGTTGCACTCATGCGTAGCAAAGTTGCCAAAAAATGATGTCCAAAGTTATAAAGATAGAGGGACCCCTTAAAATATCCAGATGAACATCTATAGATCTACAGACATACTTCACCCACGATCTCTGACCACCCTGATTTCAATGCTAGAATTATCACTGACAGCAAATATTATGGGAGCTGTTATTCATCCACATGTTTAGTTTCTTTCGAGTATATAATTTAGGCTTTAATATTGTCTTGATTATTTTTTTATGTTGAATATGTATGGGTTTTTTGTTGTGGTTTTATTTTATTTTCATTTTCTATGCATAAAATGTAATGCACAAAAATTAAAAAAATTAAAAATAATTATGCAGACCTGTTTACCCTAGAACCTAGAATTTGCCACAGAAAACCCCGGAATTTGAGAAAAAACAACAGAATTCACATCGCAATGTTGCTTATGCCGCCATGCGAAATTTTGAAGTCCATGTTGCAGTACTTGCAGTGTGCATGCTCGTCTCCCAAACGCGAACTTGTTATTCCTGGCACTTTCAAATACTTTTGAGAAAACTTCTGCTTCACTTTTGGCCGTTTCACCCTATCACTGCTGTCGTTTGTCGAAGATTTCTGGCGCTTGCCGCCTGCGGTTGACTTGCCTGACGACATGTTTGGCACAAAACTACAACCCTTGCGTCTTTTCATACAAACGGAAACAAATAATAGACGTTTTTTCGAAATCCCGGGATTTTCAGCGTTCACCCAGAATTTATTAATTTACCCAGAATTTTTGCAAATTCCCGGGATAATTCCGGCAAAACCGGGAGGGTAAACAGGTCTGAATTATGGGAGCTGTCGTCGGGTGGACATGGAGGAGGACCTCACTCTGGCTTGCTCCATGACTAAGACAATGTTGTCATCTGTAGTGGGCTTGGTACAATAGTAGATGTTGTCTGCATATGTTAGATCAGAACAGGCTCCACTGAACTCCAACAAAGTGACTCAACAACAGTGCAGTGTCTCCTGAGTCCTCTGCTACAGTGGTAGGAGCATCTCGACAACAGCCTAAAATAGATTTGCTCCCTTTGGACTGCTGGTTTCTGGGTCTGAATAAGTCCAATGCCAGTATTGAGTTTAAACACAATCGTGCCTCACAGTGCCGCTCAAAACTACCACCTAGGTTTCAGACCAATGAGTCATTAAACTTTAGGAATTTTCACCTGATGCACCTTTTCAAAAATACCTTTTTTTTAATAAATTATAAACTAAAGAGAGACCCTATCCAGGTGACCCCACAAAAACCTAGACATATTTCGCATGCTGATTGTGATCTCCTGATTGCCAAGATAAAATTAATACTGAATCGGTAAAGGTAAAGATGCACCCCCCCCCCCCCTCCATTTCTCGGTTCTTTCCATTTTTTTCAGTCTTGCCTTTCTTACTGCAGATTGAGTACTTCATCCTCTATCGTTTGCTATATTTAACACTAATTTTCATGCATTTCCGTAGTGTCAAGTATGGTCACAGAGGCAGTGAGTGAGTTCACAATGATCCCTACCTGTAGTGTAAGTGAAAGGGTGGGAGTAAAAAACAAAACGGCTTCAGTCAGCTGCAGAGTTTTCACTGTTAGTATATTCAAGCTTTTTGGTATTATATAACTCAATTAGCCTAAAGCCCAAGCCGCAGTATTTACTTTTGAAAGAGGACAAATCTTATCAGCTTCAGGTAATATTCCACCTGTAGCACAGTATTTGAAGTCATCGAAATACTGTAGTACTTTAAAACAAAACTTAAATTTCAATCCAAGGGAAATAATCAGTCACTTAGATTCTCCATTTAAAACATGCAGTTATTTCCCATTGAGCAAATGAGGGGTTAGGGAGGTGTAAGGGGGGGCTTTATTATTTCAACATTTACAACACTTTTCTTTTTCTCAAGATTCAAATCTAGACTTTTCAACATAGAGATTATTATACTGGGACCCAAAAATAATTGTGAGTTATCCAGTGTTTTTGAGTTATCAGTTCTCCACTGTACTCTATGTTCATACTAATCAAAGCTAAACATTCATGGCAAAATATGAATTAAACAAAAGCTTTTTTTTTATTTTTTTTATTAAGCAAAGCATCTAAATCTCTATAAAAATTCCACCCTTATTCATTCATGACCACTGGACTTCTCACTCGTGGTGTTTTCTTCACATTTCATTCGTACAATTTTCTTGATCGTTGATGTTGACACTTACCAGGTACTTTCTCTATGACCTTGACGCAGAACTCTTTGCCGCACTCTCTCCACGGGTACATGCGCCACACCACATGGTCGCTGCAGCCTCCGAAGGCTGAATAACAGCGATGGCACATGATAGCCCCACCTGAAAATAAACGGTTCACTTTGGTCAGCGAAAGAAAACAGAGACACAACTAATGATGACAAAAGCAGAATTATATTATTAATATTATGCATGACTAAGTAAGTAGCACTCATTACCAATTACCTTATTTTACGGACTATAACTATAAGGCAATATTATTAGACTTAGACCCCTGCACATTATAATCGGACTAGTAATATAGTAAGAAAGTATTCAAACAAAATCTGAATTTAGTGCAAAATTGGGGGGGGGGGGGGGGGGGGCGCCCAATGATCAGGTGCATGTTTTTTTTCTGTGTGTGTGTGTGTGCGCAAGTGCAACGTACATGTAGTTCACTTCATATAATAAACAGGCTTGTATAGAGTGTATGTGTACATGCACGTATGCTTCTGTCTGCAGGTGTTCAACAGACACAAACAAATCAACATTTTGTGGGAATGGCGGTATGTAGGTCTATTCGTATCAGGGATGTAAAATTACAGTCCAACAGTATATAATCATGTGGGAACAATGGTATGCTTCCACTAATTTTGATGCACATGTATATTAAATTATTATCATATGGATCATATGTGCTTATGACACTCAAAATTGCCATCTGACACACTGGGTGTCTGACCAGTACGTCAATAACTGAATAATAACAGCAAAATTTAACTTAAGTTGAAGCTCTGTTTTTTAAAAAATTAAGGAAAAAATGATAGAAACTTCTTAATTTAACATCGCCACTGTCGCCTCTTGGCACTGCAATGATTCAACACCCATATCACTAAAATAAAAAAGCATCAAATGAGGGTATGAATGGGTGCCACTACACAAAATGAAAAAAACCCTGAAACTAGTGAAAGCCCAGGGTCTAAGGGTATTGTCCCCCTGCAGCTGAAGAAAAAAATGATTTATGAAGGTATTTTTTGTTTGCTTTTTCCACAATTTATACAAATGCTTATTGTAAAGTTTGACCAATTAAAAAAAAAGGAAATTCCTTTTTTGGTAAAATTGAAAAATGGCTGGCGTTTAAAGGGTTAAAATATCCAGGCGACCACCCCCTAAGATTAGTAAGAATCTAGACATTACAGTGATTACACACATTTTGCACACTGATGCTGATCCTCTGATTTTGAAAATAATTTTTACAGTGGCTACGACTACGAGTACGACATTGTTGCAACACTCAGACCATATTCAGGAATAGTAACTCTTCCTAGTCGAATTTTTCATCAACAAACGTATTTTCTTATTTTGTATTAAATCTTGGTAAGGAATAGGGTTAGGGATAGGAACATGTCAGAGTTAATGCTAGTAATTTTTTAAGACATTTGCGCACAATTTATGCGTCCCGTGATTGAGCGCCGTATCCGTAGCCTGAAGAATGTGAGATACGGGCCCGTACCCCGAGCCTCTGCCTAATTTTAAAGTTAACAATGATTCACATGATACAGTGATTGAAGTGACTCACTTCCAAATCACAAAGGCAGAGGCTCGGGGTACGGGCCTGTATCCCACATTCTCCAGGCTCAATGTCAATGAATCACGGGACGCATAAATTGCGGTCGGTAAGAATACCCAATCGTACCCAACCGGACCCAATCGTACCCAATCGGAGTGAGGGAGTGAGTGTATGTATACTGTATCAGTGTATGGGTGTGAGTAATCCAATCCAAATATACTTTATAAGTACTTTTTGCTTGGCAGTGGCTGTTTACCCTCTAGTGGGAAATAAAACTCAGGCTATTTTCCCTCACACTCTCTCTTTTAATTCTCTCTCTCTCTCTCTCTCTCTCTCATCATTCCTTACCTGTTTTGCCATCAAATGTCCAAGAAAATGTAGAACAGTTGAAACGATGGGCTGAACTAACCCATATGCTAATTAATCCAACTAAAAGTAAAACTAAGTATATGTGTCTAACAACGCGCCAAAAACGCCAAAATCAGTCATTTACTTCATTACCTATTTACATATCCGGCCAAAGAATCATTTTCCTTTTCCATTTCAACTTTTTTATTTGCTTTGTTTTTTTCAGAGCGCTGGATGTAAAAAAGCATGTTATTGCTTATTCTATTACCCTCTATAAATAAAATTCATTAAATTCAATTCTCTCTCTCTCTCTGCTTCTGTGTCAGTCTTTCTCTCTCTCTCTCTGTCTCTCTCTTTCTCTCTCTTTGTGTCTGTCTCTCGATCAATATGATGGTGTGTATCTCTCTCGATCTGTATGACGGTGTGTATCTCTCTCCTTCTTTGTCTCTGTCTCTCTCTCTCTTTCGCTGTGTGTATGTCTGTCTCTCTCTCTATGTCCCTGTCTCTCACTGTCTTCATTTCAGACTCTCTCTCTCTCTTTGTATGTCTCACTCTCTCTGTCTCTCTGACTATCTTTCTTTTTCTGTCCTACAGCTGCACAACTGTGCAGACAGAGAAAACAGAGAGAGACAGAGAGACATACACTACAGATACACACACACACACAAACACACACAGATAGAAAGACAGAGACAGAGAGAGACACAAAGAGAGAGAAACAGAGAGACAGAGACTGAAACACACAGGGAGAGCTGAGAGTAGATTGAGAGAGAGACACACATATCAACTAATCAAGAGAGAAAGACAGAGATTAAACAGAAGGACAGAAAGAGAGGGCCAAAGAGAGAGACACAGATAGAGATAAACAGAAAAAAAGACAGAGAGACAGTGAGGGAAAATAGCCTGAATTCTAGAAGGTAAATAGCCACTGCCTTTTTGGATTACGGATTTCACTTCAGTTAGGCCTTAGGCCTATTCTTTCTTTCTTTTCTTTTTTGTAGCGGAGTGGGGGTGGGGGGGGGGGGGTAGAGAGAGTGCATTGAAGGTTCGAGTTAGTGAGTGTGTGTGTGTGTGTGTGTATGTGTGGCGCGCGCGTACAACAACAACAGTCATTAATTCCAACAGTCCGTACTTATATACGGCGCTAAATCTTGATAGACTGAAATTAAATCGAAGCGCACACACATGTTAAAAATTCATAATGCATTCAAAGACGTTAGGCCTATGCAAAGACGAACAAGAAGATAACACACAAACATATCACACACACACACACACACACATGACACACACACACACACAGTCACAAAGTAGTTTATTTGGCATAACTTTGTTGGGTCCGATTGGGTACGGTTGGGTCCGATTGGGTACGGTTGGGTCCGATTGGGTATTCTTACCGACCCCATAAATTGTGCGCAAATGTCTTCAACACTGAAGTTGATTAACTCCAACATGTTCCTAACCCTATCCCTATTCTTTAACTCCAACATGTTCCTAACCAGTAACCCTATCCCTAACCCTATTATTCTTTACCAAGATGAATGTGTTAAAACTGTTAAATATATAATATACGAAATTAGAAAATGCATTTGTTGACGAAAAATTCGACTAGGAAGAGTTACTATCCCTGAACATGGTCTGAGTGTTGCAGCAACACCGTACCCGTACTGGCCGTAGCCACTGTGACTAATGTGAGTGTGAATCACAAACTCCAAACTGATCAATAAATTGAATAAATAGATATATAATATATTAAAATATAATCAAGTCACCATTCAAACTAAAATGAAAGCTACAATATATGAATTTTGGACAAAAATAGCTTTCCTCAAAAACATGGGGAAAAACCCAGAAAGGATAAAAATGAAACGATGATCTTTCTTTATGTGTCACTATCAGTATCAGTGTTGTGTTTTCATTCCAAAACCCGGAAATGACTTGCTGCCAGGTGTGCCGTCTTCGATTTACCTGAGTCGACTCACCTGGATAGACCAATTCTATTTTCTACATGTTCACACTTTATTGAAAGGCAGTCATAATCAACAAAAACAAGAATCCAATGAACTCACCTTGGTGGAATACAGCTAAAAGCAGCAAGGCGAAGAGCGCAAACGCCATCGTCCCCATTCTAACAGGAAGTGTTGATGTTTGCACCTGCGCCGTGAGCTTGATGTGATTTTGAAACAAGCAAGGGAGAAAACTCCATCGACTCGATTGCAGAAATGCAAAAACTGTGTGTGTGTGTGTGTGTGAGAGAGAGAGAGAGAGAGAGAGAGAGAGAGAGAGAGAGAGAGAGAGAGAGAGAGAGAGAGAGAGAGAGAGAGAGAGAGAGGGGGGGGGGGGGGGGGGGTCAGAGAAACGCCGACACAGACTAAAACTGACAATAAAGTCTCAGAGAAAGCTGAGAAAGAGGAACACATATTAAAACAAATATTTTAAAAAGGCAGTTAGAAAAATAAGATGAGACAGCTGCAGGATTATACTCTTCTTCCCCCCCCCCCACCCCCCCCCCCTACTACTCCCCCCCCCCCTTTTTTTTGTGCACACTCAACAACCGCTTTGAGCAACTGAAGCACTGATTCAAACCACTGACACACACACTTGCGTGTGCGCACACGCGCACGCGCGCACGCACACACACACACTCACACACACACACACACACACACACACAGAGTCCATGATGTGGCGTTTCAGCAGGAAAACTGAATATTTAATGTTTAATTTTGACAGCAGTAAACCGAAAGAACATTCATTGCAATTGTGAAAGGCGACATATATATGTAGTCAACCAAAAAGTGGGGAAAATGAAATTAAATAATAGTTATATCAATCAGATAGTGAAACCTGTACTCTTCCTCTCCAATCACACCGACGTCCAGAAGGGCCACTTATAAGTGTCATCAATACCAACAAAAATAGGCCTTGCCTACACATGACAAAATAAATGAACCTCAGTTTGGGGAGAAAAACACACAATTAAAACAAACAAGCAAACAAAGGCAGTATGTAGGGGAAAAAAAGTAAGCTTACCTCTTTGGGAAAAGTAATTTTATAGAAGTTTCCAGCTGCAAGTCCAAGTCCCCTGGCCAAAGTCCCCTGGCCAAATGCCAATTAAACAGCCTAAAGAACTTGAACATCGACATGTGAGGAGTGAGTCAGTAAGTCGATCATGGAAGGAGGGGGAGGTTGGGGGTGGAGTCAAAGCTGACGATAATTTGAATGAAAAAGACGAAATGAAGGCCTCTCCTCTTTTTTAAAAATATTTTTAGCGGGGAGGAGGGGGAGGGGTCCGGAACCCTTGTAACACCCCCACCACCACCCCACCCCCCACCCAAACCGCCTCTGCATGTGACTGCCTACTGTGGTGAGAGAGACATTTGGATTTAACGTCCTCTTGGCTCCCAAGGCACATATGGGGGACATTTGTTAGTTATGTAGATAGGGCCCGCTACTGTGGTGAGAGAGAAAATGGAGTTTTACGTCCTCTTGGTCTGAATCAGACACAATGGGACATTTGTAAATACAAATATGGTTGGAACAATACTATGCCCGGAGGCAGTACGAAACCAGTAAAGTCCCGATTTTTTTTATTAATGCAGTTAGCTGTAGCGGTGACCACGCCTCGGTTAAACCTCATCGGCTATGGCACCGCCACAAGTAGTATGTAAGTCAATCGCTACTGTGGTGAATGCCAAAAATGCAAATTTATATTAAAGGGGAAAAACTCATGCACTATTTTACAATCATGACTTGGTTCCTTCCCTTGCTTTGCATTATCAGTGTACTGTAGTCCAGTTTCGTATCCACGTTAGGCTACTCTCAGTTTTATAAAGAGCAGGAGTACTTTACACATGGAACCGAGGATCTGTGCATTTCTCTGTCTGTGTGGGCAAACCAACAATTACTTAAAAATCTTCACAGTCCAAACAACTGAACCAATTATGATGAACATTGGCAGAAAAGGCCCCGACGTCCTGTCGATAATAATGTCCATTACGTTACTTAAAACCCATTGCAAATTGACTATCTATCCTTTAATTATACAGACTCGGCTCGTTGGAGTGCAGATTGTGTCTGAGTTGGTGGATCGCAAATCACCACTATCAAGCACAGTGGTGTGCGTGGTTCACCAACATATTGTCCCCAAAAAATATAGTCATTATAATTATATATGATTAGAAAAAAAAATTGTCTTTTTTTTAATTGCAGATAACTATCAAGACAAACAAGACAATATGGAAAGAGTTACATAAAAACCGTTCTTATCCGCCTATTGTTTCTATGACTCGATAAAGATCTTTGGTTAAACAATGCACAAAAATATATAAAAACTGAAAAGAACTTGGATGAACACATGGCTATAATGCTAAAGGAGCAAGAGCAATAGGGGTACAAAATAAAAGGCAGGATTTTTTTAATATTATATAAAATATTACATATATATATTTTTTGGTCAAGCAGATTGACCTTCAACTCGAACTTGAACGTTTACAATGACCAGCAAAATAATCATGCAGCCTATAGAGCTCTAGATTATTACAGTTACACGATTTACATTGACCCACTAAAAGTAAAACAGACACGATTAAAGGTATTATGAATGAAAACAGCCAAGAACCATGACAACAAGAACAAGAAGTCAAAAGAAAAATAGGCCTGAACCTGTAAAGAACATGCAAAGTCGAATTAGCAACAACGTGTTTCTCGAACAAAACCAACCTTTTATCAGCTCGCAAAATTTAACCAACTGACAATGTGGACTTTCAAAAGTAATTTTGAACAAATGAAAAAGTTAAGGCTTAAAAAATATAACAACAAAAAAGAGTGAAGAAGATCATGTACGTCTCTTGTGAACACGAACATAACACAATCTCTTAAAATGACCAAAAAAGCAACAACAACAAAAACCCATAATTTGAAGCAGCTAATGTTAAGATCAGCTCCCTCCGCTGTTCCAGGGTGAAGTTGGCCAATCAGCTCCCTCCGATTTACCTTTTCTGTTAAGCTGATTGGCCAACTTCACCCTGGAACAGTGGAGGGAGCTGATCTTAACATTTGCCTTTGAAGCATTATCAATAAACTACAGACAAAATAACTTGAATTATCAAAACATTTTCAACAGTTTCAATAACAAAAATCCTTGCCCCAATTGTCCCCATATGCATAACATTTTCAATGCTTTATGTCTAGGGCTCCTGCTTGAGTGAATGACAGTGTCGTGATTGTCAGCAGCTGGGAAGTCAGCGTCGAATGTCATCGCAGTCTAGATGATCAGAGACAGAGAGAAAAAAGAAGACAGACAGAGAGAGAGAGAGAGAGAGAGAGAGAGAGAGAGAGAGAGAGAGAGAGAGAGAGAGAGAGAGAGAGAGAGAGAGAGAGAGAGAGAGAGAGAGAGAGAGAGAGAGAGAGAGAGAGAGAGAGAGAGAGAGAGAGAGAGAGAGACAGAGACAGACAGAGAGACAGACAGAGAGACAGAATTTTAAATGCAGTAGCAGTTATCATAGACTAGAATCTGCAGTCATTTGTGCTGATACATGGAAAGAGCTGTCAACCCGAACTTGTTCTCAGCAAGAGAGTGAGAGGCAGAGTCAGAGAGACAAAGACAGATGCAGAGCGATAAAGAACGAAGGATCAGCAAGAGAGACAGACAGACAGACAGACAGAGACAACACCAACTCATCTTCGCTGCAAGCAGAGATCACAGATCATAGACTAGAATGACTATGCTGTCACTATTGTTGAGACACGAATTCGCGTAATGAGCAGTAAAATAGAATTTGTCCACAAAGAAAGAGAGAAACCAGCTTATAAGAGTAACAAACATTTTTTTTTTAAAGAAGGAGAGAGTGAGAGAGAGAGAGAGAGAGAGAGAGAGAGAGAGAGAGAGAGAGAGAGAGAGAGAGAGAGAGAGAGAGAGAGAGAGAGAGAGAGAGAGAGAGAGGAGAGAGAGAAAAGAGAAAAAAGACAGATATTGAAAAAAAAAGAGAGAGAAGAGAGAGAGAGAGAGAGAGAGAGAGAGAGAGAGAGAGAGGAGGGAGGGAGAGAGAGAGAGAGAGAGAGAGAGAGAGAGAGAGAGAGAGAGAGAGAGAGAGAGAGAGAGAGAGAGAGAAGAGATGAGAGAGAGAGAGAGAGAGAGAGAGAGAGAGAGAGAGAGAGAGAGAGAGAGAGAGAGAGAGAGAGAGAGAGAACGAACGAACGAATCATTTTAATGATTTAAAAGAAACGAACGAATCATTTTAATGTTGAACGGGGTAAAAATTAATCATCTTTCTGCCCATGGAGAGAGAGAGAGAGAGAGAAAAGAGAGAGAGAGAGAGAGAGAGAGAGAGAGGATGAGAGAGAGAGAGAGAGAGAGAGGGGGGGGGGAGGGGGTCAGAGAAGAAACGCCGGACACAGACTGACAATAAAGAGTATCAGAGAAAGCTGAGAAAGAGGAACACATATTAAAACAAATATTTTAAAAAGGCAGTTAGAAAAATAAGATGAGACAGCTTGCAGGATTATACGCTTCTCCCCCCCCCCCCCCCCCCCCCCCCCTACATTCCCCCCCCCCTTTTTTTGTGCACACTCAACAACCGCTTTGAGCAACTGAAGCACTGATTCAAACCACTGACACACACACTTGCGTGTGCGCACACGCGCGCACGCACACGCACACACACACACACACACACACACACACACACACACAGAGTCCATGATGTGGCGTTTCAGCAGGAAAACTGAATATTTAATGTTTAATTTTGACAGCAGTAAACCGAAAGAACATTCATTGCAATTGTGAAAGGCGACATATATATGTAGTCAACCAAAAAGTGGGGAAAATGAAATTAAATAATAGTTATATCAATCAGATAGTGAAACCTGTACTCTTCCTCTCCAATCACACCGACGTCCAGAAGGCCTGTTCTTATAAGTGTCATCAACAACAACAAAAATAGGCCTTGCCTACACATGACAAAATAAATGAACCTCAGTTTCGGGAGAAAAACACACAATTAAAACAAACAAGCAAACAAAGGCAGTATGGAAAAAAAGTAAGCTTACCTCTTTGGGAAAAGTAATTTTATAGAAGTTTCCAGCTGCAAGTCCCCTGGCCAAATGCCAATTAAACAGCCTAAAGAACTTGAACATCGACATGTGAGGAGTGAGTCAGTAAGTCGATCATGGAAGGAGGGGGAGGTTGGGGGTGGAGTCAAAGCTGACGATAATTTGAATGAAAAAGACGAAATGAAGGCCTCTCCTCTTTTTTAAAAATATTTTTAGCGGGGAGGAGGGGGAGGGGTCCGGAACCCTTGTAACACCCCCACCACCACCCCACCCCCCATCCAAACCGCCTCTGCATGTGACTGCCTACTGTGGTGAGAGAGACATTTGGATTTAACGTCCTCTTGGCTCCCAAGGCACATATGGGGGACATTTGTTAGTTATGTAGATAGGGCCCGCTACTGTGGTGAATGCCAAAAATGCAAATTTATACTAAAGGGGAAAAACTCATGCACTATTTTACAATCATGACTTGGTTCCTTCCCTTGCTTTGCATTATCAGTGTACTGTAGTCCAGTTTTGTATCCACGTTAGGCTACTCTCAGTTTTATAAAGAGCAGGAGTACTTTACACATGGAACCGAGGGTCTGTGCATTTCTCTGTCTGTGTGGGCAAACCAACAATTACTTAAAAATCTTCACGGTCCAAACAACTGAACCAATTATGATGAACATTGGCAGAAAAGGCCCCGACGTCCTGTCGATAATAATGCCCATTACGTTACTTAAAGCCCATTGCAAATTGACTATCTATCCTTTAATTATACAGACTCGGCTCGTTGGAGTGCAGATTGTGTCTGAGTTGGTGGATCGCAAATCACCACTATCAAGCACATTGGTGTGCGTGGTTCACCAACATATTGTCAAATCAAAACTATTGTCATTATAATTATATATGATTAGAAAAAAAAATTGTCTTTTTTTTTAATTGCAGATAACTATAAAGACAAACAAGACAATATGGAAAGAGTTACACAAAAACCGTTCTTATCCGCCTATTGTTTCTATGACTGGATAAAGATCTTTGGTTAAACAATGCACAAAAATATATAAAAACTGAAAAGAACTTGCTAAAGGAGCAAGAGCAATAGGGGTACAAAATAAAAGGCAGGATATTTTTAATATTATATAAAATATTACATATATATATTTTTGGGTCAAGCAGATTGACCTTCAAGAACTTGAACGTTTACAATGACCAGCAAAATAATCACGCAGCCTATAGAGCTCTAGATTATTACAGTTACACGATTTACATTGAGTGATTGACCCACTAAAAGTAAAACAGACACGATTAAAGGTATTATGAATGAAAACAGCCAAGAACCATGACAACAAGAACAAGAAGTCAAAAGAAAAATAGGCCTGAACCTGTAAAGAACATGCAAAGTCGAATTAGCAACAACGTGTTTCTCGAACAAAACCAACCTTTTATCAGCTCGCAAAATTTAACCAACTGACAATGTGGACTTTCAAAAGTAATTTTGAACAAATGAAAAAGTTAAGGCTTAAAAAATATAACAACAAAAAAGAGTGAAGAAGATCATGTACGTCTCTTGTGAACACGAACATAACACAATCTCTTAAAATGACCAAAAAAGCAACAACAACAAAAACCCATAATTTGAAGCAGCTAATGTTAAGATCAGCTCCCTCCGCTGTTCCAGGGTGAAGTTGGCCAATCAGCTCCCTCCGATTTACCTTTTCTGTTAAGCTGATTGGCCAACTTCACCCTGGAACAGTGGAGGGAGCTGATCTTAACATTTGCCTTTGAAGCATTATCAATAAACTACAGACAAAATAACTTGAATTATCAAAACATTTTCAACAGTTTCAATAACAAAACTCCTTGCCCCAATTGTCCCCATATGCATAACATTTTCAATGCTTTATGTCTAGGGCTCCTGCTTGAGTGAATGACAGTGTCGTGATTGTCAGCAGCTGGGAAGTCAGCGTCGAATGTCATCGCAGTCTAGATGATCAGAGACAGAGAGAAAAAAGAAGACAGACAGACAGAGAGAGAGAGAGAGAGAGAGAGAGAGAGAGAGAGAGAGAGAGAGAGAGAGAGAGAGAGAGGAGAGAGAGAGAGAGAGAGAGAGAGAGAGAGAGAGAGAGAGAGAGAGAGAGAGAGAGAGAGAGAGAGAGAGAGAGAGAGAGAGAGAGACAGAGAGAGAGAGAGAGAGAGAGAGAGAGACAGACAGAGACAGAGAGACAGAATTTTAAATGCAGTAGCAGTTATCATAGACTAGAATCTGCAGTCATTTGTGCTGATACATGGAAAGAGCTGTCAACCCGAACTTGTTCTCAGCAAGAGAGTGAGAGGCAGAGTCAGAGAGACAAAGACAGATGCAGAGCGATAAAGAACGAAGGATCAGCAAGAGAGACAGACAGACAGACAGACAGAGACAACACCAACTCATCTTCGCTGCAAGCAGAGATCACAGATCATAGACTAGAATGACTATGCTGTCACTATTGTTGAGACACGAATTCGCGTAATGAGCAGTAAAATAGAATTTGTCCACAAAGAAAGAGAGAGACCAGCTTATAAGAGTAACAAACATTTTTTTTTTTAAGGAAGGAGAGAGAGAGAGAGAGAGAGAGAGAGAGAGAGAGAGAGAGAGAGGAGAGAGAGAGAGAGAGGAGAGAGAGAGAGAGAGAGAGAGAGAGAGAGAGAGAGAGAGAGAGCAAAGAGAGAAAAAGACAGATATTGAGAAAAAAAGAGGAGAAGAGAGAGAGAGAGAGGAGAAGAGAGAGAGAGAGAGAGAGAGAGAGAGAGAGAGAGAGAGAGAGAGAGAGAGAGACGGAGAGAGAGAGAGAGAGAGAGAGAGAGAGAGACGAGAGAGAGAGAGAGAGAGAGAGAGAGAGAGAGAGAGAGAGAGAGAGAGAGAGAGAGAGAGAGAGAGGAGAGAGAGAGAGAGAGAACGAACGAACGAATCATTTTAATGATTTAAAATGAACGGGGTAAAAATTAATCATCTTTCTGCCCATGGAGGAGAGAGAGAAAGAGAGAGAGAGAGAGAGAGAGAGAGAGAGAGAGAGAGAGAGAGAGAGAGAGAGAGAGAGAGAGAGAGAGAGAGAGAGAGAGTCTCGAGAGAGAGAGAGAGAAGAGAGAGAGAGAGAGAGAGAGAGAGAGAGAGAGAGAGAGAGAGAGAGAGAGAGAGAGAGAGAGAGAGAGACAGACAAAGACAGGCAGATTTTGACACAGCAAGAAGACCAATTATTATCAATCAATTATCAACTCGTATTCAAA
>CM065697.1:30460723-30473223 GCA_017654935.2 Phymorhynchus buccinoides
TCTGGGGGACGAAGGGAGGCAACTAGCCTAACTTGGTCGGCGGACTGCGATGATTGCGGTCGATAATTAATTTTGGACCGGTCATTTAGATAGATGGCACTAGAGTAGATTCCAGTAGCCTAAAACCTACTAGAATAGTTTTATTCAGTTATTGAACTGTAGGCCCTGTTTCTATGACGAACAACTAGCGTATACCGTAGGCCTACGCCTATCTAAAGCTAACTGGTAAGCTGTGCTTAGTAGGCTGCAAAGCTAATGAGTAATATAAGAAATCGCGTAACCACAAAGCTTATTACAGTTAATACTTATAATGTTGCGTCTAATCAATGTTGAACTACTTTAGTCAGTTCAGAACTAGCACAATTTAGATTGATGATTCTATTACCCTCGTTTTCTCTCTCTCTCTCTCTCTCTCTCTCTCTCTCTCTCTCTCTCTCTCTCTCTCTCTCTCTCTCTCTCTCTCTCTCTCTCTCTCTCTCTCTCTCTGCCTATCTCTCTCTCTCTCTCTCTCTCTCTCTCTCTCTCTCTCTCTCTCTCTCTCTCTCTCTCTCTCTCTCTCTCTCTCTCTCTCTCAGCGTGTGCAAGTTTGTAGCGGTCACTATTTACGTCGTAGGGCCTATATCTGACGAAACAGACACGAGATGCAGATGGAAATCCTATTTCTGGTCCACTAAATTATCTGCAAAGGAACAGCCTTGACGTTCATGTGGCTCCCCCCCCCCACACACACACACACACACACACACTCAGGCGTAAAGGGAAACGACCTAGCTAGCAGACAGAGCTGCAAAGTCGGCCAGTAAGATTGAATTCCCTTTCGATCTGAAACTATCCCAGACCGAAGTCGTGAATAAGGTACGCGCCCGAATAGACGATTTTCGGAGAGAAAAAACTAGGGGAGAGCACTTCGTGAAAATTAGAGTTGTTTACCTGCATTACTCGGTCAAATAGCCTGGCTACCACAGCGACAATGCAACAATGGCGTCGAAGCTTGAAACCGCAGGATGCGAGTCAGCGACTTGCAAACATTTTGTAGAAAAATAAGGGGTGACCAGTTGCTGCAAAGTGATAGAACTTGCAAACTGTGACATAAAAATATAAATGACATCAATTTCAGAATGACGCTCTGCGTTCTACATGCTGTGTGTCTACTCAAACACAAAAGGCCAGGGCTGGGGATTTACCTGATGGCAGAGTAACTTCCCCTATTTGACCGATTGAATTCGGCAAGATAACTCCAGGACACCATGAAATTACTCCCCTTGTAATTATTTCCGAACAATTCCTATTGACAACATGAAAGATTACTGTCAGTCCCGCGGTTATCTACCGCCCAGACCTGGGTAAACCGAGAAGTACCGAGACTGCCCCGGAAAAACCTGATGCGAATCAGAACCAACTGCCGAACCGCTGCCCTCCTCGGCAACACATGTAATGTGAGTGTGCCGTGGAGCTGGCACCGCACTCGACCAGCTCCTGGCAGAGTGTCCAGCACTGGCTGACACTATGTCACCACTCTGGGTGTACAGGAACATCCACGGCCTTAAAGCTTTCGACTTCCGATCCTGCTTCACCCCTCCCTGGGGCGGATTGAGCCAATGAAGTTTCTAACCGATAGCCTCATTTCGAGTGGCCTCGACAGCTGGTTCTAGCTGTCACCCACTTCGATAAATCGATTGGGGTTAAAAGCCCAAAGCCGAAAACATTACGGGTATCCCAGGCTACTCTCGTAGGCCAAGGTAACCCAGCGTCTTAACACCTGTCCTCTGGCCTGTGTGGCTGGGGGATTTCTCAGCAAGGGTGTTCTACCCGAACTGAGCCCCATTGGATCACGTGGATCCATATTATACACTGGGGGGTGGTACTGAAAAGTGAAACCTTTCAGATGAGCCAGCAAGAATGCTGCTACCGCCTAGGAGGAGGCCTGGCCAGTTGGGGCCCATCACGATGACAACCAGAGGAACCTTCATCGACAACACCAGATGCAGACCTTTTATCTGCATGAAACCTACAACAGAGCAGTCACCTGCCACGATCCGCCTTCTCTCATCGCCATTGCGTCGTCTTACCGTCTTCAGGAAGACCGTCCATAAGGGTCTTTGACCGATTGGACGCTAATCTCACCTTCTGGACTGTCTTATCAGCTTGACACAAAAGATAGTCCGGAAGGTGAGATGAGCGTCCAATCGGTGCTGACATTATTAATATAATGTAGTTTGTGGAGGGTTGGGGTATGAATCAAAACCAAATGCGGCAATAATAGGACATGTTAGAGTGGGAACTTATTACATACAGTTGTTGTTGTTGTTGTTTTCGTTCCCCAGCTTAACACTCTGGGGGCACACCCAGTGCAATCGCCAATGTGAACATTTCGCATGGCCTTGCCCAGGGTGGGAAGAGTAGGGGAAGACGGGGTAAAAAGCGCATGGGCGGGTAAGAAGCCCACCCCAATTATCTCATGAAATAAATAAAATTTCAGTCAAATTTGCCCATGAGACGAATGCTAGACATTAACGCTCGTCTCATGGTCAAAATGAGACTGAAATTTGCTTCATTTCATGAGATAATTGGGGTGGGCTTCTTACCCGCCCATGCACTTTTTACCCCGTCTTCCCCTACGTGTATGGCTGCTTTTAAAGGGCTCCGCCACATGGGCGGCCATACTCCGACTTCAGGGGGAAAATGTACACAGTGATCGATGCACCGAGGACAGAAAAACGATAGAACAAGCTGTCCTGAAAGAGGAAAACCAATAAATACAGTATAAGACCTTCAAAAATCATCCAAAAAGAGGTCTTAAAGAGAGGGGTCTTATAAGGGAGAGGTCTTATTAGAGAGGTAATTTTAATACTTACAAGGAAGGACAATGTCTCAGAGAAGTAGGTCTCATGTGGGAGGTAGTCTTGTAAGGGAGGTTCCATTGTAGCACAAAAATACCAGCTCATGAGGAAACCTGCAGTTGGTCACAGTCTGCCAATATTAAATTTCAAGAGGACATTTTGTCCCGACAGGGGTGAAAGGACATTTTGAACTATGTCCTAAGACCTGGGCCTCTGGACATCACCGCATAGGCCTATAATATAGAGGCATTATATTGATATAATAGTGGACATTCATCTAAAAAAAATCTTGATTATTTATAAACGTCCGGGACTTTCCTGGTATTGCAGTACATGCACTAGTGCACGTCCCACTATCTTTATCATTATAAATGTCCCACATGTAGGTCTACCTGTTCCAGGACATTATATGATTATCTGTATTGTTTTTAAAAATTGGAACTTTACTGGTGTTGCACTGCCTCCGGGCATTGCCTCCAGGATCGTTCCCACCATCTTTATATATATACTAATGGGCTATATAATTTATTATGTGTCTGTTCCAGACCGGAGGACATTAAACAGATGTTCATACCTGTTTCAGGTCAGCAGGTCAGAGGACGTTAAAAGGACTTTCATATTAATGGGGGGGGGCACTGCGAATTGATTTGGGCTTTGAGCTTCGTTATCCTTCTTTTCTTTGTATCGATTTCAGACGCACTTTTCATTTTGCTTTTCAGTTTGTTGGGTGGTTGTTGTTTATTTGGGGTGGGGGGGGGGGGGTTAGAAGATAATTATTGAAGGTTAATCATTGCTTAACCCTAGTCGTGAGTTTCTGAGCGTTCTAATCAACTATTTCGATTTGTTCTAATGACTTTTTGGTGTCCGTAATTTGTGTGGCCGTCGAGCAGGCAATGAATGTTTATTAATGAGGATTAATTAAGCTCAGATAGACGGCTGATGAGTTGAGGCTACAGAACGACACTAACTCCCCGGTTTGTTTGGCAGGTTGCCGTGTGTGTCCCCGATGTCGCAGCTGTGTTGAGTGATCTGTGCTTAATGCTTACTCAACAAGATAATTATTAGTCCGTCAACAAGACGGACTATTGCGATTGTGTTATTTTTTTTTTTTTTTTTTTTTCTGTCTGTCCCAAGGATATCTCCCGAACCGCTTGACCGAATCGCGTCAAATTTTGTGTGAAGGTGTGCCTCCTTAATAGGAGATATCGGCGCAAACCATTTTGCCGTCGTGACCTTGACCTTGACGTACGACCTTGAAAACCGAAAATCTATTTTTAGCCATATCTCGGGCACCGATCAACATAGGATATTGAAACTTGGTATGAAGGGGGTTTGGCTTATGCCCGTTCTGATGATGGCATACCGATCAAGGTCAAGGTCAAGGTCAAAAAGATCGCTGGAGCCTGAAAATCGGAGGGTCATTTTTTTCTCCTTCTGTCTGTCCCAAGGATATCTTTCGAACGGGTTGACAGAATCACGTCAAATTTTGTGTGCTGGTGTGTCACCATGAGAGGAAGGCATCCGCGCAAACCATTTTGCCGTCGTGACCTTGACCTTGGCGTACGACCTTGAAAACCGAAAATCTTTCAGGGGCCATAACTCCCACACCGTTAGTGTTAGAGTCTTCAAATTTGGCATGAAGGTACTTTGGCTTATGCCCGTTCTGATGGTGGCATACCGATCAAGGTCAAGGTCACGGACCGGGCGATCAGTAGGCCTTGAAAGTGGTAGGGGTCTAAACATTGGGTTT
Source organism: Phymorhynchus buccinoides (assembly GCA_017654935.2). Lineage (NCBI taxonomy): Eukaryota > Metazoa > Mollusca > Gastropoda > Neogastropoda > Raphitomidae > Phymorhynchus > Phymorhynchus buccinoides. The sequence continues at coordinate 30,465,314 of CM065697.1, forward strand.
TAAGCCATATTGTCCACATTGGTACTTGACAGAAGCGCTTCAGATTGTGTGTGGTACTGTATACCCTAGAGAAGAAAACACCCGAGCATAAATTATCACCATGCTGACCTTGACCTTGAAGTGTGACCTTGAAAACCGAAATTTCCTTCTTTGCGCTATATGTTTCTTCTTCAAGCTGTATCTCGTGAACTAGAAGACAGAATCCCTTCCAATTTTGTGTCAGGATGTGACACTCTACGGGGTGTCGCAAGTGCGTGGCATTGCTGGTGACGGACATGTCTGCCGCTCAGCGACGCCCTTGTTTTGTAATTGTGATTGATTTTCCAGTCATGTGTTACTCTTGATTACGTTTATCGACCTCTTCTGTTCTATGATAAAGTGTATGGTATTTATTTTTTACGTATTCGTATGTATCTCTCTGAGAGCTTTCAAAAAAGGTGCAACTTGTCTATGTTTTGAAATAATTTTGAGGCATTATGACGTAATGTGACCTCATTTTTCTCGAGAACGCAACATACTTGAGTGGTAAACTTTGGTGACCATAAAGTACTACTATTGCTGATTCGTATGACACCAACAAAGCTTGTGTTGCAGACACTTTGAGGTAGGGTATTGTTTAATCATAATTGCACTACCCTCTTTATGAAGTTCTACTAAAGCTTAAGTGGGAAACTAAACGTTGTCATTTATTTACTTAATTTAGAAAGTGACAACGTTTAGTTTCCCACTTAAGCTTTAGTAGAACTTCATAAAATTAAGGGCAGAGGAGGCGGTTTGGAGAGATCAGACCAAAGACAATTACAGCCGAATTCGCTTATAAGAAAACTCGCTTATAATCAAGCAAAAAAAAAGTGTCCCTGCCGAACTCCTTCTTTCTTGGGTATTATCATAACTCTGATATAAGTCGTTTATAAGAAAACTCGTTTATAATCAAGCAAATTCCTTCTCCCATCCGTGATGGAAACTTGGATATAAGAAAATGATGTCATACAAGCGAATTGGTTTGCACTTCATTGTTTTTAATAAGCGAGTTTTCTTTTCTTATAAGCGAATTGCCATTGACCACTTGGACCTGAACTGAAGGGATGTTCCAAGAAAATTGAAGTGGTTCCAAAAAGGGAATGGTTACGTCAGACCAGTTGCATCACAGACAGTCTCAAGGGATTTTTTCTGGGTATTATTTTTCTGTTTGTCTTTATTTTCTTTTTTTCTCTTTTTTTCTATTTTAATTTCCCCCTCATTTTTCCCATTCAACTCGGTTATAAGAAAAAATATTTTCTTATTTCTGAGTTTCGGATATAAGAAAACTCGGATATAAGAAAACAACAAAATATCTCCTTTCGATTTTCTTATAACCGAGTTTTGCTGTAGACGCCAAATATTTTGTCCAATTGAAATTATCCATTTTCCTTCTTTAATATCCCTTCTCTGAGGCGGGAGAGAGAGAGAGAGATAGAGAGGACATCCAGAGAGAGGGAACATTGAGAGAGAGAGAGATGAGAGAGAAAAAGATATATCACTGAGACAGACAGGGAACAGAGCGTGTGTGTGTGTGTGTGTGTGTGCGCGCGCGCGCGTGTGTGTGTGAAAAGATTTTTTTAAATGCTGATCAGTTTGCCTCCAGTAATAGGCATAAAACGAAAGTACGTAAGTTTGATATGTTCGTCGTCGTGGCTCAGTTTAGTGCGTTATTTGTTGCTCTTCTTTTCAACTAGTTTTAACAATCTCTTCAAATAAATAACACGCATTAACCCTTTCGCCGCCAGTCATTTTGTCAGCCCAAATATACAATTAAGCTTAACTGGTTAGATTAAAAAAAATTGTATCTGCAATATTGGGAATTCCTCTGTGACATGTATAACATTAGGCCTGTCCTTACCTCCCATTATCAAGAAAATAGGTTATTCGGATAACAGGCCCTGATTTGATGCCTTTTATTAACATGGGTGGTGCATAGCTGCGACATTGGCGGTGAAAGGGTTAAATTAATCTGACACACCAGTGAGTGCCCCTGTGGCACTGGAATCCAATCCCCAGACGGCACATCCTCCAAGAGTGCCCCACTTAGCACGACATCAGATGTCAAACCTGGCCCGGGGAAGGGATGGAGCTCCAGCAGAAGCTGTGGGGACCCACAGAGGTGCTGCAAAAGACGACAGACTTCGCCCTCACGACCGGATTGGAAATCTAAGCATGACCTGGGATCGCAGAAGAAGAAGAAATTAATCTCAAACTGTGAGTCTGTGACTGCCCACTTGCTTAGCCCTTTCAACGCCAGCCATTTTTTTTAGCTAAAACTTTCCATTAAACTTACCTGGGTAGAGAAAACATTCTGTCTGCAATATTGGGAATTCCTCTGTGACATGCATAAAATAGGGCATATCCTTACCTCCTAAGATTAAGAACATAAGGTCACTGGATAACAGACCATCATTTGATGCCTTTCAGTGATGTGGGTGTTAAATCAGTGTGGTGCCAAGAGGCGACAGTGGCGATGAAATGGTTTTAACCCCATCTTGAATTGTTGCCTTTCTTGTCTGAGTTGTTCTTTCTTTAATTGTTGCATTTTCTGACAATGACTGCCAGATAGCACAGGGGTTGGGGGCACAGCTGCTATTCAGGCGAGCTGGGCTACAATTTCTTTACAGCGGAGAAGCCTTGCCCAGGTACACCCCCACTCTCTTCGTCAAAGGGATTTGAGGACGAGAGTTGGCGTTGGGGAAGGTCCCCAAAGGCCAACCTATCCCGTTGGCTGCGGCACTAGAGCTAGCGCAAATGCTCCCAAGTTAGAGAGTTATGGTCTTCCACTAAAGACTAAGCTGTACCACGTTATTCCAATAATGTAGAAAACTAGATACAGTGGAACCTCCCTTATAAGACCTCCCATTATAAGACTCCCTCCCACATAAGACCTACTTCTTTGTAAGTATTAAAATTACCTCCCTTATGAGACCCCTACCTTATAAGACCTCATTTTGGATGATTTTTTGAGGTCTTATAAGGGAGGTTCTACTGTATAATTATTTATAACACGTCACTCCTGAGAGAGCTGCACTGGCTCCCCGTCCAGTTTTGCCTACAATACAAGTTTGCAGTCCTTGCCTTCCGTCATTTTGAGCAAACCCTTCCGCCTTACCTCTCTAATGCTCTCCACACAAGCGTTCCTTCTCGCTCACTCCGATCTTCCAATGCCATGCTTTTAAAGGTACCCAAAACGGACTAATATGAAATCGTTTTGTCAGCGCAGCTTCAGTTTTTTTGCCCCCGCTTTCTGGAATTCTCTCCCTGTACATCTCCGTCACCAGCCAACCATTTCCAGTTTCTTCTTCTTCTTCTGCGTTCCCAGGCCATATGGCCATAATGGGCAAGGTACGTATGTGTCCGGTTTTCAATTTTCACTGGTCTCCCCGCTGTTTGCAGCCGACACATTCCGATTTCGGAGGAGTTTCCAGTTTCAAAACTCAGCTCAAGACCCATCTGTTTGGAAAAGCTTAGGTGAATAGGATTTCATTACAAGAAATAAGATAATGAATTAGGTTTCAGCAGGTTGCAGTATTATAATAGGCCTATATGTCGTTCTTTCTTCCTCCTAAGCTTGTATCAGTCAACACCCACCCCCCACACCCACACACACACACAGACACAAACCCACACCCACACCCGCCCCTAATTTGTTTTGATATATTCTTGGATCTCTTCAAAATCCGCAGCGACTTTCAGAAGCTACAAATCAACAATGTTTCTAGGTTTTGAGGCCTTTGGTTCTACAAGTACATCCACAAGAAGACTAATATTCCTTTGTAAGACATTCTTATTAAGAACACAAACTAACAAGCATGGCCTTTAGATATGGAAAAGCCCACTATTGTCGGTATGAAATAGGCTTAGTTGTCTGACAGAGAGAGAGAGAGAGAGAGAGAGAGAGAGAGAGAGAGAGAGACGCGGGAGAGAGAGAGAGAGAGAGAGAGAGAGAGAGAGAGAGAGAGAGAGAGAGAGAGAGAGAGAGCAACATAAAAAACATATTATCAAAGAGCATATTGGAGCAGAGTTGGTGGGAGTTGCACACACAAAATATTCGAACTTCTTATTGGGTCAAGTGAAATGTTTACGACAGCAATGGCAAGGTAAAAATTATATTAATGTCAATACCAGTAGGTAGGTGTTTTACGTCAATTAGGTGATTCAAAGGCAGAATTGAAGAAGCTGGATAAAACATTGTAGCCCGTGATTGCCTTTCTATCCCCTGCTCCCAGAGGCTGATTAGGCTCTTCACCTTATCCCTGGTCTCTCCCAAACCGTCATCTAGGTCACAGAAAACAACATGTTTTTCTTTGCGCATTTTGTTCGCCGAGAAAAACCCTCTCTTGATATTAGGGCCATTCTGTCAATGTGTCTTTCACCCCTTTTCAGACATCTTTTGACAGTTGTTATTGTTGCATAGCTTACTGGTTCTTAATATCTTTGCAACACTTGGTACTTGGGTTGTTGCCCCAGAGCATCTCATTAACCCTTTCTCCGCCAGCCATTTTTTTAACAACAGAAAAAATACGATTATAGTTAACTGGGTGAAGAAAAAAATGTATCTGCGATATTGGGAATTCCTCTGTGACATGTCTAACATTAGCCCTATCCTTACCTCCCGGAATTAAGAAAACGGGGTATTCAGATAACAGGCCCTGATTTGATGCCTTTTAGAGACATGGGTGGTAAACCATTGTGGTGCATAAATGCCACATTGTCGGTGAAAGGGTTAATTTGTGACTCCTTCAACTGAGCCAGTCCTCCAATCGTGTACAAGACGGTGGTGTGGTGTGCTGTATTTGATTGAATGAGGTGTGTGGTGTGCTGTATTGGATTGAATTATGTGTGGTGTGCTGTATTTGATTGAATGATGTGTGTTTTGTGCTGTATTGGATTGAATGATGTGTGTTCTGTGCTGTATTGGATTGAATGATGTGTGTTTTGTGCTGTATTGGATTGAATGATGTGTGTTTTGTGCTGTATTGGATTGAATGATGTGTGTTCTGTGCTGTATTTGATTGAATGATGTGTGTTGTGCTGTATTGGATTGAATGATGTGTGTTGTGCTGTATTGGATTGAATTATGTGTGTGTTGTGTGCTGTATTTGATTGAATGATGTGTGTGTTGTGCTATATTTGATTGAATGATGTGTGTTGTGCAGTATTTGATTGAATGGTGTGTGTTGTGCTGTATTGGATTGAATTATGTGTGTGTTGTGTGCTGTATTTGATTGAATGATGTGTGTGTTGTGCTATATTTGATTGAATGATGTGTGTTGTGCAGTATTGGATTGAATTATGTGTGTGTTGTGTGCTGTATTTGATTGAATGATGTGTGTGTTGTGCTGTATTGGATTGAATGATGTGTGTTGTGTGCTGTATTTGATTGAATGATGTGTGTGTTGTGCTATATTGGATTGAATGATGTGTGTTGTGTGCTGTATTGGATTGAATGATGTGTGTTTTGTGCTGTATTTGATTGAATGATGCGTGTTTTGTGCTGTATTGGATTGAATGATGCGTGTTTGGGTGTATTTGAATGAATGATGTGTGTGCTGTGCTGTGTTTGATTGAATGATGTGTGGATGGCTGGTGTTGCTTGTCATAAGTCATAAATCATAAATTATAAGTTTCTTCATTGTCCATTGGCATTGTACAACGCACATGGAAACTTGTCTTCCACCGTGTAAAAAAAATAAATAAATGAAAGTATGAAACACAAATTTACATTAACAAATATGTAACTCTCACACCACACCCAATCATTCATCCACTCTCCGCTATCTTGCTCATTCATCATGCAACCGTGGAAGATCGAATTATTCTTCCTGCTTCGCTTGTTTTCGTGTGTTTTTTAAAATATTTTTTATTGTTATGGTGTACAGCTGCTCAAACTGCCATTGTGTTTGGATTATTGATGATGTATTGCTTTTTGGGGGTCTTTTTGTGTTGCTGCTTTTTGTAAAATTTTAGTGTTGCTTGTTTACTTATTTGTTCGTTTGTTCGTCTGTTTATGTTATCAGTTTCCATGTACCCCCAAAGGGCTTTTGGAATTTGATTTTTTTTTTAAATCTTGAAATCCAATCTCCTCTCTACGTCTTTCGATTCACTGGGTTTTTTAGGAGACAGTCCAGTCCCACCCACTTATATTCATCCCAATGCTACTTTTATCTTCAACTTTTTTTTTCTCCCACCGAACACTAAGTAAATACTCTATTATTCGGAGCGATTATAACCAACAAGCTAATTATTCATATGCTCGTGAATAGGCCTACCAACTGATCAAATTATTCTTATTATAGGCCTACTTGTGCTCTTTTACACATTTGTGTGTGTGTTTTCGTTTTGCAACTGCGGTTAAAACCAAAGTCTTATCAAGACCTCTTTTAATATCTCATAGAAATGCTATATGTCAAATGCCTACTTTTATTATTTTTTAAGCGCAGTTAACGTACCGATTTCACTAAAAAAAAGAAGAAAGAATTATCTTGGAAGTTTGGGATAGGAGTTTGAGTTGTAGACAATTATTTGTTAAATTAATAAGAATAATAGGCATAAAAGAGGAATTTGATCTTTTTCTATATCCATGCGTGCATCTGGTTCGCGAAGGGTCTGTGTACACGTTAACATTACTCACGACGAGATATTTCTATTTCCCCATGGCAACACAATGATAGCCCACTCTTAATATGACTTACAGCTCACTGTGTTGCCATGGGGAAATAGACATATCTTGTGAATAGTGTTAACGCGTACACAAACCTTAAAGAAGGTGAATCTTGAAGGATTTAGTGCTGTTATTGCAGCACTATTGTTGTGTACTGTATAAGTGATTATAGACAGGCCTGGGTCATCCTTTGTTGAGGATGAACGTTGGTCTATTTCAATGTGGCTGTTGCTTATGCTTTGCTAGGCGAATTATTGGTCCCTTTGGTGAAGGGAGTTAATTTTAGAGAGTTACTTTCCCTTACTTCACTATTATTATCTCTCCTTGCCTCACTATTTCTATCTGTTATTGCAGTGTTTAAAAAAACTTCTCTTGGTCAAATACATGCCTTGTTTGAGGGCTTTCGTTCTTTTCGTTTTCTTTCTTTCCTTTTATAAGCCTCTGCTTACACTTTTGTTTTTGACTCCCCCCGTATACCTGGGGGCCTTTTGTATAAATAGTTCCCCCACCTTCTGGAAGTTCTGTGTTGTAACTTCCTCTCATCTGTCACTCTTTGACTCTGCCGATTTTTAACCGAGGCGTTTGCTTACTGTCATCTCGGGACTTTATCTTTCTGCCTAACCGGTCCATTCAACCTATTTGTATTTTTTTTTTCCACGTGTCTCTTTCAAAAAGACGTATTTTCTCCAGCTGAAGTCGGATCTTGCTGGGACCTAACTCCCTTTTTTTAGTATCTTTCTGCCTAACCGGTCCATTCTCCTGCCTTTTTTTTTCCACGAAGCTCTTTCAAAAAGATATCATCCAGCTGAAGTCGGACTTGCTGGGCCTAACTATTTTTTAGTTAGGCGCATAACGGCAGCATGACGCAGCTACGCTCATAATTGACAGGAAACTGTTTGAGCGATCGAAGAAGAAGAAGAAGAAGAAAGTTTTTGACTTTTTACTCAGAAGTGAGTCTATAGTATGATAGTTTGTTCGGTTGTGTGTGTGTGTGTGTGTTGTTATACATATCTGAATTGCTAAAACTTCGGGAATTTACTGGTGGTGCATTGCCTCCCGGCATTGCCTCCAGAATCGTTCCCACCATCTTTATATCTACAAATGTCCCATAGGCGTCTGCTTCAGACCGGAGGACGTTAAGCAGAATTTCATTTATTCAATTTCAATTGTTCTTTAGTTTTACGTCTGTTCACCCGCACGTGATATAAGACAAACTTTCATT
>CM065697.1:30478223-30498223 GCA_017654935.2 Phymorhynchus buccinoides
TTTTTGTTTGTGGCTCAAGCCACAAACCTATAACTCACTTTGTCGGTCGGTCGGTCGGTCGGTCGGTCCAAAATTGTCGCACATTTTGACAAAATGTCGCACTTCAAATCGAGGCTACACTTCAAATTGAGGCCGCTCTTTAACATGATGTATTTTAAAAGCGTACAAAATAATAAACATACGTAATACAGACACTACAACAGACACGACGAGTATGCGGTGCTTCTTTTGACGAGTATAAGTAGGATACATAGTTTTAAATGTTTTCCAAAAGATATAAAAAGTTACGAAATGGTGCAGAGATAACATTCTGGTTTACAGATTAAAATGATTGAAAAGCCAGGGGAGGTGACTCATGGTTGGAGTGGTAAAAATAGACCGCGTGCCACAAACTATTGCGATTTCGCGCTTGTTTCTCTCTCGTTGGGTTTGTTGTACCTATGGTTCTAGGGTGAACTTACAGAACATGCATTGATCACCGATGCTTGAATTGCGCAAATGTTCGTTATGACTGGTTCAGTAGTTTACGCTGTGGAGACGATTACTTGTGGGGGGGGGGGGGGGGGGTTAAATCTTTTTGTTGTTGTTGTGGTAAACACGTAGGCTACATACAGACAGAGACAGGCAGAGAAACGCACAGGCACTCGTTCCAGTAGCAGAGTACTATCCCCTTTTTGAGCACAAAACAGGATTTTAATTATTTGTTTTTAAAACTCACGTCAACGAAGTAAAAGAGACGGTATCTATTGGCCACTGCAACTAGGAATAGAAACGCCCTTAATAGCCAGAGTGAAGCCCTTGTTGGTCAGTATCCAAAAAGGGCATTCACTCTTGCAAAAGGCAGCCATTTAGTGGCCTCAAATTGGGCTTTTTGGCGAGAGGTATTCCCTTGTTTGGTCAGTACTAAGCATCTACCAAGGGCATTCGCTCTAGCAAAAGTTGGTTGCTGCAGTGGTCAATACAAGCACAAGGACACACAGAGAGTCATAAAATCCCGTCTCAGGCTTGGCTAGCTTTGTATCAAAACTACCTGATTAGGTGTATGAGGAGGATTTCAAAAGGATCGTTAATTATGTAGGCTTATAGTAGGGCCTACGTGTATGTATCGGGTGTTCAAAGCAGAGTCAGCACAAGTATGTATGTTTTTTTGTAAAGTAAAAACTGGAAATAAATAACTTTTCCGCCAAGGACGACCAAAACAATACCAATGATAGACTGGAAGTACATCCACCGTGATCGATCCGGGGTGCAGTTGCATAGACAAACTGTTCTGTCGGAGCGTTTGCGTCGCACTGAAATGCCCGTGGGCAACGAGGATTGGGTGCAAACTGTTTTCGATTTATACATTTTTTTTATATTCTCATACTTTGGATTAGAACGACCCTCAGTTTTCTTGATAATAATAATAACAAAACACAATAATTATAGGATTGAGAAGGGAAAAAAAGGAAAACGATTAGACATATAATAGTTGATGGTGGGTGTTCTTTAGGGACATGGACTGAGCATGATGGGATGTGACTAATGCGGGCGACAGACTATGTGACTGCCTCATGTGACTCGATCAGGTCGTGACGTTTCACCTCATTTGCATACCATGCTGCTCGATCAGTCTGACTCAGTCGGGCCCAGTCAGGTGACAGGGCCGAATAGGGCGGGTTCTAAATTTCACTGATCGAGTCTGATCGAGTCAGATGGCTTGTGACCTCTTCTGTGCGGGAAACAAAATTTGGTCAACGTCACGACCTGATCGAGTCATATGAGGCAGTCGCATAGTCTGTCTCCGCAGGCACAGATATCCGGCACGGTAGGAAAATAGGAATTGTTCGTAAATAATTAAGGAGAGTAATCTTATGGTGTATGGGAGTGATCTTGCCTAATTCAATCGGTCAAACAGGGGGAGTTACTCTACCATCAGGTAGATCCCCAAAATAGGGATGATTACCATTGAGGCGGGCGGGAGGCAATTACTATAATGTATATTTTTTCTACATCTGTAGAGTCACCCCTTTCCAAAAATGCATGATAGCAATCTGAAAGTGGTCACTTTCTGTCCGTCAACATGTGATTTATAATTGTACCCTTTATTGTGAAGCATTTTGGGTAAGGGTGACCCTACAGGTATCAAGACTGTATGATAGCAATTGTCCCCTCCCCCCCTCCAGATGGCAACAATCACCCTCCGAATATGCTGCGTTTTAGTAGATCTAGATCTAGATCTAGACATTCGGTTTGTGTTTCTTGCATCTGTTCTCTCTGGGTCAATCTCAATGTTTATTTCTTTGCGAGTTCTCGACCTTTTGCAAGTTAGATCAGTTTGTAACCCCTCTTTCTGTTTAAAATGTTTGCAAATCGTTCACTCGCTTCGCTTCACTCTTCGACGCCATTGTTGCTATGGTATTTGACCGAGTAAGTCGAAGTAAGCAACTCTAAATTTTCACGAAGTGCTCTCACCTAGGGTTTTTTTCGCCGAAAATCGTCTATTAGGTCTTGGATTATTCCCTATAGAGGAGTCACAGGCTAGACTGGTCAACTAGGGACACATAACAGCCCTCAAGAGAAGGAAAAGTGATTCCAAACCCTAGATCAGATGCTCAAGAAGGAAAACTCACTGAAAACCCGGAAGGAGAGACCCACTCAAATGACAGATGCAATGTGAAATGACCCCCCCCCCCCCCCCCCGTCCCTTAAAAAAAGGTCCAAAAACTCCTTTGAAATTTGGAATGTGTTGATTGAGGACAGCAAGAAGACCAAGAAACTAAAGGCCGGACGCATATGTATAATGGCCATCATGAATATTGCAAACGCATAGCTAACGCAAAAAATATGTGAAAAAGCTCGCAAACAACAAACTTGAAAGGGTCTTTAGTACACTAAAGTTGCGACCAGTTTTGACGAGAAGTTGCAAATTAAAGGTTGTAAAAATGTTCTAAGTGAGCGTTCCACAACGTTTTCGTTAAGCAACCTATCCAAGGTCTCACCGGATGTGATACTCGACGAAGGATCAGACTGTCCAGGTGAGGATTACAAGTTTTGGAAACCTGATACAGTGATACTTAGCCACAGTTTGCATGGCGACAATTGAACATTACAACCCTCCACCTGTCCTCTCCCTCCCCCCCCCCAACACACACACACACACACACACACACACACACACACACACACACACACACACACACACACACCAGTATCATGTGTTTATATTCGTAGAAGATGAAACACCTTTTCATGGATTAAATAGGAACACGATCAGACATCCACTATTTCGATTCTGTGATCCATAACCTTTAGTTTTATTTAGTGTTTTTGTGGTTTTTTAAAGCGTCAGAAAATGTTTCTCGAACATCTAAGCATCTTACAAAAGATGGGAAACCAGAAGCTACAAAACTTTTCCCCTCTGTTCCCCAATACCTCTATCCCCCGATCTTTCAGTACAAATAGTTCGCCCGGCTTACACGGCTACCTCCTGGAAGCTCTGTGCTAGCAAATGCCTCTAATCTCTCACTGATCTAGGTTGAAAGAAGACTGAAAACAGGATTCGCCTGGCAATTTTTTTTTTCCGATCTTGTTGATTTTGCTTTGTAACCCTTGTGGCAGCGCAAAATGTTACAACGCGTCAAAATGTTACAGTTGTAACAGACTTTTGACGCCTTGTAACATTTTGCGCCGAAAGTCCTGCGGCAAAATGTTACAATTGTAACAATTTTGCATTTTGCATGTTACAATTGTAACATTTTGCCGCGTTGTAACATTTTGCACGGAAAGCCTGCGGCAAAATGTTACAATTTTGTTAGAATTGTAACATTTTGCGCGAGGCGCCCGGGGCGCCAAGCGCAGTTTGTTACAATTTTTTGATTGAAAGTTTTCAATTGTAACATTTTGACGCGTTGTAACATTTTGCCCGGGGCGCCTCGCGCAAAATGCTACAATTCTAGCAAAATTGTAACATTTTGCCGCAGGCTTTCCGTGCAAAATGCTGCAACGCGGCAAAATGTTACAATTGGTAAAATGTTACAATTGTAACATTTTGCGCGAGGAGCCCCGGGCACCTCACGCAATTTGTTACAATTGTAACATTTTGCGGCGTTGTAACATTTTTCGCTGCCACAACCCTCACATAACACGGGATTCAGAAATAATTGTTAATCTATGGCGATGTTTTGTGTAGACTTGCAACTGGCGAGTAAACAAGCGTCAATTTCCTTGCTAGTGATCATCACAAACAACATGGTATAGTTTCTTCTACCTCGCGACAGAAACAAAGAGATTGAAATTACCTTATGCCTCTCATCAACATTCAAAGGTGGACCCTGACGGATGAGTTTTTGCAAGAAACGCGTCGAGATCACCAGAAAGACAGCCTTTTCAAGGATCGGAACACTCACTTTGCTCCGGTTTCTTAAAAATTAAACCATCAAAACGGCGATTTTTCCTCGGCGGAGATGCCGGAGAGAGAGAAGCCATTTTGGATGGGGTGGGTGGAGGTCACTCATTGTGGTTGAAGCGTTTTCTTTTTTTGTAGTGCAGTAAAAAAGAAAGAAATGCTATTTTCTTTGTTGTGAGCGAAACTCCTTTACATAAACTGCATTAAAAAAATTCAAAAAGAAAAAAAAAGGCTTGTATTGCGAAAAGTTCGTGCAAACGATTTGGTCTAAACGCAGGCGGCCATTAGAAAAGAGACGGCAAACGCCTTCTCTTCGGGTGAAATAATTTGACTTCCAGCACCTCCGCCAAGGAGGAATCGCCGATTTGACGGCTTGATTTCTGGGAAACCAGAGCAAAGTGAGTATTGCAATCTCTGTAAAGGGTGTTTTCCTTAGTGATCTGGACGTGTTTCTTACAAAAACTCATCCGTCAGGATGCCCCTTTAAAGAACTTGACGTGCTTCATCCCGGCTTATGGATTGAGTCTTATGTATGCATACATGTTGTTATATGTACTCTTAAAAGTTTGGGCAAATGTGTAGATTGTTCACCCACCCCCACACCACCCAACCCACCGCCCCACGCCAACTCCCACCGCCCTCTAGGATGTTCTAAAAGAAGCTTTGAGATTTCAAACTCTCACGTTTGAAAAGCAGTAAACTGATACTGATTTCCATTCTATTCATCTTTGGGGGTTAATGTTGATATGATTCTAGTATTCTTTTACGTGTTCGAATTTTTTTGGGTGTGTGTGTGTGTGTGTGTGTGGGTGGGGGGGTATTTAATTAAAATCCTGTTTTGTAAATTCAGATAGCTTCTTGCCATTTAGTTCGGTCGTCCGTCACAAATTATCCGTGCATTTGTCTTAAGATAGAGCTTTTACAATAGAAGTCTTCTTGTTCCTCTATGTCAGGATTAATGAATTTGTCACGCGACTTTGAAAAATAAAAATGCAATTCAAACCAACACACACACAAAGTTATTTAATAATAATAATTTAAAAAAAAGATTGCTTGTCTTTTGATGTGCCTGGACTCAGGTGATTTTTCTTTTAAAAGAGAGAAAAAAAGAAGGCGGGGCTGAGATGGAGAACGGGTTTGAGAAGAAGAAAATAAGGCAAAAGAAAGCAATGACTTCTTGGTATTAACCTATACCCTAGGGGGCAAGATAGAAAAACCACAATAAAGAAAATGGGGATAATGAATGATTTATAGTAATAATTATAACTATCTATTCTATCTATATACTTACCGTTCCACTACGAATGAGTTATCTCTGGTTGGGTGTATTAATTGTTGTATAAAGTTCAACAATGCTTTTCTTTGCCCACCTCCTCGTTGGCAAACAACTCATTCGTAGTGAAACGGTAAGATGATAGAATAGATTGAATGATTTATAGTAATATAACTATCTATTCTATCTATATACTTACCGTTCCACTACGATCTAAGGTCCCACCCTCCTTCCTCCTACGAAAACATTGTTGGGCTATGGCTTTCAGAAAAAATTATCCTGTTTTGAAATAGCCTCTCCGGAAGTGACGTGGGCGAGTGGATCCGCGGTGGCTCAAGCACAGTATTACTGTGACAAGGGAAGTAATTTAGTCTTTTAGACTAAGACTTTCGTCTTTGGCAATGGTCAACCTATGGCGATATTTTTCACGCCAGAGGGCAGTCAATGCACTAGGGGCTTATCACGCGATTTTCTTACTTGGGCGTAGTGAGAGAGAGAGAGTGATGGTAGGACCACTCACTGTCTCTCTCTCTCTCTTTCTTTATCCCCAACTAATAATATAGAGAGGATTAGCCCCACACGAGCGTCATGCCCTCTGGCGTGAGAAAAATCGCACTAAGTCTCTCAAAATTGGAAGAGATAACTCATTCGTAGTGAAACGGTAAGATGATAGAATAGATAGAAACTTTTGAAGAAAAAGGGGAATGAAATAGAATACATTTTCATGGTTCTCTTATGTTTTGGTTCTTTAAAAAAAAAAACTCCTTTTGAATAATAGCCATCGTTCATACTTATTATGTGGGAACGAAGTTGGTTGCAAATGCCATTGGATTAAAATTGCAGAACAAAATTTCATGACTATCAAAACAAATCATGCCGATCATGACTGTATGTGCGCGCGCATGTTTGAATGTGTATTTGCGCGCATGTGTGTTGCCGTGTTCTGCAGCCCAGAACATGTATTAAAATACAATAAACATGTATTATTAAAACGGTCCACAATAGTTCTATAGTAATACTCCTCGCTTCCGATCCTTTGCATCATTTTTAGATTTTTTTCCGTTTTGAGAAATTAAAACAATAAGCGTTTAGGGAAATATTATATGGTGATGGTTTTCGAGCTGCATTTTGCTGTTCGAAATGATCACTGCTCACTTGGTTACCAAGCTGGTGACAATCAATATTCAAAAACAAAATAATTCCTTATGCGAATCAATAAATAGATACTGATCTGTCACGATTTTTTTTAAAAAGAAGCACAAAACAGGCCTGGACTAGTAGTGCAAAGTCAAACGTTCTTCAGCAAAACTTTTGTAAACACAAACTTTTTAAATGTGATTTTTCCCCGACGTATGTTAAGTCCTCTCTCGGACTTTTTGTCCTCATGTGCACATTAGTCTAAAGTGACCCTATTTCTGCTCTCTTTTTTTTAATCACAAATATTTATTTCATTACTCGCCATGTTACATTACCACACACAATTTGAAGCCATTCTCCCAAATGATTTATGAGATACAGCTCGGACATGAAAAGAAGGAAATTTCGTGTTTTGTGAGTCTTCCTTGGCGGAGGTGTGCACTGGCGGTTCAAAATTCAAGATCTGAATAGGTTGGGACATGCTGATCAAGGTGATGGGAGACCCTAGGCTTATTATAGACCATGGTATCCGCGAGAGGACAAAATGGTCGCGGAAGGACTTACAGACTCATTCATTGGTTGTAAATTTGAGAAGTGTTTGACACGTGATACACAAACAGAAGGAGAAAGAAACGAGGGTGGCAGACGGACCAGAGAGAATGTAACAATATTATAGTCTGTGGACAGACGGACAGTTTGACAGGCAGGCTTTGAGACAGGCAGACAAAAGGCAAGTCCCCTGAATAAAATAAAAGTACATGAAGCCTCATGTTGTAATGGTAGAAGTTAGCTGAGTCATCTTGTTTTCTTGTCTCACCTGCTGTAGCTGGAAGAGAGCTGTGTGTGTGTGTGTGTGTGTGTAAACCTAGCAGACAGACCACACGCCGCAAATGCAAAAGTGATCTAAAGCTAGCTGTAAATCGCGAGCTAAATAAAGTCTCTCCTAGGTGACTATGTCTTTAATCTTTGGCTTTGCTGCTGCAGCTTTGGGGATTTGTTGCCATTTGTGGACCGTCCACTGTCTTTACTTCTCTTGGTCAAGAGAGAGAGAGAGAAAGAGAGAACACTTAGACCTTTTTCACACACACACACAGAGAGAGAGAGAGAGAGAGAGAGGAAACTTGAAACTTGAAAATGTTTTTTTGATCTAGGCCATGTGCCCGTGTCAAATGGGAACAGGGGGGTTGGGCCAGAAAATAAAAAGTAATAATAATAAAGAATTGATAAATAACAGCATACCGGCATACAAGAACACGCAGAAACAACCCGATAAATCAATCAACAGAGAGAGAGAGAGAGAGAGGGGGGGGGGGGGGGGGGGGCATAGCCCTGAGCAAAGAATCCCAACTACAAAATCCAGCTTTTCAGAATAACAGTTACCAGAACCCCTTCTGACATCGGCATGTCATTGTCGGACACGATTGACAAACATTCAAAATCATTGTAATAATTATTGTAGCTCACTTTGTTAATTTTAGCTCACTTTGTAAATTCATTTCTATGCTCTGTTAATTTTTAGCTCACTTAGTTAATTTATTTCTATGCTCTGTTAATTTTTAGTTCATTTTATTAATTCATTTCTATGCTCTGTTAATTTTAGCTCACTTTGTTAATTCATTTCTATGCTCTGTTAATTTTAGCTCACTTTGTTAATTCATATCTATGCTCTGTTACTTTTGTTAATTCATATCTATGCTCTGTTAATGTTAGCTCACTTTGTTAATTCATTTCTATGCTCTGTTAATTTTGTTAATTCATTTCTATGCTCTGTTAATTTTGTTAATTCATTTCTATGCTCTGTTAATTTTAGTTCACTTTATTAATTCATTTCTATGCTCTGTTAATTTTTTAGCTCACTATGCTAATTCAATTCTATGCTCTGTTACTTTTGTTAATTCATTTCTATGCTCTGTTAATTTTAGCTCACTTTGTTAATTCATTTCTATGCTCTGTTAATTTTAGCTCACTTTGTTAATTCATATCTATGCTCTGTTACTTTTGTTAATTCATATCTATGCTCTGTTAATTTTAGCTCACTTTGTTAATTCATATCTATGCTCTGTTACTTTTGTTAATTCATATC
Organism: Phymorhynchus buccinoides; assembly: GCA_017654935.2. Lineage (NCBI taxonomy): Eukaryota > Metazoa > Mollusca > Gastropoda > Neogastropoda > Raphitomidae > Phymorhynchus > Phymorhynchus buccinoides. The sequence continues at coordinate 30,487,104 of CM065697.1, forward strand.
TATGCTCTGTTAATGTTAGCTCACTTTGTTAATTCATTTCTATGCTCTGTTAATTTTGTTAATTCATTTCTATGCTATGTTAATTTTGTTAATTCATTTTTATGCTCTGTCAATTTTAGTTCACTTTGTTAATTCATTTCTATGCTCTTTTAATATTAGTTCACTTTGTTAATTCATTTCTATGCTCTGTTAATTTTAGCTCACTTTGTTAATTCATATCTATGCTCTGTTACTTTTGTTAATTCATATCTATGCTCTGTTAATTTTAGCTCACTTTGTTAATTCATATCTATGTCCTGTTAATTTTGTTAATTTATTTCTATGCTCTGTTAAGTTTGTTAATTCATTTTTATGCTATGTCAATTTTAGTTCACTTTGTTAATTCATGTCTATGCTCTGTTACTTCTGTTAATTCATATCTATGCTCTGTTAATTTTAGTTCACTTTGTTAATTCATTTCTATGCTCTGTTACTTTTAGCTCACTTTGTTAATTCATTTCTATGCTCTGTTACTTTTAGCTCACTTTGTTAATTCATTTCTACGCTCTGTTAATTTTGTAAATTCATTTCTATGCTCTGTTAATTTTGTTAATTCATTTCTATGCTCTGTTAATTTTGTTAATTTATTTATATGCTCTGTTACTTTTAGCTCACTTTGTTAATTCATTTTTACTAGCAATCGCCCCGTGGCAGTTAACCCCCGTGGCAGTTTTAACCCCGTGGCAGCTATCTCCTCCCTACACCTACCCCCTCCCCACATTTACTTGCTCAGGGACTTATCTGCCACTCGGCGACACACTTGTTTGCTATTGTGGCTTTCAACAGACAGCCAGTCTCAAACACAGGAAAGTGAAACTTTTAGTTTTACATTTCCAAGAAGAAGGCAGCATTTCACCTTCCAAGAAAATGGATCACAAATGTGTAAGGTCTTTCTTTTCGGGGGGGGGGGGGGGGGGGGGGGGGGCACATCTTGACCTATCGCAGAAAGAGTGTTTCATAATCAGTTCGACTTTGACCTCGCGCACGCAGAGAGAGAGAGAGAGAGAGAGAGAGAGAGAGAGAGAGAGAGAGAGAGAGTAGTTCTTCGTCTTCTAAGTTCTTGTTCTTCGGTCATTCAGGCATGTTTCTGTCAATTATGAACGTAGATGCATCATGCTGCTGTTATGCGCCTAAGTAAGAATAATTAGGCCCAGCATGTCTGACTTCGGGTAGAGGAAATCTTTTTGAAAGTATTTGTTGAAAAAAGGCAGGAGAATTTCTGTCAATTACGAACGTAGATGCATCATGCTGCTGTTATGCACCTAAGTAAGAATAATTAGGCCCAGCATGTCTGACTTCGGCTAGAGGAAATCTTTTTGAAAGTATTTCTTGAAAAAAGGCAGGAGAATGGACCGGAAAGGCAGAACGATAGTAGATAACAGCATGCAAAGGGAAAAGGCAGAATGAAAGAGACTGACAGATTAGAGGCAGTTATAAGCACATAACTTCCAGAAGGTGGGGGAACTATTTGTACGGAAGACCCCCCCCCCCCAGTATCCCTAGGGGGGGGGGGGGGGGAAGCTTGCTGTGTTCTACTCCCACCCCCACCCCCACCCACACCCCAGTCAGTTTTCTCTCTCTCTCTCTCTCTCTCTCTCTCTCTCTCTCTCTCTCTCTCTCTCTCTCTCTCTCTCTCTCTCTCCACTGTCTGTATAAAAATAGCTGCAGCGCGCTCGCGGCCGGAGGCAAGCAAAGAGCCAAAGACATTGAAAAGAAAAGACTAACATCTGGTCCCTTTTCCCTATATGAGTAGTGAGGACAGAAACACTGGTTGTGTCCCTTTTAAACATCTTTATGACATAACACGTCGATAGGCCAGTTGAATTCTCCGTTCAAATTCCAATCTGAGTCTTTGTATAGCCGCCACTGTGAACTACCCCACTAACGATAACTCTATCAGCCAGGCTCGCCGTAACTCTTAAGTAGTCCATCTTCCCCTTTTAGAGTCTTTGGTTATGTGTGAAGTGTTGGTTGAAATTAGCGTCCTGCAAAATAAATCGGTTTATAGCGCGTGTTTATGAACGGATGGTGTTGAAATTTTGCACGACGATAGTCACTATCCCTGGTCACGCATGTTCCAAATCTCGAGTCAATGTCGGGTCTGGTTACGCCGCGGTTTGTGAAAACGTGAAGCGGCCTGTCGGCGCCCGTATCTCCGGCATTTCTGAACCGATTCGCTTCCGGTTTGGCACACGGATAGTCCCCGGCCCCGGTCATCTTCCTGCCAAATTCGAAGGCAATCGGCCCAGAAACGCCGGAGATACGGGTGCCGAGAGGCCGGCGGATGCGCGTTTCGCGCATTTGCGAAACCGCGCAAATGACACGGCCGCCTCGGTTGCTGTTGCCATCGCCCCGTTAGGGCTCACAGCAAATTTGACGCGATTCGGTCGAAAAACGGCGGAGTTATAAGGCCCGTTTTGTGTATCAGACACACAGACACACACACACACGGACGGACACTTGGCTTTTTACTATATGATGATGATGATGCTCTATTTTAGCTCATTATGTTACTTTTTTATGTTAACTGATGATCCAAATGTGTGTGTGTGTGTGTGTGTGTGTGTGTGTGTGTGTGTGTGTGTGTGTGTGTGTGTGTGTGTGTGTGTATATGTGTGTGTGTGTGTGTGTGTGTGTGTGTGTTTTGTGTGTGTGTGTGTGTGTGTGTGTGTGTGTGTGTGTGTGTGTGTGTGTGTGTGTGTGTGCTTGCGTGAATGCGCATGTGTGTGTGCGTGTGCGTGTGTGTGTGTGTGTGTGTGTGTAAAATTGTCTTCTAAACGTTACTTGTGTCGTGTCAAAATGATTGATCAAATGTGGAATGCCAGGCAGCGAATTCTTTTGCTTTGAGTGAAGACAATAAAGTGATTGATTAATTGTTTAATTGGCTAATCGATTCTAAAGTATCTAACGATTCTTACTGTGCAAAGTTAACTATCCTAATTTATGCGTGCTTTAAGAATGACTGGACGAATCAGCTGGCTGCGTTGCTTCGACTATCTCTCTGTCTGCTTGTTGCCAGACCGTAATGTCACAATGGGATGGTAATCGCAGAGTTTCAGATAAAACCGATGGTCACACACTTCCAGATATATTCTGTTCGTTGCCTAGAAACTTATGTTACAGTCATGCTTGGCGTGCGACCATCCGACATGGCCCGACCCTGAACTGTCGATCGGATAGTCTTGAAACCAGGTCAAAAGGTGAAGGTTGGCAGGTGAAAGATGGGGAGGGGGGGGGGGAAACGAAGGAGGTGATGTCTGGGAGTCAGTCTTCCATGCAAAACGTGATCCGTCTCGATGACGAACGTACCTTCTATTCGTCTCGCTGAAATGAAAGGTCTCCTTCAAAACAAAAAACCAAAAAACCAAATGAGGGTGTCGATGTCAAAGAATAATACCAGAAAGATGGGGAAAAGAAAAATAATTTGTTGCATGAAAGCCAGAACGTACTTACTACTACTACTACCACCACCACAAAGGAAACTTAAAAAAAGAAAAGAGAAAAAAAAGAAGATGGCAGAGCCATATAAACCGTACTCCCAGTTCAAGACAAAAGATCAAAACAAAAGCAAAAATATCAAAACATTTTATTGAAATATATAATTTAAAATGAAAAAAAGGGGGGAAATAAACTGTATGCTTCTAGATGTAAATTTCGAATTGTGTCCCTTATTTCCTGAATGTCATCAGATAAGACCTCCAGGAGAAATTCCGGGGAGTTAATTTTGGACTCCAGGGACGTTGTGGTTTTTTGTGTGTGTTAAAATAAATTAATGTATCAGTATAACACTACTAGAAAAGTATGTAATTTACAACAAAACATTAATCAATGACACCTTTTCACTGGCCCTAGTTTGGCTTAAATCCACCCGTTATCTATGAAATAATCAGTGGGGGGTTTTAATATTCAAAACAAATCTCTTAGGGATTACGTTCGTATGGCGTTATTACCATTTGTTTTGGTAAATCTGACACCACGGGCTTACCTTTTTTCAGCAATGATTTATACTGGTATATATCTGTATTGTTAAAAAATCGGGACTTTACTGGTGTTGTACTGCCTCCGGGCATTGCCTCCAGAATCGTCCCCACCATCTTTATATCTACTAATGTCTCATATGTGTCTGTTCCAGACCGGAGGACGTTAAACAGATTTTCATCATCACCACGGGCTTACCAAAACAAAGCAACGACATCAACTCCCCGGTACGGAGCAGGTCGCCCGGTGGTCCTGAAGACAGCCTTGGAAGGGAAGGGGTTGCTCACCAAACACCAGCGATACGACAAGCGGACTACAGGAGCACTTGGACAACCCTTGGCTGTCTCACAATGCTGAAAGTCTCCTACCGCGACGCAGATGCTGACTCCACTCTAGCATCCAGGGCCTGTATTCACGTTGAGATAGCATGAGACTTAGCATGATGCTAACTTAGAAGCTCTTCCAAAAGTCCTATCAAATCCTACAGGACATTGGAAGAGCTTCTAAGTTAGCATCATGCTAAGTCTCATGCTATCTCAACGTGAATACAGGCCCAGGACAGCAATTCGATCTTCAGCTCGGACTCCGTTCGAATGTTCGACGAAATAAGGCTTTACGCCCTCTTCGGCCTTTCGGCCATGTGGGGCTAAGTTCGAATGTATCAGTTACAGACAGCGTTTTACCCGCGAGTCCAGGGTGCGCAACGTGGTCCGGAATCACCCGCGACTACCAGCTGCCACGTCAAGACTCCTGCCCCATCTTCATCTACTTCATCACCATCATCATCTTCAGCAGTGTAAGTATTGTCTATACGAGGCAACGCCTAATTAGACGCGAAACCAACCTTATCATCATCGTCACCCCCCACCCCCACCCCCGTGTGGATACCGGGGGGTCTTTTGTATAAATAGTTCCCCCACCTTCTGGAAGTTCTTCGCTTGTATCATCCTCTAATATGTCACTCTCTTTGACTCTGCCTTTTCCATTTGCTTACTGTCATCTACTGTCTTTCTTCCTTACCAGTCCATTCTCCTGCCTTTTTTCAAGAAACTCTTTCAAAAGATTTCCTCCAGCCGAAGTCGGACTTGCTGGGCCTAACTGTTTCTTAGTTAGGCGAAAGACGGCAGCATGACGCATCTGCGCTCATAATTGACAGGAAACTGTCTGAGCGACCGAAGAAGAAGCAGAAGAAGAAGAAGAAGATCATCATCGTCATCACCACAGGCAGCATCTAGGCAGCCTAAGGAACCATTCTGTCAAAGTTTCATTAAGATTGGTTGAGTAGCTTAGGCGCTGTAGAGATCTTTTTTGGTCGCGCACACACATACAGACAAAGAGAGAAGCGCACAACCCTCGTTCCCATTCTAATGTACTCCTGTTCTTTCAGAACTGGGAGTACAATGATGACAGTACCTTCTGGCTTTAGCTGGATAAATAATGGTGGAACAGGTGCTGTAGTTAGCACGTGGCACGCCCTGTTGAAAGTTTACCTGTCAAAAAACAAGAAAGAAAGAAGCATGGCTAGAAGTGCTTTTGCTACCAATACACAGAACCATATCTGCGAAAGCTGGCTCATGTTTTCAGGGTTGTCTGTTTGTTCCTGGCTGACTATCTATCTATCTATCTATCTATCTATCTATCTATATATATATATATATATATCTATATCTATCTATATCTATCTATCATAGATTCTATGTGTCTATCTTTCTATCTATCTATATCTAGATATTATATATATATATATATATATCTATATCTATCTATCATAGATTCTACGTGTCTATGTTAACACGATAACGTTTGAAGGGAGAGACCCAAGATGCTCAAAGTTTGCACGTGGATAGGTATCTGGGATATCTAGGCCAAGGTCGAAGAGGAAGGTCATTGGTCAAAGGTCAAGGTCACTGGAGCATAAATGTGCTGCTTGTTACTGCTGCAAGACACTGCTTTGAAACCGACCAAAAGTATTTTGTTACTTCCCATGATTTGTCTTTGCTGCTCGGCTCTCACTGTGTCAAATTTTGCAGCTGACTGACTAACTATCTATCTATCTATCTATCTATCTATCTATCTATCTATCTATCTATCTTTCTATGTATCTATCTATCTATCTATCTATCTATCTATCTATCTATCTATCTATCTATCTATCTATCTATGTATGTATCTATCTATCTATCTATCTATCTATCTATCTATCTTTCTATGTATGTATCTATCTATCTATCTATCTATCTATCTATCTATCTATCTATCTATCTATCTATCTTTCTATGTATGTATGTATCTATCTATCTATCTATCTATCTATCTATCTATCTATCTATGTATGTATCTATCTATCTATCTATCTATCTATCTATCTATGTATGTATGTATGTATGTATGTATGTATGTATGTATGTATGTATGTATGTATGTATCTATCTATCTATCTATCTATCTATCTATCTATCTATCTATCTATCTATCTATCTATCTATCTATCTATCTATCTATCTATCTATCTATGTATCTATCTATCTATCTATCTATCTATCTATCTATCTATCTATATATATCTACCTATCTATCTGTCTATCTATCTATCAATCTATCTATCTATCTATCTATCTATCTATCTATCTATCTATCTATCTATGTATCTATCTATCAATCTATCTATCTATCTATCTATCTATCTATCTATCTATCTATCTATCTATCTATCTATCTATCTATCTATATATATCTACCTATCTATCTGTCTATCTATCTATCAATCTATATATATCTACCTATCTATCTGTCTATCTATCAATCTATCTATCTCTATATATATATATATCTGATCTATCTATCTATCTATCTATCTATCTATACATGTCATAATTGCTGCCAATTTTAAAGATGTTGAAAAAGATTATTAAAATAAAAAAATTGTGCTCTCAAAGCGGGTGTTTGGTGAATTATTGACCAAGTATCTATCTATCTATCTATCTATCTATCTATCTATCTATCTATCTATCTATCTATATATATCTGTCTATCTATCTATCTATATCTATCTGTCTATCTATCTATTTATCTATCTATATATCCATCTATCTACCTATCTATCTATCTACCTATCTGATCTATCTACCTATCTATCTACCTATCTATCTATCTATCTATCTATCTGATCTATCTGTCTATCTATCTATCTATCTATCTATATGTCTATCTATCTATCTATCATAGATTCTACGTGTCTATGTTAACACAATAACGTTTGAAAGGGGAGACCTAGCATGCTTAAATTTTGCATGTGGATAGGTAGCTAGGGTATCTAGACCAATTTCGAAAAACGAAGGTCACGGGTCAATAATGATGTCACTGGAGCCGAAAATGCTGCCGCGTGGTTGGTTGATCTGGTGTTTTCACGCTCTAATTCTTCTTTTGTTCTCTCCCCCCCCCCTCCCTCTTCCACATAGAGAAACGTTGAAACTATACCCGTGCTATTATCATTGTCAGATGTCCTTGGGCTGGGCTGGAAATGAGACAAAAATAAAACAAAGCGAAACGACCGTGACACGTTTACGTATTTACTTTGTCCTACTATTGCCATCAATCAGTCAATCCATGTTTGTGTGCAGCCTTATGTTTGCAATTTAGATGGGTTTCCGTGCCAGTTACTATAATAAGCTTTATAGCTTGTTGTGCTCATGCAAAAAAGAAGAAGTGCGTATACTGCAATTTTTTGTTGTTGGATAAACTTTGATTTAAAAAAATCTATGCGTCACTCGAGTCTGACTACGAACCGAGAAGGCAACCGTTATGCCTTGACCGAGAAACATCCCCTCTCTACGGGGCAAGGGCAACTGGCCTCGAGACATAGGGGTTCCTGAAAGACAGCTCTGAACCCTCCCCAAAGCTGCAGCACAAAGCCGAGCGGGGGTCTCCGTATATTAAGATCATGCCTTCTTGAGTCCCATTGCTAACAAAAAACAAAACTATCGGGCATACCGCTCTCCCACCGTTGCTTTATTGTTGGCCCTATTGGCCCCAGCTTCGGCTCACCCGGCTGGTGTCGACCTTTTCAGTCCGAGGTCAGTATGTGTGTACACGCTTAAAGATCCCCCAAGTCACGTGTCACATTCCCTCTTATGCTTGGAAGATTTGTTCAGATTTCTTACCAGCTATTAAGAGGGAACACACGTGAAAAACCATGATTTTATTATGGATTTTCGATTTGATGCAAAGAAGACACCATTCTCTTGTAGAATGTCTTTTTTGCTCAGGTTGGCATCCACTGGACAGTCAAATTGCAGGCCGATCATGCAAACTGATGAGACCTTCTCTTAGGTCGAAACAGCTGTCTTTGCATAAGGCACTGTCCCTCCCCCATTGGGAGAAAAAGTAAATCAGCACAATTTATATATATATATATTTTTTTTTTTGGGGGGGGGGGGGGGGACACGGAACATTACTCAAAGTTAACGTTAACTGGTTTTGTTTCTGAGGTTCACAAATAAAGACATTGGACACAGAAAAGTTTTATCAAAGCAACTACTATATATATATATATATATATATATATATATATATATATATATATATATATATATATATATATATATATATATATATATATATATATATATGCAACCCCCCCCCCCCCCCCCCCCCCCCCCTTTCAGTACATAATAATGAAATGACGTGCTTCAGAAGCATCGAAGCTGGAGTGAGAGAGAGAAAAAAAGGGTAACTGCAGAACTATATTAGCCCGTAGTGGGGGCCTACAGTAGCATGAGAGCTGTACAGTATTATTAGGTAGTAGGTACTTTATAGTCACAGAGGCGACTCTGTGAAATTCGGGTTGCTCCCACCTAAAGAGCGCGTCGCAGCTAGAGGCGCGCCACCCAATTTTTTTTTTTTATTTTTTGCATGCGATTATTGTGTGACTAATGAGGAAGGAAAGGGAGGGGGGGGGGGGGGGGGAGTAAATTTTGACCCAATGACAACATTTTCGTTGCCACTGGGATTCGTTAACGGGTGCTAAGTAGATGGTTTTCTACATTTAAGGAAAGTCATGGGACACCTTCAAGTTAGTTTTTTTGTGGAAGACCGTGGGTGACTATGGAACCAGGAAGCGTCGGCACTGGATTCACTGCTGCTGACTAGGGTTGGATCTTCAGTGAGGACCTTCCCCTAAAGCCAGCTGTCCTCAAATCCCTTTGGACGAGAGAGAGTGGGGATGTAGCCTACCTTCTTGGGCGAGGCGTCTGCACGGTAAAACAAAATCCGACCCAGCCCCGTCGGAACGAATCAATATAAAATAGCTGTCCTCTCTGCTATATCAAAAGTCAAAATGTCAAAAGTCAAATTCACTGAGAAGGGGCCGTAGAAGGGCCGCGAGGCCTATGAATAGCCCTATATCGTCAGAAACGACTGATACAGTTATACTGTACATTATAAAAGTACCCGCCAGTCGGAACAAACAGTAGCAATATATAAAAGTAGAAACCCAAGTAGGCTACCTATAACCTACACCACTACCCCATGTCCACCCTTATTTACTCCCCCGACTCATAGTTCTAACTCTCACCCACCTTACCCACCCACCACCACCGTCCCCCAACTCCTCTTTCGTCTTTTTGTGTGTGTGTGTGGTCAAGGCCGTCAGTGCTTGAAGGCAATCAGCTGGTGTTCAGACGGGGCGGAATCTGATGACAAATTTGAGGTCACCTGCCTGTGACCTTTGTCTGGTTTGTCTGACCCGGACTCTTCATCCTCGCCCTGTGGGTGTTTACTTTTTTTGGGGGGGGTGGGGGGTGGGGGTTGTTTACTTTGTACACTGTGTACTCTCTCTCTCTCTCTCTCTCTCTCTCTCTCTCTCTCTCTCTCTCTCTCTCTCTCGCTCTCTCTCTCTCCTCTCATCTCTCTCTCTCTCTCTCTCTCTCTCTCTCTCTCTCTCTCTCTCTCTCTCTCTCTCTCTCTCTCTCTCTCTCTCTCTCTCTCTCTCTCTCTCTCTCTCTCTCTCTCTCTCTCTCTCTCTCTCTCTCTCTCTCTCTCTCTCTGTCTGTTGTGTGTGTGTGTGTGCTGTGTGTGTGTGTGTGTGTGTGTGTGTGTGTGTGTGTGCGCGTGTGCGTGTGTGCGTTTGTGCGTGTGCGTGTGTGTCAAGTCAAGTCAAGTCAAGTCAAAATCATCTTTATTGAGGGTTAAAGAATAAGCTGACAAAGCTGTTTTTTTGCGCGTGTGTGTGTGTGTGTGAAACAATGCAGCCTACCCTACCTATCTAGTGAGGCTTCAGCGGGGTGAGGGCAGGGTCGGGTCAGGTCAGGGGGGTGTTATTGTTACTGAAAACACCTTTTCTGTTCTGAGGAGAACTTGAAGAAGAGTGATGATGAAAAGGGGATATTGATTAATGTTTATAAATACTAATATAGTAATCAGCCGTAAGTTTTTGCAGAACATTCCTCGGTTTGATTTGTAAGGGTGGGCACTACTAGAAAGAGGAACACAGTGTGGGGTTCCCTACGGTCAATGAATAAAACCCAGCAAAGATGCACTTTAGACACCCCCCTCACGTTTACGACCCTCAAAATCAAAATCTGCTTCTTTCAGTTTCAGGCATGGTAGTGGGGGCAAAGTGGTTTTCAAGGAAAATGGCCGGGGGTCCAGGGGGCCGATGAAAATTCAATAAAATTCAATAAATGAGAGTGAAATTTTCACTTCCATTTCGGTGTTGGTTTTAAGCTCATGGTGCCTTGTATCGTGTTTTCTGTCAATCTTGTTTTGTGTGTGTGTGTTTTTTAAAAAACTTTTTTGCAAAATATATCAAACGAAAGACAGACTAACTAAAATAAAATAACCAAGAAAATAACATACTCATACGGTGCAAACTTCACCTAATGGATAATTCAAATCCAGTTGTGTATTTCTTTATTTCTTTATTTCTTTATTTCTTTTATTTCTTTATTTATTCAAGCCAGATGATCACATGACTTTTCCAACTTCTCCATTAACAAATACCTATACTACCATATCCTAATAAAAACATACCTCATCATTATTAATGCCTTCATTCTTGGTGCCCCTTCTAATTTTATAAAAGTATTGAAGGAAAGGTTATTTAG
>CM065697.1:30503223-30533223 GCA_017654935.2 Phymorhynchus buccinoides
GAGAGAAAAATAGAGATTTTACGCCTTCTGAAACAATGGATGCCTAGGTGTCTGTCACTGTTTTACAGCTTCTATCACCTACCACCACTGAAAACAAATTTCAGTCCAGCCCTGTAGTTCTAAGTAGAATAGCAGTAGCTTTATCTGCTATGTGAAAGTCATAGTCAGCTGACTCAGTCAGTGACACACACACACACACACACACACACACACACACACACACACACACACACACACACACACACACACACACTGTGACACACACACGATACATTGTTTGTCTTTTTTTTTTTATATAGATGCCTAGGTGTCGGTCACTGCTTCACAGCTTCTATCACCTACCACCAATGAAAACAAATTTCAGTCCAGCCCTGTAGAAGTAGAATAGCAGTCGCTTTATCTGCTATGAAAAAGTTATAGTCAGACACAACTGACTCAGTCAGTGACACACACACACACACACATGATAAATTGTTTGTCTTTACAATATACGACTGTATACCCTCTCGACCTTCACGCGCCTCTGTGTGTGCGTGTGCGTGTGCGTGTGTGCGTGCGTGTGTGTACGTGCGTGTGCATGCGTGTGTGTGTGTGTGAGTTGTGTTGTGTGTGTTATGTGAGTTGTGGTGTGTGTGTGTGAGTGAGTTGGTGACCCAGTATTTCTCACCACCACTATCAAGCACATTTTTGTCGCTTTTTTTAAAATTTTTATCTGGAAGGACCAACGTCCTAGTCGTGGATTTTAAAAAGGCCTTTGATAAGATTTATCACTATCTCCTTATGAATAATTTCGCCACTATGGGATCAGAAGTTCAGTCAATAGATTAATTGAGAGCTTCCTTGCAGGCAGGCAGGAAAAAATAGTTGTTGATTGAGCTGCATCCGAAGCTATCCCTGTAGAATCAGGAGTCCCCCAAGGATCTGTGCTTGGGCCGACCCTTTTCCTGTTGGCATCAATGGTCTTTCGAGGCAACTATCTTCCAACTTCCTTTCTCTTTGTGGACGACTCTGTCACCGAGCTGTGGACCCTCCCAGAGACCTCAATGATCTCCAACCAGACCTAAATGAATTAGCATCATGGGAAAACAAATGGATGTCCTTCCATCCCGACAAATGCAAGAGCCTCCATGTGATCAGGAAGAAAAATCCCCTGATAAAGAACTACCAACTATATGGCCAGGACCTGGATTGGATAGAGATGAAAATAAATGTCTGGGCTTTACAATATCACAAGACCTTAGATGGGACACCCACATCTCAAATGTGTGCAGCAAAGTCAGTAAGACCCTTGGCTTCCTCCATCGCAACTTAAAAGTAGAGTTAGTCAACATCAAGGAATTTGCATATAAGGCAAGTAGTAAAAGGCTTATAATTATGTCACTGGTTAACCCATTCTAGAAAGGTGCCTGCTATGCCATAGCATTGCCTCTTTAAACTGATGTAAAACTCATATATATATATATATCTGTACATGTGTGTGTGTGTGTGTGTGTCACTGTGCGAGCCCCTTCCCCCATCCGCCCCACTTTACTCCTACCCTTCTAGTTCTACCCATTCCCAAATCATAGTGAAAATCCTTCATCCACGACCCACCTACCCTCTAGTATAATCCCCCCATTTGCTTGCATGCCCCCTTTCCCCTCAACCATATCAAAATTCAAATTTATTTGTTGTAAAACCATCAAAGAAATTATGGAACAAACCAAAGCATACGGCGCTCTCGCCACACCGTAATTATTTACACAGATGTGGTAAACAGTAAACACATTATCGTCATAGGCCTACCATGAAAAGAAACAAAACAAAAAGCGCAGGGTAAAGATGGTGACAAAGTAAATGTTATTGAAGCAAATAAGGAGTAGTAAAACTAGCGTAATCATGTGTAGGGACAGCAAAACATTCATGTTCGTATCAACATCGCGATTTATCGTCAGAAGTGGCGTCTGCGACGCAAACAGAAACAGGAAAGTCGATCTACTATCTACGGTAGCTGCCCAACTCGCCACCGGAAGTTATAGCAAACAAGGGGACTGTATAAGTGAGCCACCAAACCAAGGGAAGTAACAACCCCACCTAAAACGGCTAATATCGGTGACCCAGCATCACGAAAGGGACATTATAAAGTGTCAAAAGGACCATTCTGAGAAAATGGCACGGTTAGAAATTCCAGGCAATTCTATTTCTAATGATATAAAAGTTTACGCTGGGCGGGGGCTGCTCGGCACTCCCTGTGACTGTAAACAAATTAAACATTTTAAGAACTTTTATCTTGAAAGTGAATCGAGTTCGTAAGTTAAAGAACGTAATGTGCATGTGAAGTTTACTGTCGTGTAAATAGTGTGTAAATATAGAAAGTGTACATATTTTTTTACCCAGTGTTATTTAAAGGCTGTATAAGAGTTTTATCATAAAGTTTTGATTTTAACCCCAGAGTCCTAAAGTTTAAACTTTTAACTAATAGCGTCCACGCATTAGCGAAAATATTGTAAAGAGCGATATAGTTAACAATCTTAACAATACATGTTTACTGGTTTAAATGTTTTATTTTCCAAATCAACATGAACAACAACTATGACATAACTGAAGCAACAACAAGCAGAGCTTATGGCGTGCTCAGTTCAAAACGAATTACACAGTATAAACATTGGCGGAATTTTACCAGGAAATACAAAAAATACATTTTTGAAAAGAAAGTCACAACAAACCAAACGAACAATGGACATAGCAATAGACAAAACAAGTAGAATCGACAAAAAAATTATAAGAGAGAGAGAGAGAGAGAGAGAGAGAGAGAGAGAGAGAGAGAGAGAGAGAGAGAGAGAGAGAGAGAGAGAGAGAGAGAGAGAGAGAGAGAGAGAGAGAGAGGGAGAGAGAGAGAGAGAGAGAGAGAGAGAGAGAGAGAGAGAGAGAGAGAGAGAGAGAGAGAGAGAGAGAGAGAGTTCCACCTCACACCACTCTGCAGACCAGAACTCCAACCCCACGTCGCAATAAAACGAAATAGGACACGATGATAACACTAGGATTACATGAAATGACGCCAAGATGAAAACATGTTTACTAATTACCATGCATATCAATCGTGGTAACCACTTTTAGCAGCAGCAGTACTAAAGTCCCATTCATTGTTACCAATACATATCCATAATATCATACTTTAATTAACACATACTTCATCAATATTAACTCCCTTCATTCTTATTGCCCCTTTCCCATTTCTTTTTCTCCCCCATCACCCCATATTAACAAGTGTCCCATGTGTGCCTTAACCCTTTCACCGCCAAAGTCGCGTTTTAGCACCACAGTGATTTAACACCCATGTCACTAAAAGGCATCAAATTGGGGCCTATTATCCAAAGACCCTATTGTCTTAGTTTGGGGAAGTAAGGATAGACCTTATTTTATATATGTCACAGAAGAATCCCCAATACTGCAGATGGATTTTGTTCTCTACCCAGGTAAATGTAATGGACATGTTTCGCTAGAATATGGCTGGCGGTGAAAGGGTTAAAGCAGGTCGGAGGACGTAAAATTGATTTCTGATTCTGATTCTGCTAAGACAATGCACCAACCCACCCGTTTGAAAGCACTTTTGGGAATATTAATTTAGAGACCACGTTAAAGGCGCACCCTGACGGATGAGTTTTTGCAAGAAACACGTCCAGATCAGCAGGAAAACACCCTTTACAGAGATCGCAACACTCACTTTGCTCTGGTTTGCCAGAAATCAAGCCGTCAAAAAGGCGATTCCTCCTTGGCGGAGGTGCTGGAAGTCAAATTATTTTGACCCAAAGAGAAGGCGTTTGCCGTCTCTTTTTGAATGGCCGCCTGTGTTTAGACCAAATCGTTTGCACGAACTTGTTGCAATACAAGCCTTTTTATTTATTTATTTTTTAATTTTATACAGTTTATCTAAAGGAGTTTCGCTCACAACAAAGGAAATAGCTCCTTTTTTTTTTTGCTGCACTACAAAAAAAGAAAACGCTTTAACCACAATTAGTGACCTCCACCCACCCCATCCAAAATGGCTACTCTCTCCGGCATCTCCGCCAAGGAAAAATCGCCGTTTTGAAGGTTTAATTTCTAAGAAACCAGAGCAAAGTGAGTGTTCCGATCCTTGAAAAGGCTGTCTTTCTGGTGATCTCGACGTGTTTTCTTGCAAAAACTCATCCGTCCGAGTCCACCTTTAAAGATGATCCTTTATGGATATGAAAAATAAGATGATGGAGAGCACGAAAATGCCCATAACTAAAAATTGAATTTCGACTTTTCAAGCCTGTTGTGAGAAACTAGCCCTGCGACTTAATGTCCCTTTCGTGGTGCTGGGTCACGTTATGACTCTATGCCATCTTGTTAATATTATAATTGCTAAATAAACTGTACATTCTGGGGTTAAGTTCCCACCAACTATAGACATGGCAAAGGAAATCACTTCTCTCTTCACATTAACAAAAAAAGTTTGATAAAATGACAATAATACTGTGAGAATTTTCAAATGCTTCTCCTATACAACAAGCTACACTTACTACCTAAACGTCTAGATTTCACTGTTGAACAACAGCCCCAAACACAAATTTTGGCTTACAATACTGGCCCCGTATCTAATGGTTAGTCCTAGCTAGACAATTTGACCGCCAAGGTTGGCATAGCGTAAAGAGTGGGGCTAATCCTCTCTATATTCTTAGTTGGGGAGAGAGAGGGAGACGAGTCTCCTCCCTATCTCGATAGAGGGAGAGAGAGAGAGGTAGACGAGTCCTTCCCTATAGAGAGAGAGAGAGAGGAGGGACTCGTCTCCCTGCTCTCTCTCTCTCTCTACACTACTCTGCTCCGTCTCTCTCTACTCTCTCTCTGCTCTCTCTCTCTCTCGTCTCTCTCTCACTACATTATCCATCTAAGAATATCGCTGCGCTAAGCCCCTACTGGTTTGACTGCCCCCTGGCGGTAAAATGCGCGTCCTGGGTTGCTCATTGTTTAAGCTATTCATACAGATCAAACTCTGATGAAACACGTGTGGACCTTTCTGCTTGACTGGGTCAAGAAAGATAGACAAGCTGAAGAGAGATGCAATAAGAGGAAGAATACCCCACACCACGTAAAGGAAGACATGTCGGAAGAGAGACCTATTGGAGGATTCTCTACCCAAGCGCACGTATCACTAGGGAAGACGGGGTAAAAAGGAAGACTGGGCCGGGTCAAGAAGCCTCCACCCCCAATTATCTCATGAAATAAAGAAAATTTCAGTCAAATTTTGCCCATGAGACGAATGCTAAACATTAACGCTCGTCTCATGGGCAAAATAAGACTGAAATTTGCTTCATTTAATGAGATAATTGGGGTGGGCTTCTTACCGCCCATGCGCTTTTTACCCGTCTTCACCCACATACAACGTTTTCAGCAGGGACTTGAAAGAAATGGAGAGATTCGGACGAATAGTGACAGTCTTAGTTGGCATACATAGCTTAGCTTTTTCCATAACTATTTCTGAAAACATTGCCACACTTTCATCCAAAGACATGCCCAGGATGACATTGTCCCAGTCTATATTATCTAACAAGTCACAGAAACGCAGTGTGTCTAATTTATTATAAACATAAGTGTTCTTTTATATGGCAAGGACTTAAAGTGAAAACTAGTCTGACCCGTGCAGCTTAAAACTGGGGTTAAGTTCCCACCAACTATAGACAAAGGAAATCACTTCTCTCTTCACATTAACAAAAAAAGTTTGATAAAATGACAATAATATGTGAGAATTTTCAAATGCTTCTCCTATACAACAAGCTACACTTACTACCTAAACGTCTAGATTTCACTGTTGAACAACAGCCCCAAACACAAATTTTGGCTTACAATACTGGCCCTACAGCTAAAACGGTATCTAATGGTTAACCTAGCTAGACAATTTGACCGCCAGGTGGCATAGCGCTCTAGTGGGGCTAATCCTCTCTATATTCTTAGTTGGGGAGAGAGAGGGAGACGAGTCCCTCCCTATCTCGATAGAGAGAGAGAGAGAGAGGGAGACGAGTCCTTCCCTATAGAGAGAGAGAGAGAGGGTGGGGACTCGTCTCCCTCCCTCTCCCTCTCTCTCTCTCTCTCTCTCTCTCTCTCTCTCTCTCTCTCTCTCTCTCTCTCTCTCTCTCTCTCTCTCTCTCACTACGCCCATCTAAGAATATCGCGCGCTAAGCCCCTACTGGTTTGACTGCCCCCTGGCGGTATAATGCGCGTCCTGGGTTGCTCATTGTTTAAGCTATTCATCAGATCAAACTCTGATGAAACATGTGTGGACCTTTCTGCTTGATTGGGGCAAGAAAGATAGACAAGCTGAAGAGAGATGCAATTTACATTCAGGAAGAATACCCAAGACCACGTATTACTACAACGTTTTCAAGGACTCCACGTAAGTGCCTTGAAAGAAATGGAGAGATTCGGACGCATAGTGACAGTCTTAGTTGGCATACATATTTTAGCTTTTTCCATAACTATTTCTGAAAACATTGCCACACTTTCATCCAAAGACCTGCCCAGGATGACATTGTCCCAGTCTTACATTATTTAACAAGTCACAGAAACGCAGTGTGTCTAACTTATTATAAACATATATTGTTCTTTTATATGGATGGGGACTTAAAGTTAAAGCTAGTCTGACCCGTGCGCTTTACCCACATAAAAATCCCACGGCAGTTGAAAGTTGGTAATTTTTTGCTTTATCATATGATTATTATGGTAATTGATGACATGCATTGATCCATGTGTGTGGGTGTGGGAGAGAAAGAAGGAACTGTGGAATGGAGGGATGAGAGAGGGAAATAAAATAAAATGTTACAACAAGAGCAGGGAGAAATCCCGCTGCCTAGTATGGCCAAATTGATAGCTAAGTTTTCCACGTGTATCCACACACCCTCTTCACCTTGTGCCCCCCACCCTCCCCAACTAAAAAAAAGTCCTCCGGGAGAGAGCAGCCCGAATTTCACAGAGATAAGTCTCTGTGACTAGAATATACCAAATACCAATTAATATAGTCAAAATAAAGACGAGGGATTTGCTTTGATTTTTTATGCTGTACCAAAAAAACCACCTTCGAAAAAAATTCTTAATATCAAAATATTCAGCAAGAACATTCTCATTTTCTGTGAAACAAAGTGTACACTCGTAATCCTGTTAAGCCGAATCGGAGTTTCGCAAGGCCTGCACACTGCATAGGATTACACTACTTGCCCCGTTTCTCATGATTGTTATGCTAAGTAGTGTGGCGTTGGCGGCGCTGGTGGCACATTTCCATAAAGCATAACTATAGCTGCAGTATAATTATACAATGGCTTGAATAGGCTACACGCACGCACGTGCACACCGGCACACCGGCAGACATTGGCCAAGACCTACTTTACATTTTTCGCTTTTTTCCCCCGGTGTTTTCTTTCTATTCAGCCATGCAGAAGGGGAGATAATGAAGAGGAAATGAGTCGGCAAATAGTCTTAAAGACCCCGCACGTCACGTGTTACATTCCCTCGTATGCTAGGAAGACTTCTTAACCCTTTCACCGCCAATTTCGCATTTAAGCACCACGATGGTTTAACACCCGTGTCACTAAAAGGCATCAAATCAGGACGTGTTATCCAAAGACCCTATTTCTTAATTTTAGCAGGTATGGATAGGCCTAGTGTTATTCATGTTTCAGAGGAATTACAATTTGTCCTCTACCCAATTGAGTTGAATGGACATTTTTTTCCTGAAGAATGGCTGGCGGCGAAAGGGTTAAAAAAAAACTTTCATCGCCAGTGTCGCCTCTCGGAACCACAATGATTGAACATCCATGTCACTGAAAGGCATCAAATGAGGGTCTGGTATCCAGTGACCTTATGTTCTTCATTTTGGGAGGTAAGGACAGGCCCTATGTTATGCACGTCACAGAGGAATCCCCAATATTGCAGACAAAATCTTTTCTCTACCCGGGTAAAGTTAATGGTAAATTTTTGCTGAGGAATGGCTAGCGCTGAAAGGGTTAAATTAAGATTCCTTACTAGCTATAAGAGGGGAAACACGTGAAACCCGTGATTTTTGACACGTGACGTGGTGGGTCTTTAACATATATATAGCTGGTAAGAAATCTTGTTTTGACAAGGTTTGACTCCCATACAAAATGTCCCCACATTGAAAACGAAACATCGTTATTAAAGAGCAACCTCAATTTGAAGTTGGGAACATTTGTATGTGGGTCCGTCACAGCTACCCAGAAAAAAAACCCACCCAAGGGACTTAATAGTCGTGGTGCGTCGTCAGTGTGTCTTTAAAACCGACAGGACTTTTCACAACAAGAGTAGAAGAAGGGTGCAGGAGGAATTGCTGGAGGAAGTTAGAAGGAGGGCAAGGGCAGAATGGTTTGAGCGATAATGGCGTAGAATGCTTTAGCTGTGCGAGCAAGACAGAACCGGCGCTTTGTTTAAGGAATGTAGATGATGAACTCTTGAAAGAAATGCCCCCAAAGCTTGATCGCTTTGCACTCGGTCACTGCCGACCCGATGATAACGTCAGTACAGGCTATTAGGGTAAGACGGGGGGTAAAAAGCCCATGGGCGGGTAAGAAGCCCATGCTAATTATTTCATGAAATAAAGAACATTTCAGTCACATTTTGCCCATGAGACGAGTGTTAATGTTTGGCATTCATCTCATGGGCAAATTTGACTGACATTTGGTTTAAACGAATTTTTATTGAATAATACATAGCAAAGCAGCAACGTAACAAATTGGAACGAGCACAAGTTAAAGCTTATACAAGGCGCTCAAACATTATACAATATTGGCTGCCATAAGTAATAAGAGAATGGAACAGAACATGATAATGAAAATGATAGCATACAAAACGTGCACGAACCAGCAAGCAACAACAAGAACAACAATAACATAGAAATTGAAATTGAAAATGAAATGAAATTGAAATTGAAATTGAGGGGGCAAGAGGCATCTAACTCCAAAAAGTATGACTGACATTTGCTTTATTTCATGAGAAAATTGGCATGGGCTTCTTACCCGCCCATGGGCGTTTTACCCCGTCTTCCCCTATAGAGATAGGGGGGGGGGGGGGGGGGGTGTTTAACTAGGGCACACTTATTATTATTATTATTATTATTATTATTATTACAGTGCATCGCTGCTGTTGCCTTTACACTTAATCGCCTCCACGTGGCAGATGACAGATTTGTAATGAACCACGAGATGGCAGAACCATAGTGGAAGACGGGGTAAAAAGCCCATGGGCGGGTAAGAAGCCCATACCAATTATCTCATGAAATAAAGAAACTTTCAGTCACATTTGCCCATGAGACGAATGCTAGACATTAACACTCATTAACACTCGTCTCATGGGGAAAATGTGACTGAAATTTGCTTCATTTTATGAGATAATTGGCATGGGCTTCTTACCCGCCCATGGGCTTTTTACCCAGTCTTCCCCTATAAACGTGTCTCTGGTTCGCAGCAAAGCACAAAACACTATCAAACGAACTTACTGATAATGCATTTACATGTATATGGCTTGCCATTTAGGCGAGAAAACACGACAGCCATCACCGAAGGACGTAAAGTGACTTGGTGTCAGTTGGTTGTCATCACAATCCGTTCAGTAAATCAGGCTGTGGCGACTTGAACACATTTTGTCATTTAAAAAAAAATCAGCCCTAAACCTAACCCTACCCCCCACTATGTACTGCAGTGCCCCGCGATTTGTCACAGTTGTGGTTCGTTGCGTTTTTCCGTCTTATAGGGTGGGGGGTAGGGTTAGGGCTAGGGTTAGGGATAGGGTTAGTATTCCAAAAAGGTTATTAGCTAAAAATGTTCCTAAAATACAGCTTTATGTATGGTAAGAAAGGCAAAAACGGAAAAATACAATCAACCGAGAAATGGTAGCACATCTTGACATTTACCAAAAAATCGATTCTACTCAGGGTACGTTTATATGGCTGTCCGGCTGAATGAACTGACGTTGCGTGCGTTATCCTTGGGTTATAAGGAATAATCTCCAATTTAAAAAAAATTACGATCGGTTCTATAACTGTGACAAAATTCATTTGTATTCAATCCCCCCCAAAAAGACAACAACAAAATTGGGGAGGTCTTTAATATGGTTTGCTGTTTAATACAATTCCCATAAACACTCATGGGGGACCCTTTGGCCAAGTTTCATTGAGATCGGTTCAGCATAAGTTAGGCGCTGTAAAGAGGAATTTAAAATAAAAAAAAGTTTCATAATTATTCAGATATACATGCGTACGCACACACAGGTTCTCGTTTCAGTAACAACGAACCTCTGTTCTTATAAAACTGGCAGTTTAAGAAAATAATGCATGGACATATTGTTGTTGTTGGGCATCCATCCATCATAATTCACCGAGTTAACTCGTAGACTACTACGGCTAGCGCTGGAGTGACCAGCCCTTCATTTTATGAAGCTCTTACTAAAGCTTAGGGGAAGACGGGGTAAAAAGCGCATGGGCGGGTAAGAAACCCACCCCAATTATCTCATGAAATGAAGCAAATTTCAGTCTCATTTTGCCCATGAGACGAGCGTTAATGTCTAGCATTCGTCTCATGGGCAAATTTGACTGAAATTTTCTTTAGTTCATGAGATAATTGGGGTGGGCTTCTTACCCGCCCATTCACTTTTTACCCCGTCTTCCCCTAAAGTGGGAAACTAAACGTTGTTACTTTCTAAATTCAGTAAACCGATCTACTAAATTTAGAAAGTAACAACGTTTAGTTTCCCACTTAAGCTTTAGTAGAACTTCATAAAATTAAGCACAGAAGGGGAACAAAATCTAGGGCAATAAGGCCGTGTACACATTAGACGCGTAACTTCCGTACGGAAACCCAGAAGTAAGTGAAAGAAAGAAGGGTAAAACATTTACCGGTTAGGGGAAATTCGGACACGGTCGCAAATCTTTTCCCCTTCTTCCTTTTACTTATTTTTGGATTGCGCACGGGTTTCCGCACGGAGTCTCCGCATATCGATGGCTTGGAGTCAAAACGGACTATCTTTAGATAGTCCATTGACGTATTATTGGATTTATTACAAAAACTAATAACTTGTATCAAACAAAGACTGCGGAAATATAAAAAGGGGGATTTGATTTTCATATTTTAGCAGGATTTTTTTTTATACAAGCTATTATTTTTCGTAATAAGTTCAATAATATGTCAACGGGCTATCTAAAGATAGTCCGTTTTGACTCCAAGCCATCGATATATGTGTGTACTCGGCCTAAAGGATCAAGAATGTTTTTTCAGCATGGCACTACAGCCACTTTGACGGGTCATTTTCCTAGTGAATAATGTTGACGAAATAAGCAAATAAAACTTATGACGAAGGAAAGATGAGAAAACTGAACAGGTACCGTGAAAACGAGACTGGTGTAAGTTTAAGGCCGTGTACACACTGATACACGCGGATGTTCTGCGCGGAAACCCGTGCGCAATCCGTAAATAAGTAAAAGAAACAAGGGGGGAAATATAAGCACGCGTCCGAATTTCCCCTATAGATATATTTGTTTCCTTCTTTCTTTTACTTATTGATTATTTCCGCGCGGAAAATCCGGATGTACTGTGTGCCAGGCCTTACGACTCCTGCTACAATAGATGCAAAAAAAGGCGGTAAAGGTAAAGATGTGCCACCCCCCCTGCATTTCTCGGTTAATTGTATTTTTCCGTTTTTGCCTTTCTTACCATACATAAAGCTGTATTTTAGGAACATTTCCATCTCATTACCTTTTTGGAATACTAACCCTAACCCTAACCATAACCCTAAACCTAACCCTACACTGCAGTACACCGCGATTTGTTACAGTTGTGGTTCGTTGCGTTTTTCCGTCTTATAGGGTGGGGGGTAGGGTTAGGGTTACGGCTAGGGTTAGGGTTAGGGTTAGTATTCCAAAAAGATAATTTGGTGAAAATGTTCCTGAAATACAGCTTTATGTATGAAAGGCAAAAACGGAAAAATACAGTGATATCCAAGTTATATTTACTAGCGCATCACCGTGTTTGCCATGGGGAAAGAGCGAAAAATAACCACGTCTATTTTGACCACTATTAGGTTCTGTGTACAATAAAATATCAAAGCGAGTAATGATTGCTTTCTTTAGCTACTACCACGGGGCCCATAACACGAAGTGAAAACTAACGAATGCATTCTTTAAAACACCTCTTTAGGGGGTCGGGAGGAGGTGGAGTGGGTGGGGGGGGGGGGGGGGGGGGATACCTTCCAGTCCTTGACAAGATTCTGAACAAAAAAGTTATTAACAACACACGGGAAGCTTTGTTAATCTTCTGACGTCATAGCCAGGTGTTTTGTGTTTTTTCTTTCTTTCCTTGCTCCGATAACAGAAGGTGTAAACGAGTATCCAGTGCATGCTTTTAAAAACGGATTTCTAGTAAATTATAAGCTCAACCCAATTCACAAAACCGGAGCGCGAGGGGAACATTTTGATAAGAATGATAACTTAGGAATGTAAGAAAACGGATGTTTACAGAAAGCATCCCTATCTTTAAAAGAAGCAAAAACTTTCGGGGTTTTGTTTGTTTGTTGTTTTGCTGCTGTTTGTTGTTGTTATTATTGTTGTTGGTTTTATTGTATATATAGGCGAGTACCAGCTATAGGCCTAGCTATAGGCGAGCTATAGTAGTAGTAGTAGTAGTAGTAGTAGTAGTAGTAGTAGTAGTAGTAGTAGTAGTAGTAGTAGTAGTAGTAGTAATTAGGGCTAGAAGTGGGCCTCGCGTCCCTTTTACGCCCTTTCTCGTTTGTGACTTTGATTTGTTTCAAGGTGGCTTTCTTTCTTCAGCTAAACTATAAAATTTAACCAAAATATGGAATGGACTTTTTCTTCTTCTTTTTTATTCATCGAAAGTATTATACAAATTTGGCATCATTGTGTCTTTGTCCAGAAGATTTTGTAATATCTTTATGTTAGGTGCAGCCTTAATGTTAGTTAACAAATTATTCCAGTATTGGACAACTCGGTTAGAAAAGTAAAACTTGCGGATGTTAGTAACTGATCATCTTAAAAATAACTTATCTGTACTCTTCCGTGTCATGTTTGTGATACTTTTAACAAAAAGGTTGTTAAAGTCTACGTTATCAATATTATTCATTATTTTATATACTTGTGTCAGGTCTCCCCTGACTCTTCTTCCCTTCAGAGAAGGTAATCCCAGGAATTTTAATCTTTCACTATAAGTTTTGTTCTTACATGCTTTGATCAATTTTGTTGCCCTTCTTTGCACTTTCTCTATAGCTATTGATTGCCTTTTAAAGATTGGCCACCAAACTGAGTTGGCATATTCCAAGTGTGGTCTGACCGTAGCTTTGTAAAGCATAGTATTATAAAGCTATAGGCCTACTGTACAATTCTATGCTCAGATGGATTCTTTTATTGGTTAAAATTACCCTCAATTTGGGGCGATGGTAACGTAAGTGTGAGAGTGTAAACAAGCTTTAATGAGAGCTGGACAACAGAGAGGTCTTCACAGAAGGAACCCCCTTCGGTCAATGACGATCATTGGTCCACATAATGGTAAATTACTAAAAAGTCTGTTAGTATCGACTCTCACACTACGAAGCATTTCCAGTGGCTCTTAGGAATTGCTTGGCCATTGAAGACCTTATCCAACGACCCAAACTGTTCCTTCATTACTCATAGCAGAAAGGGAAGAAGGGATCACTTTCAGTCAATGACGATTATTTGTGCACATAATGGTAAATTACTATAAAGTCTTTTAGTATCGACTCTCACACTACGAAGCATTTCCAGTGGCTCTTGGGAATTGCTTGGCCATTGAAGACCTTATCCAACGACCCAAACTGTTCCTTAATTACTCATAGCAGAAAGGGAAGAAGGGATCTCCTTCGGTCAATGACGATTATTTGTGCACATAATGGTAAATTATTATAGTCTTTTAGTATTTGGGAAAGACTGTGACTCTCACACTATGTAGCATTTCCAGTGGCTCGTAGGAATGGATTGGCCATTGAAGACCTTATCCAACGACTCAAACTGTTCCTTCATTACTCATAGCAGAAAGGGAAGAAGGGATCCCTTTCAGTCAATGACGATTATTTGTCCACATAATAGTAACTTAATATAAAGTCTTTTAGTATTTGGGAAGGACTGTGACATTCAAATGAAATGGCATGTCCAGTGGCTCTTGGGAATTGCTTGGCCATTGAAGACCTTATCCAACAACTCACACTGTTCATTAATTACTCATAGCAGAAAGGGCAGCTCAGACATGTACCCTAGGCAAGGCATCTCCACTGGCTATAGTCAAAATCCAACCCCGTGGTTTTTTCCGAATAGCAGTTACCTCTTCAGTGGTAGGTAGGTAGGGAGGTAGGTAAGTAGGTAGGTAGGGACAGGCTTTCATAGCCGTAGGCCTCGCGGCCTATATAACGTCCCCTCTTTGAATGAGTATTATTATGAATTATTTGTTTGTTGGTTGGTCTCGTTGCACGCCTATAAATAATAATGTTCAATGCCATCCATTAATCAAAATCACAAAAAAGATCTTTGAATCTTCGACTTGTATCCAAAAGGTTCTTGAATGTATTAGTATTAGGTGCAAATTTCATGTTATATGATAAACAAATTCCAGTGATTAGCAACTCTGTGTAAATAAGAACATTTTCTTTTATTAGTTCTACAATACTCTACACAAATTTCACTCTCAGAATTTCTGGTGTTAGTAACATGTGAAAGACAAAAGATGGAATCAACTGAAATATTATCTATGCCATTGAAAATTTTGTATACCTGAATGAGGTCCCCTCTCAGTCTTCTTCCTTTCAGATAATGTAAATTCAAATAGCATAGCCTTTCATAATAAGTCAAATTTCTACATTCTTTAAGTAGTTTAGTTTGGACTTTTTCTATTTGTATAGACTGTCACTTTAAAAATGGATTCCATATTATGTTAGTATACTCCTAATGAGGTCGAACAAACAATTTATAAAGTTTCAGAAACACATCTTTATTCAAATAACAACAAAATATCTTAATTCACCGCCAACGTCGCATTTTTGCATCACAATGATTTAACACCCATGTCACTAAAACGCATCAAACCTGGGTCTGTAATCCAAAGACCCTATTCTCTTAATTTTGGGAGGTAGGGATAGGCCTTACTTTAAATATGACACAGAGGAATCCCCAATATTACAGACAGATTTGGATCTCTACCCAGGTAAATTTAATAACAAATTTCGCTGAAAAATGGCTGGCGGTGAAAGGGTTTTAATAATACCCAACATTTGATATTCTTTGTTTACTACTCTCTGAATTTGAGAATCAAAGGTCAATTTATTATCGAATAGTGGAACGAGAATATGTCTGCCCCTCGGCGACACCTTTTGATTCGCACTGGTGATAGTGTCTCAACGCGCTAGGTTCTATTGCGTGTGATCCTTTTCAGTGAAAATGAATCTAATACCCCGTGTTAAATATAGTGTACACTCATCAGCTCTGTGTCTTAGAAGAATACCCTGTGTTAACCCTTTCACCGCCAAAGTCGCATTTTAGCACCACAGTGATTTAACACCTATGTCACTAAAAGGCATCAAATTGGGGTCTATTATCCAAAGACCCTGTTGTCTTAGTTTTGGGAAGTAAGGGTAGACCTTATTTTATATATATCACAGAAGAATCCCCAATACTGCAGACGGATGTTTTTCTCTACCCAGGTAAATTTAATGGACATTTTTGGCTGAAATATGGCTGGCGGTGAAAGGGTTAAAAATAGTCTACAATCGTAAGCTCTCTGTTCTAGAAGAAGAATACCCCGTGTTAAAAATAGTGTACACTCATCAGCTCTATGAATTAGAAGAAGAAGAAGAAATGAAAGCTCACATTCCCCAGAACTAAGGATTGTTGTGTTTGTTGCCAAACTGTAATTAGCCTGTAAAGAATGTGTTGGATGTAGGGTGGGTTTTGTTTTGAATGCATGACACATTCTTTATATCCGATCTGTTTCGGCGCATGTATGCAATTCCTAGCAAGTTATCACAAGTTATTAAGCTCCGCCAAGGTGTTCATATTATTTTTTCCTTTGTTCGTTTGTTTATATATTATGTCGAAGTTGTTTCCCTGTATCCAACTGATTAAATTTCCTGAGAAAAACACACCTTAAGTTAGAACGAATACGATGAGATACAGAAGCAAAGGTAAGGTATAACAGTATTAGTTAGGCTACCCTAACAAAACTTCCGAAGTTAAAGGGGCACCCTGACGGATGAGTTTTTGCAAGAAACACGTCCAGATCAGCAGGAAAACACCCTTTACAGAGATCGCAACACTCACTTTGCTCTGGTTTCCCAGAAATCAAGCCGTCAAAAAGGCGATTCCTCCTTGGCGGAGGTGCTGGAAGTCAAATTATTTCACCCAAAGAGAAGGCGTTTGCCGTCTCTTTTTGAATGGCCGCCTGTGTTTAGACCAAATCGTTTGCACGAACTTTTCGCTCCTTTAGTTTTTGTGTTTTTTTTTACTGCACTACAAAAAAAGAAAACGATTCAACCACAATGAGTGACCTCCACCCACCCCATCCAAAATGGCTACTCTCTCCAGCATCTCCGCCAAGGAAGAATCGCCGTTTTGACGGTTTGATTTATAAAGAAACCAGAGCAAAGTGAGTGTTCCGATCCTTGAAAAGGCTGTCTTTCTGGTGATCTCGACGTGTTTCTTGCAAAAACTCATATCATCCGTCCGAGTCCACCTTTAAGGAATTTATCCGGATTTTTTATTCAGTTAGTAAAACAAATGTGTGTGTTTTTATTTGCTTGTTTGTATTGTTTTTCCTTTCACATATTTTTTATTATTTTGCATGATTGCTCAAATTGCTATAAACGGATTTTGTATGAAATATGTTTTAACAGTCGTGTTATCTCGTGCTGAATATCTTCTTTGTTTGCATTATGAGCTATAATCCCAATCATTCGTTTTCTTTTTCAACCTTTTTGTAACCCTGTTATTTCAGAACTCAACACTTAAACTTTACACGTCAAAAAACCCAGAATGTGTACTTTTTTCAAATAATTAGGCCTAACTGTTATTTGGTAACTTATTGAGCACTTTGATTCTCTTTGGTGGAGGTTTGCATAAAGTCTTCAAACTTTCTATTTATTTTTTTCTGAAGGTCTCTGTACACGTGAACATGTTTCACTCTTTCAACATGGCAATACGGTGATATAGTATGCAAGCAATCTTATGAGTTGCTATCCCTGTTTTGCCATCCATGGGGTAAGAGTAGAAAAATGTTCACGCGTACAGAGACCTTAAAGGTGGACTCGGACGGATGAGGTTTTGCAAGAAACACGTCGAGATCACCAGAAAGACAGCCTTTTCTATGATCGGAACACTCACTTTGCTCTGGTTTCTTAGAAATTAAACCGTCAAAACGGCGATTCCTCCTTGGCGGAGATGCCGGAGAGAGTAGCCATTTTGGATGGGGGTGGGCGGAGGTCACTCATTGTGGTTGAAGCGTTTTCTTTTTTTGTAGTGCAGTAAAAAAAAAAGTAAAAAAAGGAGCTATTTCCTTTGTTGTGAGCGAAACTCCTTTAGATAAACTGCATAAAATTAAAACAAAATAAAATAAAAAGGCCTGTTTTGCGAAAAAGTTAGTGCAAACGATCTGGTCTAAACGCAGCCGGCCATTCAAAAAGAGACGGAAAACGCCTTCTCTTCGGGTGAAAGAATTTGACTTCCAGCACCTCCGCCAAGGAGGAATCGCCTTTTTGGACGGCTTGATTTCTGGGAAACCAGAGCAAAGTGAGTGTTGCGATCTCTGTAAAGGGTGTTTTCCTGCTGATCTGGACGTGTTTCTTGCAAAACCTAATCCGTCAGGGTGCCCCTTTAAAGACCCACCACGTCACGTGTCAAAATCATGGTTTTCACGTGTTTTCCCTCTTATAGCTGGTAAGAAATCTTAAGAAATCTTCCCGGCATAAGAGGGAATGTGACACGTGACGTGGGGGGTCTTTAAAGACCGTTCCAAGTACCTAATGGCTAAATAATCATGATGTTGACAACAGACATAAAACACGCGGATCCACCCCATAATGCACCTTAGCATGCGCTACATGCCGGATTGAAAGACGTGAAAGTGCAAGTGGCATAGAAATAGATCGCAACAAGTATTCGCATGTTAACACACACACACACACACGCACGCGCGCACGCGCACGCACGCACGCACGCACACACACACACAATGCGCGCGTACGTGTCCGCACATACATACACACATCTACATACACAGTTAAACAGACACACACACAGAGAGAGGCGTGAGTGCGAGCGAGCACGCACGCACACGCACACGCATACACACACACGCACACGCACACGCACACACACGCACACACACACACACACATGTATATACACACACATATACACACACACATCTTTGCATGCATGGACACGCGCACACACACACACACACACACACACACACACACACACACACACACACACACACACACACACACACATGTATATACACACACATATACACACACACACATCTTTGCATGCATGGACACGCGCACTCACACACACACACACACACACACACACACACACACACACACACACACACACACACACACACACACACACACACACACACACACACACACACACACACACACACACGCACGCGCGCACACACACACAAACACACACACATATTTGCATGCATGGACACGCACACACTCACACGCGCACACACACAAACGCGCGCGCGCATGCGCGCACGCACACACGCACACGCACACGCACACGCACACGCACACGCGCACACACACACGCACACACACACGCACACACACACACACGCGCGTGCGCACTGAAAGAGAGAAGAGAAAAAGAGTAACAAGTGTATCTTCGTCTGTCTCACGCAATGTTTGTTAGGCCGTGTACACACATAAGCGGATACTTCAAACGGAAACCCGTGCGCAATCCATAAATAAGTGAAACAAAGAAGCGAAAAACGCGCGCGCGCGAGAGAGAGAGAGAGAGAGAGAGAGAGAGAGAGAGAGAGAGAGAGAGAGAGAGAGAGAGAGAGAGAGAGAGAGATTTGAGAGAGAGAGAGAGAGAGCAGAGAGATAAAGAGAGAGAAAAGCTTTATCAAAGAAACTATATAATTTATATTATATATATAGGGTAATAGAATAAGCAATCACATATATATATATATATATATATATATAAACGATCAAGAATTGAAGAAGAAAAAAACAAACACACCATTAAACTTTCCTCTTATATAATTATATAGTTTGCTTTAATAAAACTTTTTTTGTGTCCAATGTATGTGTTTGTGAACCTAAGAAAGAAACTCAATTACTCTATTTCTAACTTTACGATTTGTTCTGTGTTCTAAATATAGGGGAAGACGGGGTAAAAAGCGCATGGGCGGGTAAGAAGCCCACCCCAATTATCTCATGAAATGAAGCAAATTTCAGCCTCATTTTGCCCATGAGACGAGCGTTAATGTCTAGCATTCGTCTCATGGGCAAATTTGACTAAAATTTTCTTTATTTCATGAGATAATTGGGGTGGGCTTCTTACCCGCCCATGCGCTTTTTACCCCGTCTTCCCCTACACAAGTGAAAATGAAGAACGAGAGGGGAATAAGCACAGAATTTAGCAATATGGCTTGTACCCACGTGTCGTCATATCCGGCCACAAGGAGCGTGCCATATTATGGGAGACCGCCATCTTAGTCAGTAACTTTGTTTGAAAAATGCCAGATCGATGCTGTTTACACACAAATCTGACTAAGATGGCGACACTTCCGTTGGAAGGGTCGAGATGCGCACGCAGGTGGGGGGGGGGGAGCCATTGCTATTGTTTCATTACTGTACAAAAAACCCACACAATTGCATGGGTTACTGGTCAACCTCGTTCTTATTCAAATGTAAAGTATGAAGAATGTACCTCTTTATGCAATTGTCCTTTTTATATAAAAAAAAAATGTTTTTATCCAGGCAGAAATCGTCCCACCATATTTTTTTTAAAAGTTCCGGTATGAGAATTTTCTTGCACCTTTGAATGAAATTCTGCTTAACGACCACCGGTCTGGAACAGACACATATGGAACATTAGTAGATATTATAAAGATGGCGGGAACGATCCTGGAGGCAATGCGCGGAGGTAGCGCAACACCAGGAAAGTCCCGAATTTGTAACAATACAGATGTGTTGAGTAAGATTCTCGCACTATTCACATATGCACGACTATACCAAAGAAAGGAAGGTGGCAGAGTGGTTAAGACGTTCGCCAGCCGATTCCAATGCGTGACTGCAGCGTGAGTGACACGGGTTCGAATCCCGGCGGCCTCACCCTGTCTTTCTAATTCAAGATAATAAAATTCGAAAGAAAACAAAATCGAACTGAACGTCGAGTCCTTCGGATGAGGATTTAAAGCTAGTCTAACCCGTGCGCTTTATACGCACGTGAAAATCACACGGCAGTAAAAAGTCGGTAAGAGCAGGGAGAAATCCCGCTGCGTGGTATGACCAAAGTGATAGCCAGGTTTCCCAAGTTATGTTTTTGATGTGTCAGAAGTGAGTGTCATAATTTTAACACCAGTTAACCTACAAATTCTATGTTTGTAGATTTGTTTCCTTCAATTCATTACGCTAAAGAGTTTAAAACAAACCATCACAAACAGTGAATGCTGTTTGCACGGTCAAGTTGAGATTCGATGATGGCTTGATCCAACCCTTGGAATAGTCCATGAATTCAAACGCGGGAAAGAATGTCATAATATGTCCATTCTGAACAAGCTAGGCCTACTAAATAAAAGACTAGATACAGATGGGTTCTGAAAATGAAACGTACTAGCCATGATTTTCAAAATCACCACAGGGAACCCTTTTCAGATATAGGAAATTGTATGGAGTTCGCTCCCGTGCGGATACCGGGGACGAGGGTGGGTCTTTTGTACAAATAGTTCCCCCATCTTCACTTCTGAAAGTTCTGTGCTTGTAACTTCCTCTAGTCTGCTAATCTCTTTGACTCTGCCTTTTTCCTTCGCTTACGGTCATCTGCTATCTTTCTGCCTAATTCACTGGTTCATTCTCCTGCCTTTGGTATAGAATGTATTGCAAAACATGTTCTCCAGTTGAAGGCGGACGTGATGGGCCTAACTATTCCTTAGTTAAGCGCATAACGGTAACATGGCGCATCTGCGCTCTTATGACAGGAAACCGTCTGAGCGATCAACGAAGAAGTAAGGGGTAGAGTTTGCCTTTAATGTTCTTGTTATCAATGCAAATCGCACTGAGCTCATGTGAGAAAGAGCGCTATATAAATTCCCATTATTATTATTATTATTATTATTATTATTAATAATATTAGTAGTAGTATTAGTATTATTATTATTATTATTATTATTATTATTATTATTATTATTATTATTATTAGAAGTGAAGTTCTCAAGTTTTATTAAATTCCAAACAGCCCCATGGGGGTACATGGAAAACAAGCGCGAAATCGCAATAGTTTGTGGCACGCGGTCTATTTTTACCACTCCAATCATGAGTCACCTCCCCTGGCTTTTCAATAATTTTAATCTGTAAACCAGAATGTTATCTCTGCACCATTTCGTAACTTTTTATATCTTTTGGAAAACATTTAAAACTATGTATCCTACTTATACTCATCGAAAGAAGCACCGCATACTCGTCGTGTCTGTTGTAGTGTCTGTATTACGTATGTTTATTATTTTGTACGCTTTTAAAATACATCATTTTAAAGAGCGGCCTCAATTTGAAGTGTAGCCTCGATTTGAAGAAAATTATACTCTCTTAATACTACTTGTGGCGGTGCCATAGCCGATGAGGTTTAACCGAGGCGTGGTCACCGCTACAGCTATCTGTATTAATTATAAAAAATCGGGACTTTACTGGTTTCGTACTGCCTCCGGGCATTGCCTCCAGTATTGTTCCAACCATATTTTATTTGTATTTACAAATGTCCCATATGTGTCTGATTCAGACCAAGAGGACGTAAAACACCATTTTCGCTCGTTCGCCTCGATTTGAAGTGCGACAATTTTGGACAGACCGACAGACAGACAGACCGACCGACCGACAAAGTGAGTTATAGGTTTGTGGCTTGAGCCACAAACAAAATGAAAGAAAAAAAAGGACAAAACGTATAAAGGAAAAAGTACGAAAAACAATTGAGGCATTATATTACTCCTTGCCGAGACGAAAGGGCGATAAGTTTAGGGCCGAACTGCCGATGCCCCCTGGTGACAAGTCAGGAGCAGATAATCTTCGGTGGCTACATACCACTAGTTCCTGACAGGCAAGGGCGATAATCTTAAGTAGGTGGCGTTCGCATTTGAGGTCGCGAGACAGGGGCAGATCATTTTCGGTATAAAGTCTGGAAAAGGTTCGACATGAGCAGCTATATCGAGCAGAAAATGTTAACGAAATACAAAATAATATGTATAACGCATCAACACGCACCGTCCTATCATCGTTGAACCACAACACTAGATCATGATAACGCTACAACACACTTCAACCGACCTAGTTTCAACCCAAGATTGAACGATTACGGGCATCATTTATCACATCACATCAACCTTACATCACTACAAGGCAGTCAATCAATCAATAAAGGGACAATTAAGACAATCAGATTCAGCAACCAAAGTGGGACATAATTCAACAGGTATAATATAGGGGAAGACGGGGTAAAAAGCGCATATGCGGGTAAGAAGCCCACCCCAATTATCTCATGAAATAAATACAATTTCAGTCAAATTTGCCCATGAGACGAATGCTAGACATTAACGCTCGTCTCATGGGCAAATTTGACTGAAATTGTATTTATTTCATGAGATAATTGGGGTGGGCTTCTTACCCGCCCATGCGCTTTTTACCCCGTCTTCCCCTAATACGTTTTACGGCACGTGGCAAGATTCTGAAAAGTACAATTGGTCGCGGAGACTTCACTTAACAGAGAAGAAAGTGGGCTAAAATTGCACTAAATTATGCTCAAATTAATGTTGCAAAATGTAAGTCAGTTACTTAATAAGAAGGATACAAATCCGCACACGTGCGCGCATGCGCAAGGCGTCGATGGAGAAAGAGAGAGAGAGGGAGAAAGAAACCTTTGGACTTTATTTTGGTGCCGTTTATCAGGCTATTGTAATTCAATAAGGAGATTTCCAAAAGAGCGCATGGCCCATATGAGCGCGTTTTATAGCACATATAGGCGCGTTTGTGATGGCCCATATGAGCGCGTGTTTTCTAGTCTATTAGCAGATAGAAGCAGATTCTCGTATTAGGGTTAGGGTTAGTTTAAATACCAGAGAGAGAGAGAGAGAGAGAGAGAGAGAGAGAGAGAGAGAGAGAGAGAGAGAGAGAGAGAGAGAGAGAGAGAGAGAGAGAGAGAGAGAGAGAGAGAGAGAGAGTATCAATTGAAAGCTGTATACCAATTTTAGGTTATTGTTTTACACATTAGAGAGAGTGCATGATATGAAAAGATGTGTGTTGATTTCATGAAATGAAATTCTTTTATCATATGTGCTGCGTTTTCTCGTAGATTTTGAAATTAAAGAATTATGATTGAGATGCGCTCTTTTGGGACATACGTATATCGGCCTTGTAGGATAGATACGCGCTCATATGGGATACGATCACCCGCGCTCATTTGGGCTATGCGCCCAAATCGTCATTTGCCAAAATGCGCCCTTTTGGGTTAGCCCCATTCAATATATATAGATTGGTTTTTTTTGCCGTTTATCAGGCTATTGTAATTCAATATATATAGATGGCTAAAACGTACACCGCCTCAGCTAGGTGACGGCTTCGGACGTTCACGTCGGCTGGCATTTGGGAACGAGTACATCATATCAGCGCCGCCATTTTTGTTTCTCAAATGTGCTCGTCACCAACGAAAACGATCTTTCTTCTTCTTCTTCTGCGTTCCCAGGCCATACGGGTAAGGTACGTATGTGTCTGGTTTTCAGTTTTCACTGGTCTCCCCGCTGCGTACAGCCGACACATTCCGATTTCGGAGGAGCTCAAAGATTGGAAGATGGGGTTTTTTTTTGGGGGGAAAGGCAGGAGAATGGGCCAATAAGTCAGAAAGACAGTAGATGATAGAAAGCAAAGGGAAAAGGCAGAGTCAAAGAGAGTGAAAGACAAGAGGAAGTTACCAGCACAGAACTTCCAGAAAGTGGGGGAACTATTTTTTACGAAAGACCCCCCCCCCCCCCCCCCCGGTATCCCCACGGGGAGATTCGTGGAGGCGGCGGGGTCGTCCAGCTCCCCGTATGGAGGCACGAGGCATCCACCCACCGCCCAAACACGATCTTTAAAATCGAACACGTGGTGCAACTTTCTTTTTATCGAAAGCCGCCATTTTCGTTTCTACGCCGCTTATCGCTATCAAAGAAACATTGCGTTATCACTCATTTCCGAAAATGCCCACACTTGCCAAAAATAAGCTCTAAGCTTGTTGTGTTCTGTGCTCTCTTTGTTAATGCTGCTTTGTCATGCGATTGTTTATAAATATAATTTATCTAAACCAAACTTGCCAAAATATCAAAACAAGTTCATTTTGGACAAGCTTAGCCTGTTTGGGCATTTTGGCCGCAAACAGCCAAGAACCAAATTATACCATTCTATAACTCGCAATCCCATGACGGTAAGCGTGGGTGGTGGTATAATGGTGCAGACACCGGCGACGACTCCCAGGTGGGGGAGGGGAAGTCGGGCTAAACAGTACTGAATTACAACCCCCCCGCACGACAGCTGTGTCTGTCTGTGTCTGTGTCTGTGTCTGAGAGAAAGGTCGCTTAGTGAGTTATCAGGCCACGTAGAGTACGTCTTAGCTGTGTCTGTCTGTGTCTGTGTCTGAGAGAAAGGTCGCTTAGTGAGTTATCAGGCCACGTAGAGTACGTCTTCTTCAAGCTCACAATAAGTAGGCGGACCTGCCCCGTTGTCCCCCTACAGTGGAACCCCTTGTTGGTTTAAACAAGATTTATTCAAATAAAGCACATACAGCAGCACATAATTTAAATAAGTAGAGCACAACAAGCTTAGAGCTTATACAAGGCACTCCAACATTTTTCAATGACATAGTATTGGCTGCCACAAGCATGGAAATAAACAGCACAACATCAATATTAGTGTACAATGGAAAGAAAAACAAATAAAACAATAACTTACCAACAAAAACATGAATCAAAACAACAGATTAGAAACGTGTTATAATCACATACAACTCTCTAATCAAAATTTGCCTTTGGGTTGCGGGGGCAAGACTGAGACGCGCACCGGTTGCAAACTGCATCAAATCAATAATTTCATCACGGAAACTGTACCAACCTGGGCCTGTATTCACGTTGAGATAGCATGAGACTTAGCATGATGCTAACTTAGAAGCTCTTCCAATGTCCTATAGGATTTAATAGGACTTTTGGAAGAGCTTCTAAGTTCGGCTTAAACGTAACGAGTCACAATAAGGACACACATTAGATACAGTTATTCTGCCCAAAATCCTTGTTAACATTTTGTTGAATGATGAATACAGTGGGACCCCGTGTTGACACTTTGTTGAATGATGACTACAGTGGGACCTCCAGTTAAGAGCTTCTTTATGAAGAAAGATGTGACCCAAAACATTTCCACCCGATTATCCCTCTTCATATCCTGGCCACTGAGTGTCCACCTCCCTAGTAAGACCCCTCCCTATTTGGACCTCTTTTGGGCTCTCTTTTTCACGAAGTCTTAATAGGGAGGTTCCACTGTACTACTTTGGCCTCTTTACATTATGGTACAACATGATGATAACTATTTTACAACAAAGCTCTCTCTCTCTCTCTCTCTCTCTCTCTCTCTCTCTCTCTCTCTCTCTCTCTCTCTCTCTCTCTCTCTCTCTCTCTCTCTCCTGTGGCCTAAACACATTAAATTATCTGAAGTCTGAAGTCTGAAGCCTCTCTCTCTCTCTCTCTCTCTCTCTCTCTCTCTCTCTCTCTCCCTCTCTCTCTCTCTCTCTCTCTCTCTCCTGTGGCCTAAACAAATTAAATTATCTGAAGTCTGAAGTCTGAAGCCTCTCTCTCTCTCTCTCTCTCTCTCTCTCTCTCTCTCTCTCTCTCTCTCTCTCTCTCTCTCTCTCTCTCCCTCTCTTTGCTGTCAACCTGAGCTGTGAACCTGAGATATATATGGCTTGGTCATCTTGTTTTCCTAATAATGTTTTTCACCTCGCATAAACTCTTCTATATGTCCAATCCGAATCGGGTAATCTTCCTAGCTATTTTGTTTTTCTATTCATTAGTACATCTGCGTAGTTTGGATAAGTAGACCTAAAGCAGCTCGATTTATATGCTTTGAAATAAATCTTTAAAAGGGAGATTAGGACTAAGTTAACACATTCCGGACGAATTACGAGTCTACTCGGAACAGGAGAACGCCAGTCAGGGCCTACTTACGAGTATTCTCGGAACAGCGAAATTTGTTTTGTCTAAGACCTGTCTAAATCCATGTTTTTGTTTGTGGCTCAAGCCACAAACCTATAACTCACTTTGTCGGTCTGTCGGTCGGTCTGTCTGTCTGTCTGTCGGTCCAAAATTGTCGCACATTTTGACAAAATTGTCGCACTTCAAATCGAGTCTACACTTCAAATTGAGGCCGCTCTTTAAAATGATGTATTTTAAAAGCGTACAAAATAATAAACATACGTAATACAGACACGACGAGTATGCGGTGCTTCTTTTGATGAGTATAAGTAGGATACATAGTTTTAAATGTTTTCCAAAAGATATAAAAAGTTACGAAATGGTGCAGAGATAACATTCTGGTTTACAGATTAAAATTATTGAAAAGCCAGGGGAGGTGACTCATGATTGGAGTGGTAAAAATAGACCGCGTGCCACAAACTATTGCGATTTCACGCTTGTTTACAATCCAAACCACGTTTGTCGAGTTACATCTCTTCACAACTGTTCCAGATTTCGTTTTACTTATGTTTGGCACTTCTATCTTCATTTGTTTTATGCTAACAATGTAAAAACAAAACCATCCCTAGACAAGCCTCAGAAAATACTCCAGTACGTTTTCATTAAGACTTAAAATTTATCAACCCAAAAAAGGAATGGTTCCAGCAAAAAAATAGTATAAGTGCATGGCTTTGTACATCGATTTCTCGGCAAATATGTAGATTTACACCCTCCTGCTCCATGTCTTGGTTCTTTCCGTGGTTAGGGATAGGGTTAGGGTTAGATGGTCTTTTCTTTTGCCACAAGCATCAGTTTTTTGGGTCAAAATCATCAATTGTTTTGGAGCATTAAATCGCTGCCTTTCATTAACAGTGACAGTAACAACGAGACTAATGATTCAGATTTTAAAACAATTAACGACGATCTCAAAGCGAAAAATAAACTCGGATCAACCAGTGTAACCAGTGTAATGTTGTCAAAACTGAATCATTGACAGTGAGTTTTGTTGTGCTTCTTATTACTTTTGTTATGTTTCCTTTCTTCTAGGCAGCCCAAGGCTGAAGCTTACCTAAAGGCCTTCGCGTCAATTGTTTCTCAGAGCAACGCCTTGACGCGTTGACGCCTGCATCACAGCACACATTGTAGCGAGGCAGTGGTGTTCTCACACACGACTCTTGTCGCTTCGCCTCTTGTCGCGCGAACTTCCTTATTTGGAAAGCAAGGAAAGATTACTCTAGCGTCAAACCTCCTAGAAACAACAGTATTTTTTTTCTTCAATCAGAGTTATGGTCCTTCCGTCCGTTGTGATTGGCTAGTTTCACGGTCTCTGCGATCTTGAGCATCAAAATTAGAGCCGCTTCTATTCTCGAGCAACACAAAATCGCGCAGCTACGCATCAAAAATCCTGCCGCGCCGCGAATCTCTCACACGCAAGCGGCGCATCAAACTGCGCCTTGCAGCAAAAAAATCGCCGCGATTTCGAGATCTTGACGCTAGTGTGCGAAGCCCTTAAGGCAGTGAAGTCCTGACTCGAAGGGGTTAATGGGTGTACACTAGACTTTCATGTTTAACCTTAACAAAACGAAGGGAGAAAAGAGACAATGTGAAATAGAAACACCCGAAGGTGCTGATGATAACAAAACGAAGTGAGAAAAGAGACAATAGGATTACTAACATTCTAATTGACAGGACGCCGAGTGCCAATGTTTGGTAGTTACTTATAAATCACCTTGATTAATTACGAAGATGTTGTTACTGTTGTATTAGTCTTAATCTTCCTCCCGCTTGGCTACTATTTTATGTGCCTCTTATAAAGAAAATATACCCACCTACGCGCATCTGCGCGCACGCACGCACACGCACACGCACACGCACGCACACACACACACACACACACACACACACACACACACATGCACACATACACACGCGCACGCGCGCGCGTGCACACACACACACACACACACACACACACACACACACACACACACACACACACACACACACACACACACACGTTTGTATTATATAAAACAAAATCCTTTTCATTTATTTCGTGGGACAGGTATTAAGCTAATATTGGGCTCAGTACTTTATGAACATCTTGTCAACTCCTACCCCCCCCCCCCTCCCGCCCCCACCCCCATCCCCCCATCTAGCCATTGGTCAGCCGAGCTTATTCATCTGATTAATGTCTGTTTTATTATAGGGGATAGTCCTAAAAGAAAGGCTCTGCCAGTCGCTAATCATCGTGGCTCAGTGGTGCTGTCGCCTAAGCTTATTGACAGCCTACCTGAGTTCAATTCCCTCCAGAAGCATAACTTGCCAGCACGTAAATCAAAGTGTGAACGAATGTTAATGGGTCTGGCATCATCATCTTTCTTTTCTTCGTCATTCCTATCTGAGTTTGTTTTGTTTTTCAGCAAGTGTACACAATCTTTTTTTCCGAATCCAAGACCATCCACCCCTCCTCTCTTGTATCGCATCCCCCCTCTCTCTCTCTCTCTCTCTCTCTCTCTCTCT
This sequence comes from Phymorhynchus buccinoides, assembly GCA_017654935.2. Classification (NCBI taxonomy): domain Eukaryota; kingdom Metazoa; phylum Mollusca; class Gastropoda; order Neogastropoda; family Raphitomidae; genus Phymorhynchus; species Phymorhynchus buccinoides. The sequence continues at coordinate 30,532,242 of CM065697.1, forward strand.
CTCTCTCTCTCTCTCTCTCTCTCTCTCTCTCTCTCTCTCTCTCTCTCTCTCTCTCTCTCTTTTAAGATAATATTTTATTAGTTTTAGTTAGCTTTAATTTTGTATGTTCTATTTGTTTGTTTGTGCTAACGGTAAGTATGGGAAATGGCTACTCTATGTCAATACTTTTACCGTTGTAAAATAAAGGTTCATTATCATTATCATTCTCTCTCTCTCTCTCTCTCTCTCTCTCTCTCTCTCTCTCTCTCTCTCTCTCTCTCTCTCTCTCTCTCTCTCTCTCTCTCTCTCTCTCTCTCTCTCTCTCTCTCTCTCACTCTCTCTCTCTTTATGGTATTCCCAATTATGTTAGAAACGGGAGTATGATGGAATGGGAAAGAGGGCTGTGCGTTTCTCTATCTGTCCGCGCGCGTGTGTGTGTGTGTGCACGCGTGTGCGTTCGTGCATGCGTGTGTGTGTGTGTGTGTGTGTGTGTGTGTGTGTGTGTGTGTGTGTGTGTGTGTGTGTGTGTGTGTGTGTGTGTGTGTGTGTGTGTGTGTGTGTGTGCGTGCGTGCGCGCGTGTGTGTGTGTGTGAACAAAAGTTCTGATCCACGTCACAGCGCCTAAACCATTGAACCGATCCTACAGAAACTTGAATAGATTGGAACTTGGGGTGAGGATGATGAGATTCACGTCCTATTAGGCGTTGCCTCTTAAGGACAATGTTCGTGAAGGCTTGGTCTTCCTGCAGATGAAGACGAAGACGATGAGAGAGACGTAACAGCCGTCATAGTTGATCCCGGAAACGTTGTGGACCCTTGAACGTCGGGGTTCGCCGTCTGTGATTTTGAGGTTGGAACTTCTCTAATTTTATCTAATTGCAGATCGTGTTGTCAGATTTACTAAATGGTTAACCACAATGTTATCCCAGTGAATCTGATTTTAATTTTACAAAGATACCGATAATGCCAATAACATTGGACGGATTTAAACCAAAGTCAGTCA
>CM065697.1:30538223-30540723 GCA_017654935.2 Phymorhynchus buccinoides
AGAATAATATTAAGATTTCTTTTTTAAATCTTGCGCCATAATCTTGTTTTTGTTTTGAAATTTTCCCTTCAAATAATCTTACACATCTTAAGGCTGAACGACTGAACGTTCCTGTCAATATTAATATCTAAATCCATGCTAACAATGAAGTCTGACCATGTACAGTGAAATTAAGAACACGTTTTCCGTTCGGTTTCTTTAGGTTTAAAACTAAATAGATGGAGTCCTTCAAACTTCTTTTTCACTTCTTCTTCTTCTAAATCTATATTCTTCTTCGTTCCCTGTGGGCCATATAGAACACAATGATTGGTGAAGTATTTATGTGTTCGGTTTTCAGTTTGAAACTTGTCACTTCTTCTTCCTTCTGCTTCTTCGTTCCCGACACATTCCGATGTATGTGTTCGGAGGATCTTCCTACTGCATTCGGCCGACACATTCCAATTTCGGAGAAGCTCAAAGGAGACATCATTTCGACGACTTTTTTTTTTTTTTTTTGGGGGGGGGGGGAGGGGGGAGAATAGGCCAAATAAGTCAGAAAAATAGTACATAACTGTAATAAAAAGAAATGACAGTGATAGAGAGTGATAGATAAGAGGACGTTGCAAGCACAGAACTTTCAGACGGTGGGGGAACTATTTGTACTGAAAGATTCCCAGGTGTCCCCACTAGGAACACCGAGAGCAATACATTTATTAGTTTCCATCCCGAAGTGCATACGGGAGATGGGAGGGAGAGGGTAGCTGCAAATGCCGTAAATAACTTTTAGTAAAAAGGGAGATAATTACGAGAAGTTCCTGCCCCTTATTCATTTCACTATAATCCTCTCTCTTAGCCTCACTATTTCATATTTGTTATTTTATTTGCACCGCAGCAATTTAACATGTTGTCCCGTCATTACTAGAGGCGGGGAGGGGGGTGGGGGTGGCCGGAGTGGAGGAGAGGGGGTAAGGTAGCAGTATCAGTAAAAAAAATACATTGTTTATCACAGTTTGCTAAGCAACACACGCTTCCTTCAGTTACATATCACTTTCATGTATTTAAATTGCCCCACATGGCCGAAAGGCCAAAGAGGGCGTAAAGCATTACTTCCTCATGTATTTAAATTAATGTCCCATATGTGCCTTCCCAGGTCGAGAGGACGTAAAATTCCAAATAACTGAACATGTATTTAAATTCAAAATATGTAGCGGTACCATAGCCGATGAGGTTTAATTTACCGCTACACCTATCTATATTGTTAAAAACTCGGGACTTTACTGGTATTGCACTGCCTCCGGGCATTGCCTCCAGTATCGTTCCACCATCTTTGTATTTACAAATGTCCCATATGTGTCTGTTCCAGACCGAGAGGATGTAAAGCACCATTTTTCCATATATTTAATATCACACGTTGAACAACTTGTGGCGGTGCCATAGCTGATGAAGTTTAACCGAGGCGTGGTCACCGCTACAGCTATCTGTATTAATTTAAAAAATCGGGACTTTACTGGTTTCGTACTGCCTCCGGGTATTGCCTCCAGTATTGTTCCCACCATATTTGTATTTACAAATGTCCCATATGTGTCTGATTCAGACCAAGAGGACGTAAAACTCCATTTTCTCTCACGTGGAGTTGTCTTCTCATGTATTTAATTATGAATGCAGTGGCTGTGAAAATACTTGTAGCGGTGGACCATAGCCGATGAGGTTTAACCGAGGCGTGGTTACCGCTACACCTATCTGTATTAAAAAAAAAAATCGGGACTTTACTGGTTTCGTACTGCCTCCGGGCATTGCCTCCAGTATTGTTCCCACCATATTTGTATTTACAAATGTCCCATATGTGTCTGATTCAGACCAAGAGGACGTAAAACTCCATTTTCTCTCTCTCATGTATTTAATGTGGCGGTACCATAGCCGATGAGGTTTCACCGAGGCGTGGTTACCGCTACACCTATCTATATTGTTACAAACTCGGGACTTTACTGGTGTTGCACTGCCTCCGGGCATTGCAGCCAGTATTGTTCCCACCATCTTTGTATTTACAAATGTTCCATATGTGTCTATGACCGAGAGGACGTAAAACATTATTTTCATCATCAGATCACTCTCTGTTATCATGTTAGATTTGTGGCGGTACCGTAGCCAATGAGGTTTAACCGAGGCGTAGTTACCGCTACACCTATCTGCATTGTTCAAAAACTCGGGACTTTTCTGGTGTTGCACTGCCTCCGGGCATTGCCTCCAGTATTGTTCCCACCATCTTTGTATCTACAAATGTCCCATATGTGTCTGTTCCAGACCGAGAGGACGTAAAGCACCATTTTTCATTCATTCATTCAGATCACTCTCACACCCAGCCATTTTTTGTAATCACCGTCTGTTATCAAATAAATAAAAGATAAAAGTCACATTTACGCATTGGACTGTAGAGGGGAAGTATTGTTTTTTATTTTGATCTTGTTGTTTTTTTGCTCCTTTTGTTGCCTGCTTTTTTGCTCCTTTTGCTATATTTGCTGTT
>CM065697.1:30545723-30558223 GCA_017654935.2 Phymorhynchus buccinoides
AACGAACGAACGAACGAATGGATGGATGAATGAATGAATGAATGTACCTCACAAACAAATAACACAACAAGTTCAGAGTGACGTTGTTTTATTGACGAGACAAAACAGAACATGAGATAAATAGATTTCAACAAAAATGTCTTTTTGAAACAAACATAGACAACACAACCATACCTCCCCCCTTCACACAGTCGAGCAGTCTCCCAAATCTATTTTGTTTTTGTGTTTGTTTGTGTGGTACTTTGGTCAGTGAATTTGCAGTCTGTTTCAGGGTTTTTTAAAATTTTATATAAATAATTAATGAATTAATGAATTAATTAATTAATTAATTAATGAAAAGAAAGAGGACCACAAACATTCACAGGAAAAAACTAACCCTAGCCCTAAACCTAACCCTACCCCCCACTATGTACTGCAGTACACCGCGATTTGTCACAGTTGTGGTTCGTTGCGTTTTCCCGTCTTATAGGTGTGGGGGGGGGGGGGGGGGGGGGTTAGGGTTAGGTTTAGGGCTAGGGCTAGGGTTAGGGTTAGTATTCCAAAAAGGTTATTAGCTAAAAATGTTCCTAAAATACAGCTTTATGTATGGTCAGAAAGGCAACAACGGAAAAATAGAATTAACCGAGATAGGTAGGGGGGGTGGCACATCTTGACCTTTACCTATTATTATTATTATTATTATTATTATTATTATTATTATACCAGAGGGGGTTATTACGTACTGCAAAAGCGCGAACGGGACAGAATAAAGGGAAGAAATGACATATCATAGTTTGTTCTTCTTAGCGAAGTTACCTCTCTTCTTCTCGTTCTACGAAGAGTGGTTTTATTCCGATGACACCCCCCCCCCCCCCCCCCCCCACACCCCCACCCCCGTGGGGATACATGTATAAATAGTTCCCCCACCTTCTGGAAGTTCTGTACTTGTAACTTCCTCTGATCCGTCACTCTCTTTGACTCTGCCTTTTCCCTGTGCTTATTGCTGTCATCTACCGTCTTTCTGCCGTTACCGGGCCCATTCTCCTGCCTTTTTAGTCCGTCACCAAGACGGACTATTGCGATGGGCTGGTTTGTATTTTTGTTTGTTTGTTTGTTTGTTGTTGTTTTTTTTTCTGGGGGGGTTTTCTGTCTGTCCCAAGGATATCTCCCGAACCGCTTGACCGAATCGCGTCAAAATTTTTGTAAAGGTGTGCCTCCTTAATAGGAAGAGATCGGCGCAAACCATTTTGCCGTCGTGACCTTGACCTTGACGTACGACCTTGAAAACCGAAAATCTATTTTTAGCCATATCTCGGGCACCGATCAACATAGGATGTTGAAACTTGGTATGAAGGTGGTTTGGCTTATGCCCGTTCTGATGATGGCATACCGATCAAGGTCAAGGTCAAGGTCAAAAAGATCGCTGGAGCCTGAAAATCGGAGGGTCATTTTTTTCTCCTTCTGTCTGTCCCAAGGATATCTTTCGAACGGGTTGACAGAATCACGTCAAATTGTGTGTGCTGGTGTGTCACCATGAGAGGAAGGCATCCGCGCAAACCATATTGCCGTCGTGACCTTGACCTTGGCGTACGACTTTGAAAACCGAAAATCTTTCAGGGGCCATAACTCCCACACCGTTAGTGTTAGAGTCTTCAAATTTGGCATGAAGGTACTTTGGCTTATGCCCGTTCTGATGGTGGCATACCGATCAAGGTCAAGGTCACGGTTCGGGCGATCCGTAGGCCTTGAAAGTGGTAGGGGTCTACACATTGCGTTTTAAGCCATATTTTCCACATTGGTACTTGACAGAAGCGCTTCAGATTGTGTGTGGTACTGTATACCCTAGAGAAGAAAACATCCGAGTATAAATTATCACCATGCTGACCTTGACCTTGAAGTGTGACCTTGAAAACCGAAATTTCCTTCTTTGCGCTATATGTTTCTTCTTCAAGCTGTATCTCGTGAACTAGAAGACAGAATCCCTTCCAATTTTGTGTCAGGATGTGACACTCTACGGGGTGTCGCAAGTGCGTGGCATTGCTGGTGACGGATATGTCTGCCGCTCGGCGACGCCCTTGTTTGTTGTTGTTTCTTTCAAAGAAACACTTTCGAAAAAAGGCATTTCCTTCCAGCCGAAGTCGGACTTCGCTGGGCCTGATTATTTCTTTAAGTTAGGCGCATAGCGGCAGCATGACGCATCTGCGCTCATAATAGACAGGAAGCTGTCTGGGCGATCGAAGAAGAAGAATTCTGAGAACTAAATCACTAGATAAGATGACTAGATCAGCAATGATGCTGTGCCAAGATCCGCCTAGAAAAGTAAACCAAATATGCGTGCACACACAGACACACAGGTATATAGACATGCTGCACGTGCAAGCAAACAGACAGACAGATATCATACATATATTCATGCATAGACGAAGTGCACGCTCGAACGCACACACCGACACATAATTTATACGCACACATAAATACATGTCATGTCAACCAAGTTTATTCGGGATTTCAATTACATGCATACATGCATACATACATACATATATGCATACATACATACATACATACATACATGCATGCATACATACATACATACATACATACATACATACATACATACATACATACATACATACATACATACATACATACATACATACATACATACATACATACATACATACACACATACATACATATATGCATACATACATGCATACATACATACATAATTACACACATACATACATACATACATACATACATACATACATACATGCATACATACATGCATACATACATACATACATACTACATACATACATACATACATACATACATACATACATACATACATACATACATACATACATACATACATACATACATACATACATACATACATACATACATACATACATACATACATACATACATACTGATTGACTGGTACATACTGATCGACTGACTGACTGACTGACTGACTGACAGACAGACAGACAGACAGATTTCCGCCACCGCTGCTACTGCTACAAAATGCCATCCCCAATTCTGCTACAAACACCTCGAGAATCATGTTTTTTTCTTCTTCTTTTTTTTAAAAAGACAACTAAATATTCGTTGAGGTAGCTAATAGCTAGGCCAATCCTTTCTTCTTCTTAGAATATTAAAAAACAAAAAAAGCCCTATAAAGTTGAGATTCCGTATACATTGCGCGGGGGCGTAATATTCGACCGATTTTGGCCATCGTATAACTAACTATCACATGATATCTGAAGCCGCACACAGTCGACGTTTCTGACAATGGATTTCACAATGTCACTGCAGTTGAAATGTTGTCAGAAACGCGGTATTTTTTTTATTTTTTTATTTTTATTTTTTTTATTTTATAGTTTCATTCTTTCCTCTTATTACTTCCTTGTAGGGGAAGACGGGGTAAAAAGCGCATGGGCGGGTAAGAAGCCCACCCCAATTATCTCATGAAATAAAGAACATTTCAGTCAAATTTGCCCATGAGACGAATGCTAGACATTAACGCTCGTCTCATGGGCAAAATGAGACTGAAATTTGCTTCATTTCATGAGATAATTGGGGTGGGCTTCTTACCCGCCCATGCGCTTTTTACCCCGTCTTCCCCTACTGTATGGATGAATCTGGCAGCTTTGGGGGTTAGAAATACGGAATGGAAGGAAAGCGGCAGATTAGCTAAAGACCCAATGAACCAGAAAATATCGAACTCCCTTGGGTTTAAAAAAAATAAATATTCTGGGTAGATGTAGCCCACATACAAGTTTCCCCATACACGATCGTCGAGGCTGCTCTTTAGTTAAAGTGATGTATCGTTTTAATGCATAGGGGAGTTTGTATGGGAGTAAAAAATAAGAGTTCTTTACCAGCGAGAGAGAGAGAAACACGTGAAACCCGTGATTGTCACTCATGGATCTGGTGGGTCTTTAAAGACACACTGACGCACCACGATTAAGTCCCTTGGTTTTTTTTTCTAGGTAGCTGTGACCCACATACAAACGTCCCCAACGTAAAATTGAGGCTGCTCTTTAAAACGATGTTTCGTTTTCATTTTGGGGATGTTTGTATGGGAGTCAAACCTAAGAGTTCTTTACCAGCGAGAGAGAGAGAGAAACACGTGAAACCCGTGATTGTCACTCATGGATCTAGTGGGTCTCTGAGGCGTTCGCCTGAGTGACCCGGTGTCACGAAACAGGTTTCCTCCAGGGCCTGTATTCACAACGCCTGAGTAACCCGGTTTCACAATAAAGGTTTCCTCCAGGGCCTGTATTCACAACGCCTGAGTAACCCGGTGTCACAATAAAGGTTTCCTCCAGGGCCTGTATTCACAACGCCTGAGTAACCCGGTGTCACGAAACATGTTTCCTACAGGGCCTGTATTCACAACGCCTGAGTAACCCGGTGTCATGAAAAAGGTATCCTCCAGGGCCTGTATTCACAACGCCTGAGTAACCCGGTGTCACGAAACATGTTTCCTACAGGGCCTGTATTCACAACGCCTGAGTAACCCGGTATTCACGAACCCGGTGTCACGAAAAAGGTATCCTCCAGGGCCTGTATTCACAACGCCTGAGTAACCCGGTGTCACAATAAAGGTTTCCTCCAGGGCCTGTATTCACAACGCCTGAGTAACCCGGTGTCACGAAAACGGTTTCCTCCAGGGCCTGTATTCACAATGAGATAGTATGAGATTTATCATCGTGATATCTTAGAAGTCCTTCTAAAGTAGTATCAGTTATTAGGATTTGGGTGTGAGATATTGCTTTTATCCTATCTCGAGTGGCTTGCTGTTGATCACACGAGGTCGGAGACCGAGTGTGATGAACAGCAAGGCTCGAGAGATAGGATGAAAGCAATATCCCACTCCCAAATCCTAATAACGGATATTAGGGTTTATTAATAGGACTTCAGAAGGACTTCTAAGATATCGAGATAATAAGTCTCATACTCAGGCTATCTTAAAGTCAATACAATTTTTAAGAAGTGAATACAGTTCGACGGGAAAATCGAACTGAAAGCCGAGCCCTTCGGATGGGGGGTGGGGGTGGGTGGGGGGTGGTAGGACTTACAGCAAGTCTGACCCGTGCGTGTTATGCATGTAAAACTTCCACGACAGTTTAAAGTCGGTCAAAGCAGGGACAAATCCTGCTGCCTGGTATGTACCAAATTGATAGCTAGGTTTCCCAATTTCAACACCCCCCCCCCCCCCCTCCCCAATTTTATTGTTTTTATTAAATGGGTGGTTCTGCACTGCAGCAAAGTTCTCTCCAGTTGGGAGCAACCCCAAATTTCACAGAAACACGACTGGAAGTAATAAGAAAAAAAAACACAGCAACAAATACTTCGGTTCCAGACATGCCCTTTTGCATGAAGAAAATATCTAATGTTGCATAAATTACATTTTTGGCTCACGTCGTTTTTTAAAACAAAGTGAGTCTATAGTATCGTACATGTTCGGTTGTGTGTCTGTGTGTATGTATGTGTGTGTGTGTGTGTGTGTTGCGTCCGTGGCCCCGACCTTTAACCTTAACTCAAACCTTAACGTTGTAATTTTCTCTAAACATATAAGGCGTTAGAGGGTTAAAGTTAGCAGGATACTTGATTTTGACGTGAGCCTTCAAGTCACGACGATCAAAGCAGTCAGATACATTGATAAAGAACAAAATAAAGATAATAATTTGTTGCAGAGATTACTGTTGTGCAACCTTCACCTTGACTCAGTCACACTCTTCAAACTAAAGAAGACTCTCACTCTCCACTGAAACTTTAACGTTGTCATTTTCTCAAAAAAACATAAGATGTTAGAGGGTTAAAGTTAGCAGGATACTTGATTTTGATGTGAGCCTTCAAGTCATGGCGATCAAAGCAGTCAGATACATCGGTAAGGAACAAAAGAAAGAAAATCATTTGTTGCAGAGATTACTGTAACTGTTGTGTTGTACCGAGTAGGAGATACATACTGGAAAGAAGACTCTCCATTAGATATACAAAAACGCTCTTTAAAAAGAAACACAAGACTTCAGGTGTGTACAAATAGGTACATTTTAACGTCGTCAACTTATATTTTCTGTAACAAATGGATGCACCGAGTGTGTGCGTTGACGGCCCGGTTGTTTAGCTTTATTTGCGCCTTTGAGTAACGGTTGTTCGTGTTCAGCTGCACATCATCTCTGCGCATAACTTCCGGCAACAAGGCCTAGGCCTAGAGTCCATGCCTTACCTCATAATCAAGACGACGTACTTAACATTTAGCCCACATTCATTTCAGTCTTGAAAAAAAACCCCGGAAAATCCATGGTTCGTCGATTTCACTGCCTTCGACGTACGAATCCTTTGTTAGGCCTAGACGATTGATCACCATGAGCAAAGACTGTACAGGGGAAGATAAACATGGATGAGCTTGCTGGCTGTGACCTTGACCTTTGCGTTGTGGCAGAGGGGGGGGGGGGATTAACGAAACGAAAATAAAATATTAGGACTAATATAAAATATCTTACAGAAATGTAGATGATGTGGAACAAGTTTTCGCATGAACAATCAGTTTAAAACAGTAACAGATCATGCAACTTCAATTATTAATTTTCTAAGAGTAAGAGGCTTAGACCCACAGGCAAAGACTAGGCCTACTACAGGTGTCCGTAGACCCCCCTTACCCCGGTGGGGGGGGGGGGGGGGGGATTGGTCACTAAGTTTTTTTCTGAAAGCTTGGTCAATATGCTTTTCAATTTTACTTGTTTGCCAAAAATAAAAATAGGGCTCCACTATGTTACATGCGCATACATATAATTAAATTTTAAAGAAAGGGGTAGGGGTGCATAGAAATAATTTTAATTTACACAGTAAAATAAAAATTAATTCTGTTTTCAGATGCACAAGTGTCTACATAACAGTATTCTCTCTATACAGGCATGGGAATTGTCATGGGAATTCCCATGCCTGCTATAGTAGTAACAATCAGACGTGAGCCTTGCAGGCTTTGCCTCTTGTTTTTAATAGGAGCAAGCTTCCCAACTTAATATTTCAAGATGGCGGCGCAGTCATTCCATAATCCAGAAATGCAAAATCACTGTAACATTGCATAGCGAAGGCAAAAGACTAGTTGGGTTTTTTTTTTAAATAAATATTTTTAATACATAAAACTAGCTGATCTTGTTTTCCAAAGTTTTTGATAGCTTTGTGACACCCCCCACCCACCCACCCCCCTGGCTTTTCGTGGTATGGATCTTATTTAACCCTTTCACCGCCAGCCATCTTTGAACCAAAATCTTTCATTAAACTTACTTGGCTACAGAAAATGTTTTCGTCTGCAATATTGTGGAATTTCTCTGTGACACATCTAAAATAGGGTCAATCCTTACTGACCACATTTAGGAAAACAATATAATTGAATAATGGACCCTGATTTCAAGAGTTTTAACGAAATGGTGAAATGGGTGATAAATCGTTGTGGTGCAAAAATTGGCGGTGAAAGGGTTAATTTCAGCAAAACAGAAGTCCACCATATGAAGTCGTCCATTCACAGTTGAGAAAATTAATTGTCAGACCCTCCCCCCCGAAATTCTTTGGCACCTTTCACTGTTTATCTAAGTCACTTGTCGTGCTGGTTCATTTGTCTCTGTCCAACTTAACAGTTCTCGTGACGGTTTGTGTCATGCATGGGGAAGCCGCGGGTACAAGGGGTACAGGACCCACCCTGGGGTAAAAAGCCCCACCCCTTAATTAAACCCCCTTCACTGCCTGAGAAAGTCTGAGAGAAAAATGTCTTTTCTTAATTATGAAAAATAAGGAACGATACCTGTTAGATTCAATCTGGTCAAATTGTCTTGAAACAAATATCCCTTTTATTTGTTCGAAAACAAACATCTGCACTCAATGATCATTTTGCCTACATTGGACTAAAAGTATGACATTTGGTGTGAGGCTTTTCTTCTTCTGATTTCGATGACATTTTGAGGGAAGTTGCAAGACAATGAGGGTACACCGAAATTCGGAATGCTAAAGGATTTGGCCGAATGTATTTTTGACCACAAATGACCATATGAATAATTAGAATGGGCTTTTTACCCCCATGTTGGGCCCTTTACCCCATGCTCCCCTACTCACTTCCAGTGGGCATTTTACACCCAAGTTGGGCCCTTTACCCCGTGCTCCCCTACTCACTTCCAGTGGGCTTTTTACCCCCATGTTGGGCCCTTTACCCCACGCTCCCCTACTCACTTCCAGTGGGCTTTTTACCCCCATGTTGGGCCCTTTACCCCATGCTCCCCTACTCACTTCCAGTGGGCTTTTTACCCCCATGTTGGGCCCTTTACCCCATGCTCCCCTACTCACTTCCAGTGGGCTTTTTACCCCCATGTTGGGCCCTTTACCCCATGCTCCCTTACTCACTTCCAGTGGGCTTTTTACCCCCATGTTGGGCCCTTTACCCCATGCTCCCCTACTCACTTCCAGTGGGCTTTTTACCCCCATGTTGGGCCCTTTACCCCATGCTCCCCTACTGACTTCCAGTGGGCTTTTTACCCCCATGTTGGGCCCTTTACCCCATGCTCCCCTACTGACTTCCAGTGGGCTTTTTACCCCCATGTTGGGCCCTTTACCCCATGCTCCCCTACTCACTTCCAGTGGGCTTTTTACCCCCATGTTGGGCCCTTTACCCCATGCTCCCCTACTCACTTCCAGTGGGCTTTTTACCCCCATGTTGGGCCCTTTACCCCATGCTCCCCTACTCACTTCCAGTGGGCTTTTTACCCCCATGTTGGGCCCTTTACCCCATGCTCCCCTACTCACTTCCAGTGGGCTTTTTACCCCCATGTTGGGCCCTTTACCCCATGCTCCCTTACTCACTTCCAGTGGGCTTTTTACCCCCATGTTGGGCCCTTTACCCCATGCTCCCCTACTCACTTCCAGTGGGCTTTTTACCCCCATGTTGGGCCCTTTACCCCATGCTCCCCTACTCACTTCCAGTGGGCTTTTTACCCCCATGTTGGGCCCTTTACCCCATGCTCCCCTACTCACTTCCAGTGGGCTTTTTACCCCCATGTTGGGCCCTTTACCCCATGCTCCCCTACTCACTTCCAGTGGGCTTTTTACCCCCATGTTGGGCCCTTTACCCCATGCTCCCCTACTCACTTCCAGTGGGCTTTTTACCCCCATGTTGGGCCCTTTACCCCACGCTCCCCTACTCACTTCCAGTGGGCTTTTTACCCCCATGTTGGGCCCTTTACCCCATGCTCCCCTACTGACTTCCAGTGGGCTTTTTACCCCCATGTTGGGCCCTTTACCCCATGCTCCCCTACTGACTTCCAGTGGGCTTTTTACCCCCATGTTGGGCCCTTTACCCCATGCTCCCCTACTGACTTCCAGTGGGCTTTTTACCCCCATGTTGGGCCCTTTACCCCATGCTCCCCTACTCACTTCCAGGACATACACATATTGAACTTGTTGGAACTACACATTTTGCACATGCATGCATCCCTGTTTATTTACACCCCCTGTGGGGATACCGGGGTGGTGGTCTTTTGTATAAATAGTTCCCCCACCTTCTGGAAGTTCTGTGCTTGTAACTTCCTCTAATCTTTCACTCTCTTTGACTCTGCCTTTTCTCTTCGCTTTCTGTCATCTACTATCTTTCTGCCTTACTGGTTCATTCATTCTTCCGCCTTTTTTTTTTTCAAGAAACAATTTCAAAAAGATTCCTTCAGCCGAAGTCGGACTTGCTGGGCAGAACTATTTGTTAGTTAGGCGCATAACGGCAGCAGGGCGCATCTGCGCTCATAATTGACAGGAAACAGTCTGAGCGATCGAAGAAGAAGAAGAAGAAGAAGAAGAAAGTTTATTTACAGAAAATGCTAGAAAACTAAAAAAGAATATGTTCATCGAATGTGTGAACATTAACCCTTTCACCGCCAATGTCGCATTTTCGCACCACAATGATTTAACACCCATGTCAATAAAACGCGTTAAAAAATCTGGGTCTGTTATCCAAAGACCCGATTCTCTTAATTTTTGGAGGTAACGATAGGCCTTGTTTTAAATATGTCACAGAGGAATCCCCCAATATTACAGACAGATTATTTTCTCTACCCAGGTAAGTGTCAATGGAAACTTTTTGCTGAAAAATGGCTGGCGGCGAAAGGGTTAAAGTGGAGTCATAGCAAAAGAATGTCCAGAGTTTGGGGACACAAATGGTGTCGCAATGCTGTAAGTATTCGAGTTCTTAATCGAAAGCCAAAGCGTGAATAGTGCAAATTAGCCCTACCATGCACAACAACAGATTTTCTCATCCACACAAAATGCAGACACGCTTGTCCTGTCGAGCATGGACTATATATACACTCTATGTGCAGTTTGGCGTGCAATAAGTAATGAAACAGAAATGACCAGTGCACAACTGCCCAGTCCTTTTCGCTTGAAACGTTTTTGTAATGCATGCGACGACCCAAATGAAACGACAACATCCTGAAAAAACGGACAATTTAACCCATTTTGTACCAAGGGAAGATTTTGCCACCACCACCCCCTGCATTTCTCGGTTAAATCCATGTGTCCGTTTTTGCCTTTCTTACCAAACATAAAGCTGTATTTTATTAACCTTTAAATGTAATTATCTTTTTGGAATAATAACCCTAACCCTAACCCTAACCCTACCAACAACAAGATCAAGAACACCCTAACCCTAGCTGTATTTTATTAACCTTTTCATGTAATTATCTTTTTGGAATAATAACCCTAACCCTAACCCTACCAACAACAAGAACCTAACCCTAACCCTAACCCTCCCCCCCCCCCCCCCCCCCCCCCCCCCCCCCCCCCCCCCCCCCCCCCCCCATAAGACGGGAAAACGCAATGAACCACGACTGTGACAAATGCCGCGGTGTACTGCACTACATGGGGGGGGGGGGGGGGATCCTATTAGATAATGGCCTTTATCATGACTGCAATTAATTATTGAACAAAGATAATTAGCTGAAAATTTTCATAAAATACAGCTTCATGTTTTGTAAGAAAGGCAAAAACGGAAAAATTGAATTAACCGAGAAATGACCTTTACCGAAGACTTTTTTTTTCTTCTGAATTTCCTGAAACTTTTTGCTGTTTTCTATTCACAATACACATGTAAACATAAAAACAATAAACTTTTTCTGTTAAAAAAATAATTTGTATGTTCTTAAACGTTTTTCAAAACACACTCTTCACGCGTGCATGTTAGCAAACGGGATCGTGTTGGGGTTTTTTTATAGTAAAAATAAAAGCCCAAAAAATACATCTAAACCCCCATTTCTACCACCCCTATACTCACCGTCTACAGGACTTGGTAGCCTCTTCGGGTAGGGTCCATTGAGCCTAATCTTACTTTGCCTAACGGTGATTTTCGTAGGCAAGATGGGAAAATGATATTGCGGGTTTCATTGTGCCTAATCGCAGGAAGCCTAAAAAGAAAGCAGTTTTACTGAGCCTAATAAATTTTGACCTGAGGTGTCAAATTGCCTGATCCCAGGTAGTCTAAAGAAAAGAGAGAGTACTATTCAACCTAATAAAATTAGTGTTAGTTGTTTATGTCTGTTTATGACAAGTACAATTCAAATGATCACATGTTGTTTTTTTCACGTGTTTTTGAATGATGTGTGCTGTTATTGTGAATTAGTATTGTCGAAGAAATCAATAATGATGACGTACACATTCCCTCACAGAGTGAGTATGAAAGTGAATGAGTATAAATACCCGTTAGGCTGTTTGAGAAAATGTCCCCCAAAATTGATATTTAGGCAATCTTGGATTTGGCACAGTAGGATGCGATAGCTTTAGGTATTAGGCAGTTTGAGACCAAATCTGAAAAGTTTACCTTTAGGCAATGTGGGATTAGGCACAGTAGGATTAGGCACGATAGGATTAGGCAATGAGGAATTAGGCTAATTAGGATTAGGCTCAATGGGGCACACCCGCCTCTTCTATTGTATCGTTCTCCTTCCCCCATACCTCCCCCAACCCTCTCCCTTACTCCAAACTCTTACTTTCTCTTAATCACTTCCCTGTGATCAGCTTTATGCCAATTTGATTTATTCGAGGTCACGTGGACTTGTGGTCCTGGCTGAAAATATGCTGAGAATGTGCTTTGAATAATTGATTGTCTTGACACTGAATCACAAATGGTCTTATACTTTTTGGAGTTAAATACCTCTTGCCGCCTCAATCTCAATCTCAATTTCAATTTCTATGTTATTATTGTTCCTGTTGCTTGCTTGTTCGTGCACATTTTGTATGTTTTCATTTTCATTATCATGTTCTGTTCCAGTCTCTTATTACTTGTGGCAGCCAATATTGTATATTCGTGAGCGCATTGTATAAGCTTTAAGCTTGTTGTGCTCGTTCTCATTTGTTTATGTTGCTGCTTTACCATGTGATTCTCAATATATATAAAAAATTCGTTTAGACCAAACTCTGACTTTTTCTTGTTAAACTTTCTCTGCATTTTATGTTCTTCCTACATGGCTCAA
>CM065697.1:30563223-30573223 GCA_017654935.2 Phymorhynchus buccinoides
CGCTTTGGAAAAAGTCTTTTTTTTTAAGACGAAAATTTAGGTTTTCTTCACATCATTTATTATTTTGTCATCTTCATAATTATGCTTATGTGAGTGTAGGGTTTTGGTGGGTTTTCTTTAGTTCAATTGTAGGATATGAAGTAATACTAAAGATACCAGAATGAATGATAAATGGTGTTTTACGTCCTCTCGGTCTGGAACAGACACATCTCGGACATTTGTAGATGCAAAGATGGTGGGAACAATACTGGAGGCAATGCCAGGAGGCAGTGCAACACCAGTAAAGTCCCGATTTTTTAAAAAACAATACAGATAGGTGTAGCAGTAACCACGCCTCGGTTAACCCTTTCACCGCCAGCCATTTTTCAGCTAAAATATACCATTAATCTCGACTGGGTAGAGAAAAAAAAAATGATCTGCAATATTGCAAATTCCTCAGTGACTTGTATAATATTAGGCCTATCCTTACCTCCCAAAATGAAGAAAATAGGGTCTTTGGATAACAGGTCCTGATTTGATGCCTTTTAGTGACATGGGTGTTAACCCTTTCGCCGCCAGCCATTTTTCAGCCACAAAATACCATTAAACTTAACTGAAAAGAGAAGAAAAAAATCTGCAATATTGTGAGATCCTCTGTGACATATTTAACATTAGGTCTATCCTTACCTCCGAAAGTAGAGAAAATAGGGTCTTGGGATAACAGGTCCTGATTTGATGCCTTTTAGTAACATGGGCGTTAAACCATTGTGGTGCATAAATGCGACATTGGCGGTGAAAGGGTTAAACCATTGTGGTTTCTAAAATGCGACATTGGCGGTGAAAGGGTTAAACCTCATCGGCTATGGTACCGCCACAATAACATGACTAAAGATACCAGTAAACTGAATATTCCTGGAATTATTCCACGCTACCACCAAAGAACACAACATAAAAGCAAATTTTTTTTTTTATAACTATGATTTGATTCAATTTGATTCAATCAAACGGTCAAATGGACACACACAGACACAAAGAAGAAAATACAATATAATAAGGAAAGAGTTTTTGCGAATCGTACACTTCACCAAAATGATTGGGCTTTGGGTTTTTTGTTTGTTTGCTCGCTTTCTTGCTTTTCTCTCTGTTCGATTGTCATTTTGACATGTTTGTTGCTGGGTTTTTGTTAATAATAATAATAATAATAATAATAATAATAATAATAATAATAATTATTTTATTTTATATAATTTTATTTTTTATTTTGTCTCTCTTGATTTCAATAGCCACTTTGGTTTTTTAAATATAAGTATGTATAATTCATGTTTTAAATTATGTTCAAGTTTGAATTGACATTTTCCAGTGACATTGCTGTCAGCAGAATATAATCAAGTCTTCACAGAGAGAGAGAGGGGGGGGGGGGGGGGAGAGAGAGAGAGAGAGAGAGAGAGAGAGAGAGAGAGAGAGAGAGAGAGAGAGAGAGAGAGAGAGACTGGAGACTGGAGACAAGAGAGACGACGAGAGAGAGAGAGACTGGACACTGGAAAACTTTATTTGACAAGGATAAAGAGAGAGAGAGAGAGAGAGAGAGAGAGAGAGAGAGAGAGAGAGAGAGAGAGAGAGAGAGAGAGAGACGCCATCTCATATCTTCACCCGAGTTCTTCCCCCTTCCCCTTTTTCATTCGTTCCTCAAAATAGGCCTATTTTCGTATTTTGAATTACGGAATGTCATGTTTTATTCTCGTTTATATATCAAACCGCCCTACAGCTGTAAGCCTACTTGTCATTTTTATTCTTTTTATCCTGCTGACAAACTATGAAATATGAATAGGGGCAGGCTTTTTCTTCTTGTTTAAAACAAAACAAAAGCAGTATTCCAATTTCCAAGGGTGTCCGTTTCGGATTTCGTAGACGCATGTAAGTTACCCTGCCTCGAATATTTGCTTTATGAAAGCTTCCTCCTTGACTCTTGCGAAAAAGTGTGACACGTCCTTGAACACTCTGAACAGGAAAAATCTACCAAAATATTGGTCTGTTCATTTCCCGCACCGCGTTTGAATGTTGACGTTTCGCGAGATATACTCGCCAATATCGAAGCCCTGCAAGGCTTGATCTTACTTGGGAAGCCACGCAGTGCAAAACACAAAAATAGAGTTTGCCTCGCGTTGGACATCTTGACAGCACGATAATGTCACCCCACCCCTCGCCCTCAAGAAAACAAAATGGGTTATGACTAAAGCGAGGCTATGCTGTCATTTCCGGTGACACAAATCGGCGTCATTCCTTATTTGCTGCTCTCCATGATGTGCCGCAGTATGACATTACTTCCACGCTAGAGAGAGAGAGAAATTTAGAGATTTAACGCCTTCTGGGCCATTTGAAGCATTTGAAATTATAAAGATGCTATAAACTTCCACGCTAGTTTTTTTAAAAGTAGTAAATAAATTAAACCAACAGTGATAAGAACTCAGTTTGAATAGTTTTAGGCTGCCTATTGGCCACTGCAAAGAACACCTTTTGCCAGAGTGAATGCCCTTGGTGGGTGGGGGAAGATGGTTGAGTACTGACCAAGCAAGGGAATAACTCTCGCCAATAACCCTATTTGAGGCCACTGAATGGCTGCCTTTTGCAAGAGTGAATGCCCTTTTGGATACTGATTAACAAGGGCTTAACTGTTGCCGTCAAGGGCGTTAATAACCCTAGTTGCAGTGGCCAATAAGGTCGACACTCTGGGTCTGATCCAGCATTAGGCTGGGTTGGGGCTGGACTGAGTAGGTCCCCCGGCGGCTCCACTAAATGCTGGGTACATCAGACATAGGACACTGTACTTTTTTAGTCCCCGAGCCGAAGGTTCGGGGAGCTATTGTTTTTGTATGGTCCGTCCGTCCGTCCGTCCGTCCGTCCGTCCGGTGTCCGTCCGTGCCTCCGTCCGTCCGTCCGGCTATTCGTCCGTTTTTCTCAAAAACTATTCAGTCTATCATCAAATTTGGTATACTAGTTTGCCAAGATGCCAGCTATCCACTGATGTATTTAGTTTGACATTAAGGTCAAGGTCGCGCCAGTTACGGGGTTCAAACCCCGAAACACATAATCGCTAATATCTCGCGAAGTTTTGCATGTATTTCAATGCAGTTTTTTTCACAACATTTCTTGATGAATGGTCTATAACACAGGTGTCATGAATTTTTCTGTGCGCGCGTGTGCGCATGATCGCGCGCGCTCAAATCACGGGTCCAAACCCCAAGGCTATAATATAAAAAAAACTATTCAGTTACGTGCTGTTTTGATGCGTTTTTATGTAGTTACGTGCTGTTTTTATGCGTTTTTATGTATGTGTACAGCCGACACATTCCGATTTCGGAGTAGCTCGGCGATGCTGCGAGGGGACTTTGCAGCCGCTCGGCGTTGCACTTGTTATTTGCATCCCTCCCCGCCCCGTCTTTTGTTTGTTTTGTTTTGTGTATTCATTTATTCTAATTAGTTATTTATTTCATCCTATTGTCTAACTTACTGTGGCTTGGCTGTGCGCACGACGATCGTTTTTCTTTCTCTCTAGATTGTTTGTAGAGTTACTCTCTCTGTCCAGATGATTCTGTCAAATTGTCTTTAGAGGTTTTAGTCTAGTAAAGCACCTAAATAGCCAAAAGAAAAACGAACTAACTAACCAGCTAAGCAAACAAATAAATTTAAAAAAAAAAGCAATGATCAAAACTAATTTCGGAAAAACAACCCACTCCTGTATCAAATCTGAATGACGTCACAGACGCTTTATATAACTCTCTCATGACATCCTAGATAATAGGTTCTGAAATAATACTTGACGTGATGTACTGTACTGCTGTTCTTTATCAGCATTTTTATTTTTTAATTTTTTTTTTATTTTTTAAGGTCGTTCTTAATCAGTATTATGTATCTTCTTTTTAAAAGAAAGTAATGTTTTATGAATTACAAAATGATTTAAGATGTATATCTTCTTAATTAGCATGTTATTAATAAGTATTATATATGTTTATTAACTTTAAACTTAATCTGCTCTTAATGTACCTTCTCTTAAAAGAAAGTAATGTGTTTGTGAATCCTAAAATGATTTACTATTTAATGTATATTCTTACCTGGTATATAAGCCATTTTGTGTGTGCAATATGGTTTGAGTGTTTGTTGGTGCAATGCGATCGTAGTATATGAATTGTTAAATTTGTGGCAATATGGTTGACGTATTAGTTCTTGTGACTGTTTTTAAGCCCTTAAATAATATGTTGTGTTCTATTTTTGTAATTCTGTGTTTGCACCCGAATGCAATTTCTCTGTATAGAGATAATAAAGATTTCTTGACTTGACTTGACTTGACTTGACCTAAACCCTCCACCGTAAATTTAATTGAAAAACTGTTTATGGCTGACAAAAATACAACGACAAAAATATGACGACCTCGATGGACGATTTAATTTCTTTTTTGATATTCCTGCTTATATTACATTACGTGCTGTTTTTCTTCGCCGCAGTACACTCTAGAATTTCACCAAACTTCAGCCATTCACAAATCACAATATATAAATGATAATTGGTGATAGATAACTACGTTGACTCAAATCAGCATGCCGGTGCCCGAAGCAACTTTGCATTCATGCTGGTACAGACTTTGTTGCATAGAAACGAGACAGCTGATGACATTTTACCGATAGGTCATACCAGGGTGAGTTTCACTAGAGGACGGTCGCCGCGTGAAGAACTGTTACGCCAAAAAGGGGGTCTAAGAAACACCAAAACGTTTGCTAAGGTCAGATAACTCTTTAAGCTTACTTTTCACTTTTGGGGAGAGAGAAAAGAGTTGCTATCAAAAGGGAGATAAATCACACCTCTCTGTCAGTTTGTACAAAGATTTCGATGCCATCCACGCCTATTTGTGTTTCTTCTTCTTCTTCTTCTTCTTCTTCTTCTTCTTCTTCTTCTTCTTCTTCTTCTTCTTCTTCTTCTTCTTCTTGTCTTCTTCTTCTTCTTCTTCTTCTTCTTGTTCTTGTTCTTCTTCTTCTTCTTCTTCTTCTTCTTCTTCTTGTTCTTCTTCTTCTTCTTCTTCTTCTCCTTCTTCTTCTTCTTCTCCTTCTTCTTCTTCTTCTCTTCTTGTTCTTGTTCTTCTTCTTCTTCTCCTTCTTCTCCTTCTTCTTCTCCTTCTTCTTCTTCTCCTTCTTCTTCTTCTTCTTCTTCTTCTCCTTCTTCTTCTTCTCCTTCTTCTTCTCCTTCTTCTTCTTCTTCCTTCTTCTTCTTCTTCTTCTTCTTCTTCTTCTTCTTCTTCTTCTTCTTCTTCTTCTTCTTCTTCTTCTTCTTCTTCTTCTTCTTCTTCTTCTTCTTCTTCTTCTCTTCTTCTTCTTCTTCTTCTTCTTCTTCTTCTTCTTCCTTCTTCTTCTCTTCTTCTTCTTCTTCTTCTTCTTCTTCTTCTTCTTCTTCTTCTTCTTCTTCTTCTTCTTCTTCTTCTTCTTCTTCTTCTTCTTTCTTCTTCTTCTTCTTCTTCTTCTTCTTCTCCTTCTTCTTCTTCTTCTTCTTCTTCTTCTTCTTCTTCTTCTTCTTCTTCTTCTTCTTCTCTTCTTCTTCTTCTTCTTCTTCTTCTTCTTCTTCTTCTTCTTCTTCTTCTTCTTCTTCTTCTTCTTCTTCTTCTTCTCCTTCTTCTTCTTCTTCTTCTTCTTCTCCTTCTTCTTCTTCTTCTGGGAGTTTATAGTCCCTACCACGCTTTCGCGTATCTGGGGACTAGCGATAAAGAACCTACTTGTGTGCAGAAAATTAAATCTGCACTGTATAATCATGCCATCTAACATGATGACAAATTAAGAAAGAACACTCAAAAAACACTTGCGTTTGTGTTTAATCTGCTAAAAACCATTCCGTATATTTTCATGATAGACTAAAAGAATCTTTGTCTGTGGCAAGCGTGTTGACTTGGTCTTCCATTTTGAAAATAAAAGTCACGTTCACGCGATTAAAAAAAGAAAGAAAAAAGGCAGAAGTAATGTGTATTTCC
Organism: Phymorhynchus buccinoides; assembly: GCA_017654935.2. Taxonomy (NCBI): domain Eukaryota; kingdom Metazoa; phylum Mollusca; class Gastropoda; order Neogastropoda; family Raphitomidae; genus Phymorhynchus; species Phymorhynchus buccinoides. The sequence continues at coordinate 30,569,210 of CM065697.1, forward strand.
CATGATTCAAACTAATCGTTCGCCGCTTGCTACCACCAAAGGGGCCACAAAACGTTCGCGAAACTATCGGCAAAGGGAGGGTGTTTTTTTTAAGGACCATTCTTAGCGATTTGAGCGGAACACTACGGACGTCAGCCCTTGTGAAACGCCTCGCAGGAAGCAAATACAGCACACACACACCCCCACCCCCCACACCCCCCCACCCCCACACACCCGCTAAGGAAAGTTGTACAGGATACACTTACGTCTCAGAAAAGGGAGAAAATGCTTTAAAAATAGTAGGGCCTATGAACCCTTTCACCGCCAGCCATCTTTGAGCCAAAAATGTCCATTAAACTTGCTTGGCTACAGAAAAGATTTTGTCTGCAATATTGTGGGAATTCTCTGCGACACATTTAGAATAGGGTCAATGCTTAGTACCTAAATTTAGGAACACAATGTTATTGAATAATAGACCCTGATTTCAAGAGTTTTCATGACACGGGTGTTAAATCATTGTGGTGCAAACATGCGACATTGGCGGTGAAAGGGTTAAATCTGTAACACCTAAAGCGAGTACTAGACAGTGTTCACAACGTCATTAACCCTTTCGCCGCCAGCCACATTTCAGCCAAAAATGTCCATTACATTTACTTGGGAAGAGAACAAAATCTGTCTGCAGTATTGGGGATTCTTCTGTGACATATATAAAATAAGGTCTATCCTTACTTCCTAAAACTAAGACAATAGGGCCTTTGGATAATAGACCCCAATTTGATGCCTTTTAGTGACATAGGTGTTAAATCACTGTGGTGCTAAAATGCGACTTTGGCGGTGAAAGGGTTAAAATGTTCATGTTGCTGATGTTATACACGAAAGCTGGTAATAAGAACTGTTCGGAAAATAATTAAGGGGAGTAATTGCATGGTGTGTGGGAGTGATCTTGCCCAACTCAATCGGTCAAACAGGGGAAGTTACTCTTCCATCAGGTAGATCCTCAGCTCTCGCCTCGTGCGTTTGAGCAGACATACAGCACTCCTAAAATTGATGTCATTTATATTTTTACGTCACATTTTGCAAGTATATCAGGTTTGTGGCCACTGGCCACCCGTAATATTTTTTCAAACAAATGTTTGCAAATCGCTGACTCCCATCCTGCGGTTTCAAGCTTCGACACCATTGTTGCATTACTGCTATGGTATTTAACCGAGTAATGGAGGTAAACAACTCTAATTTTCACAAAATGCTCTCCCCTAGGGTCCCCCCCCCCCCCCCCCCCCCCCCCCCCCCCCGAAAATCGTCTATTAATGTGAAATCTGGTTCTGGTTCTGGTTCTGGTACTATACGTCGAAGGAGCCTATGAAGGCTATGTAGGGCCTACTCGACGGAAATCAAGAGGGGGGAATCCGCCGTGTTACAGATTTCAGGTTTTCAAGGTCATACGCCAAGGTCAATGTCACGATTGCGATTGTGTATGCGCGGATGCCTTTCTTTCTTGGTGACACACCACCAAACAAAATTTAAAACGATTCTGACAAGCGGTTCGGGAGAAAACGCTCCTGGACGGACGGACGGACGGACGGATGAAACAAAAACAATGCTTCCCGAAGCTTCGCTCGGGAACTAACAAACATGGAGTCGTTTGGATTACTCAATCCTCAATGTTTTGCAACCTATAAAGCAGGTCAAAACCTTCATAAATATTTAACCTTCTGTCTTCTGTTGCTGCTGATAGTAAAAATAATAAAATAATAATAATAATAATAATAATAATAATAATAAACACCTGTAGGCCTAATTGTTTTGCTTTTATCTTTCTGTTGCAGCGTGTAGAATGCGTCGATAGCTTGCACGGAATCTGCAATCGCATCAGGATCCGGAGGTGCTTAACTATTTGCCTGAAGGGGGCGCTGAAGACAGTCTGCCGCACGCCTTACCGCCATCAGCCCGTGTGCTCCGTGCGACCCTACCAGCGGCCGAGTTCCGGTTGACCTTGTTCCGGTTCATCTTGTTCCGGTTCACCCTGTTCCGGTTTTATCTTGGTTTCCGGTTCGTCTTGTTCCGGATTGATTTTATTGTGGAGTTTCTGACTACTTTCCTCGCCTCACCTCACCTAGCTTACCTGTAGACATCTACTTCCTTCCTGTTCGGGAGGGGGGATGTGGGGGTGGGGGGTGCGGGGTGGGGGGATTCATTTCAAAGAGGTGACGACGGATTGAAGAGACAAGCTGTGGCAAAGTGATTTAGGAATGCCGATCAAGGACAGTTTTGGGCTAGATCAGTTGGGTCTTTCTGTTTTCACCAAATATCATTCGTCGTGAACAGTTTCGAACAGATTTGGTGGTGGTTGTTTAAAAAAGAAAAGAGAAGAAAAAATATATATCGGTCAATTTTGACATGTCATAAGTGATGGTACGACTGATCTTGGCTCTTTGTTTTATGTTATCGGTTATAGCGTTCTACTTCTGACGTTTCATAGTCATCATTGCAGAACGTTTTGTTTTGATTTTGTCAATCATACCACATTGCTCAAAGTTACTTGTTGCAGTTCTGTTCATGTTAAGCAAACAAAAAAAGATTCTGCTTACCCTAGTCCATCTCGCCTCATGTTTGGTAAAATGAAATTATCAGTTAACTAACTTGCAGAAAGACTATGGAATGTGTGGAGTGTATATATATTTAAGTTCAAAGAGACGATATTTCGTGAAAGATTGAACTGTTATTGATCCTGAATCTTTATGGAGAAAAGATTGACACTTGCTTCTACGGTGCTTTTGATGACTTTCCAAAGTATTCAATGGTCGACTTTATTAGATGTGTGGCTTTCACAATGTGAACTACTAAAGGGGATGAATGACTTTGGGTATGACTGAACTATTAGTAAGTAAGTAACAAGACATACAAACATTTCGTCGAACTCGCAGAGAACGATCGAAGGAAAAACAGAACGATGAACATATTTAATTCCGTGGCTTCAAATGGCATTTGGTTCGTGGTGAGCTGTGATGGTGATGATCTGTGATGCTCAAGTCTTTCCATCTTGGGTGCGATGGAGGAGGAGGGCGGGTGGAGGGGTTGGGGGAGGAGGTGAGGGGTGGAGGGAGAAGGAATAAGGAGTTAAACTGGGATAAGATTTGTGGGATCGCGTAGACCTACCTACTAGTGTGTTCGGCCTGCGCAAACTGTTTTGTACATAGTAGTATCATGACAATAATATGTAGTCGCTTGTTTGTTTACGTGGTTAGTTAACTAAGTGGGAGGCTATAAACAAATGTGTTTTATGTCGGTCTGTTTGCTTGTCTGTCTGCTTGCTTGCTTTATAAGTATTTCGATCGTCCCAGAATTTCTTGTTTTCATTGTGGTCTCTTTTGAGGACAAATGTCTTTCTGATTCACCTGGATATTTTGTTTTCATTTCTCTACGTTTGTTTCCTTGTTTTGAGGGTTGTTTGCTTGTTTGTTTGTTCTTTAGGAAGGTGGGCGTGAACAAAAGTTTTGCTTAACAGCATAAGTTACTGTACTGGTTGCGATGAAATTTTATGAGGGTTCTTGATCAGACAAAGGCAATGCCCGTTTTTGTAATTTTTACTTGGACGTTTTAACCCTTACACCGCCAATGATTTAACCCTGTCACCGCCAATGTCACATTTTTGCACCACAATGATTTAACCCTTTCACCGCCAATGTCACATTTTTGCACCACAATGATTTTAACCCTTTCACCGCCAATGTCACATTTTTGCACCACAATGATTTAACCCTTTCACCGCCAATGTCACATTTTTGCACCACAATGATTTAACCCTTTCACCGCCAATGTCACATTTTTGCACCACAATGATTTAACCCTTACACCGCCAATGTCACATTTTTGCACCACAATGATTTAACCCTTTCACCGCCAATGTCACATTTTTGCACCACAATGATTTAACCCTTTCACCGCCAATGTCACATTTTTGCACCACAATGATTTAACCCTTTCACCGCCAATGTCACATTTTTGCACCACAATCATTTAACCCTTTCACCGCCA
>CM065697.1:30578223-30610723 GCA_017654935.2 Phymorhynchus buccinoides
CCTTGGCGGAGGTTTGCATAATTTGAGAGCTTTCCTCTTTCGTTGTGTTGTACGTTAAACGCATAAATGCGATGTGTCAAATGATTTGTCAAGAAAACACAAAAAATAGTGATGCTGATCATGTTCGTGGGTTATGATTAAATGTTCAATGTTCTTGATGTTGAGATCAAAATTGTTATTTAAATGAATTGTCAAATAAAACTGAATCTGGATCAAATATGCACGATATGAGGTTGGGTGTTTTCTGACCTTCGATTGATTTAAGAAGTGGGAGATAATAATTATAACATTTTCTTTTATTCCAATCTTTCTCCACTTCAGACAAACACACGCAGAAACAGACAGTAAGACAGACAGACACACACATACACACACACGTATACACACGCGCGCATGTACGTACGCGGCACGCATACACGCACGCACGCACGCACACATGCACGCACGCACACGCACACCAAAGATAGTAGGCGACGCAAATTTTGCATAGCCTACTATCTTTGCACACAACAATAACACACGCGCGCGCACGCACACACACACACACACACACACACACACGCGCGCGCTGTGCGCGCATACGCACAAACAGAAATATAGAGGAGGAGGAGGAGGAGGAGGAGGGGGGAAGATGATGATGTTAATAATAGTGATGATGATGATGATGATATTTCTGTCTGGCTTATTATTTCAGTAAGTATCAAATGTCGCATGTCCACAAAAACAATGACACACCTGCGCACAATGATGATGATGATGATGATGATGCTAATATTTCTGTCTGGCTATAAGAATTTCTTTTCTTTTTGAATTGAATGCATCAAATGTCGCACGCCCACAAAAACAATGGCACATCTGCGCACCAATCTCTAAATCAGTAACGATTTCGCATGGACTTGTAAACTATCAATTCATTGCCTAAAGCACGTTTGTACTAAACAGGTGCATGTCAAAAGTTTTGGCGTGTCAGAATCGAATGGAGGGAATCGCAGATGCAAAAGACTATGATTTTCTCAGTATGGATTTCAGCAAGGCATTTGATAATACCGTTATTCCAGACTTTTATTATAAAACAACACGTGTCATGCAGCACCTTTTATTGTTATAGTCGTTTTAGTTATCAAACGAACTTCGTTAACCTTAAAGACCCCCCACGTCACGTATCACATTCCCTCTTATGCTAGGCAGATTTCGTAAGATTTCTTACCAGCTATAAGAGGGAAAACACGTGAAAACCGTCATTTTGACACGTGACGTGTGGGGTCTTTAAATCGTAGCAAGGTCACGACGGCGATAATCTATGCGCGGATGCCTTCCTCTCATGGTGACACACCACCACACAAAATTTGAAGCGATTCTGTCAAGCGGTTCGGGAGATATCCTTGGGACAGACAGAAGAAGAAAGAAATACACGAACGAATTTTTGTTTGTTCATACTCCTTTGCGATCGTAGATCGGCAAAGGACAACGATATAAAAGCTAACAGAAATGATGCAATATTACTCACAAGCATCAAATCATGAAAGCACAAAGCACAATAATGCATTGTCACCAAGTCCGTTGGAAACAGTCAACCAAAGGAATATGGTTTATATGAAGCAGAGAACGTTAAATACAGTCTGCCATTACCTATTTGTGCTAATTTTGTTTGAAGGTGTAAATAGATAGTTGAACAGCAGGTAGTTTAATAGTTTGAAGAAGGTGCTGAGAGAGAGAGAGAGAGAGAGAGAGAGAGAGAGAGAGAGAGAGAGAGAGAGAGAGAGAGAGAGAGAGAGAGAGAGAGAGAGAGAGAGAGAGAGAGAGAGAGATGTGCTCATATTCTAAGACAAGAATCAAGTTCAAAGTAATATGCAAATTACGGTTGAAACTCAGGAAAGTTGTTTCAAATCCAAAGCAGCTCTTGTATTTTTCTTCTTCCTTTCTTCTTCTTCTTTTTTAGTTTTCTTTCTTTAATTTTGCTTCTTTCTTTCTTTCTTTCTGTCTGTCTGTCTTTCTTTCCTTTTTTTTTCCTTTCTTTTTTTTTAATTTTATAATATGATCTCGCGAGACACTGCGTATCAAAGACTCGATGCTCATCTTAGATGAGCGCGTGCGTGGGAGGTAAGGTAGGAGGAATTGGGATAGAGCCAATAATAAGATTCTAAGCATAAATAGCCTATATTATAACCTTCTTCTTCTTCGTGCCCAGGCCATATCGCCGGCCATAATGGGTAAGCTACGTATGTGTCCGGTTTTCAGTTTTCACCGGTCTCCCCGCTGCGCACAGCCGACACATTCCGATTTCGGAGGAGCTCAAAGGAGAAAAAATATTTAGAAGATATTTTGGGTTTTTTTTAAAGGCAGGAGAATTGGGGCCAATAAGTCAGAAAGATAGTAGATGATAGAAAACAAAGGGAAAAGGCAGAGTCAAAGAGAGTGACAGATTAAAGGAAGTTACAAGCACCGAACTTCAAGAAGGTGGGGGTGGGGGGGGGGGGGGGGGGGGGGGGGGAGGGGGGGAGTATTTTTACGAAAGACCCTATATTATAACATTCTCCATTTTTTTTGGGTGAGGGCAGGAACGCTAAATGGAATGACTTCGGGGGTGGGGTGGGGGTTGGGAGGTGGAAGCAGGAAATATATAGTGGATGAGGGGGAACAGGGTGCGGCTTTCTATTATTTTTAAGTTCAAAGTTTAACTCCTTAACTATAAACACGAACTGCACATTATGAAAATAGAATTATTTGAGATCTAAAGCCATTCTTTGGTTCCCTGCCTCTGAATCTTTCTCTGTGTCTGTCTATTTCTCTTAGTCTGTCTGTCTGGTTCTCTCTGTCTGTCTGTCTGTCTGTCTGTCTGTCTGTCTGTCTGTCTGTCTGTTCTCTCTCTCTCTCTCTCTCTCTCTCTCTCTCTCTCTCTCTCTCTCTCTCTCTCTCTCTCTCTCTCTCTGTGTGACCCCTCTCGCTTAGTTGCTCAGACATCTACACACACACACACACACACACACACACACACACATGCAGAAGACACAAACATTGTCATATATTATTGATTAATATGATCATTAATTTTTAATTTTAAAACAAAGAAGAATGGATTAGGTTGGGCTATTTATTAATTAACTTATTTGATTGCTTTGTTGAGAATAAATTGTTGTTGTTTCTTCTTTTTAATAGTGTAATGATTTCAATCAAACTGAATGATATTCAAACATAATCTTACAATCGTCTTAAACCACTTTCAAGTGAAAAGACCTTGAACGCAACAGAACAGCCGTCAGCATGCATACTGGTACATGCTGTTTTCTATACAAGAACAGATGATTCTGAAACGAATCTGCCTAAAAATAATAATTCACTCCCATAACCACCGATCTCGAACTCCCCCATCCCTTTATCTCCATCTCCAACCCTTTGTTGCAAATCCCATGAAAACAAAACACACACACAACTGCACTACTCACAAAAAGTTAAGGATCACTATGAGAAAACAGGTGCGCAATAAACTCCGTTCGCTCCTGTTATTTATTTCTCAGTCAAGCCAAATTGTTATGAATTCTTGTTCAGCTGTAAGTGGGCGATGTTGTGTTAGTGGAAACATTGCACGTGATTCTCTATTACTGAGCTTGGCAGCAAAAGAAAAAGCGGAAACTTGCGAAAAAGGACCTTGTTTTGGATCGTTCTGCATGAACACATTGCACAAGCCAGATGGAAAAAACATTATGCACGTGCAAGCACTACTGTTTATGTGTGAGATGCTGTCTCTTGCTTGGCTTTATAAGAAGACAACCACCACATACCGCCTGATTTGACAATGCCTCCACGACGAAAATTGAGCGAGTTGGATAGGGGACGAGCTGTTGCATGGTTCCAAGATGGTGTTCCCAAGCGAGAAGTGGCCAGGCGACTTCAGGTGTCCATCTCGGTCATTGTCAGACTGATTCAACGCTTCACAGCCACTGGGAGGGTCCATGAAAGACGCAGATCTGGTCGACCGAAGAAGACAACTCCACGTGAAGATCGTCTCATTGAACGACAAGCCCTGCAGACAAGAACAGCCTCTTCCAGCATCATTCGAAGGCAGCTGAGGGTGGCTACTAACATCAACATCAGCCAGCAGACCATACGGAACCGCCTTCATGGGTTTAACCTCCGTTCTCGTCGCCCAGCTGTACGGCCACGCTTAACTCCAGCCCATAGGGCAGCACGCCGCGCCTTCTGCAGACGTCACGTGAGGTGGACACGTCAGCAATGGTCCCAGGTCCTGTTCAGTGATGAATCACGCTTCACCCTGAACCACAACGACGGCCGACTGAGGGTCTGGAGGCGCCCAGGGGAACGCTTTATTGACGCCACTGTCCAAGAAAAGGTGGCCTTTGGTGGAGGTTCTGTAATGGTCTGGGGGGCCTTCAGCCTTCACCACAGAACACCCTTGTATCATGTACAGGGTAACCTGACTGGCCTCCGATACCGGGATGAGATCCTTCGACCGCTGGCTGTGCCTACACTGCAGCAGATGGGACCGCCGGCTGTCTACCAGGATGACAACGCTCGCCCCCACAGGGCAAGGGTGGTCAACGACTTCCTGCAGCAGTCTGGAGTCAACAGAATGGAGTGGCCAGCATGCAGTCCCGATCTCAACCCGATTGAGAACCTCTGGGATGAGCTGGATCGCAAAGTGAGGAGCAACCACCCCCCTCCCAGGGATGCCCAGCACCTCTACCAGATGCTGCAGGCTGAGTGGCAGGCGCTTCCACAGAGGATCTTCACCACCCTGGTCAACTCCATGAGGACTCGCTGCGTCGAGTGCCAGAACAGCCATGGCGGATACACGCATTACTGAACTTTTGGGAGCATCAGAATGCCCTGTCTTGTGATTTCAATGACTTTGGGAAATCAAATTTCGATACGTACCCACTTTGATCAAATGTACAGACCAAACGATTGCTCGAAATTGAAGGCAATTGTGTATCGTTATCACTAAAGCATTGAATTAAATGTTGGCCAAAATTCAACGCATTGGCTTTCTTATTTGGAAAGTTATGAATTAGTTTGCAAGTGATCCTTAACTTTTTGTGGATAGCTTATTTACGGACAATAAGGCGCACTCTTTTATAAGGCGCACCCAGTGACATTCATAATTAAAAGGTGCAGAGATTTCAGTCTGGGGGGAAAAATCGACTTAAAAGTCCGTAAAGTACGGGGAGGTCTATCTCATCCATTTTCTCAAAAGAATGAAGTTCAAGAGCGAACTGATTATTTTTTATGAGTTTTTGTGTTTTTTTAAGTGAATAGTCTGGGACGGTATTCATGTCGAGATAGCATGAGACTTAGCATGATGCTAACTTAGAAGCTCTTCCAATGTCCTATAGGATTTAATAGGACTTTTGGAAGAGCTTCTAAGTTAGCATCATGCTAAGTCTCATGCTATCTCGACAAGGTCATTTGGGGGCGAGCTAATTGCATGTCCCTAAATGGTCACTTCCATAGGTCTTTGCTTTAATGGCTATATGATAGTCTTAATTAATATTCTATCTTATACGTCATTAACTAGATGGCTGCCGCGTGGAATGTGTGCGCGTGGGAGGATATATGGTCATCTTATCATCACAATTTCTTCTTCTTCTTCTTCGATCGCTCAGACAGTTTCCTGTCAATTATGAGCGCAGATGCGTCCCTGCCTCCGTTAGGCGCCTAAGAGCCGCCTCAGACTATGCGACCACTTTGGTCGTAGGAAAATTCAGCTATAATCTCTTTGGCTGGTACCCACGTGTCGTCATATCCGGCCACAAGGAGCGTGCGATATTATGGGAGACCGCCATCTTAGTCAGTAACTTTGTTTGAAAAATGCCAGATCGATGCTGTTTACACACAAATCTGACTAAGATGGCGACTTGTGTCTGTCCCAGTTTTCCCTATCCCCCACGACTGTCTGAAGCGTGTTTGGGGTAAATGGAACACTCACTGGTGTGTGTGCGCCAACCATTATATATAGTTAGGCCCAGCAAGTCCGACTTCGGCTGGAGGAAATCTTTTTGAAAGTGTATCGTGAAAAAAAGGCAGGTGAATGGACCGACTGTCCCCTGTCCCCTGTCATATGGAATGCCAATTCAGCATGAACATCGTCGTCACGAAGATGAGCATCAAGTATCACAACATTACTTTTGTGGTAGGCTAATTTAGTGAGGATAAGGATATTGGATACTGGCATGATTCGGCCTCTGCGGCGGTGAGCAGTAATTAACGAACAAGCCAACAAACGAACAACGGAGAGAGGAGAGGGATCACCTTGCAAATTGAAAGAGTTCTCCCCCGTGGGGATACCGGGGGGTGTCTTCCGTACACATAGCTCCCCCACCTTCTGGAAGTTCCGTGCTTGTAACTTGAGTTTAATTCTAAAGAAAGACGCTATATAAATACTATGTATTATTATCATTATTATTATTATTATTAACTTCCTCTAATCTCTCTCTCTCTTTATTGACTGCCTTTTTCATTGCTTTGTGTCATCTACTATCTTTCTGGATTTTTGGCCCATTCTCCTGCTTTAAATAATAAAAATCTTCCATAGTTTTCTCCTTTGAGCTCCTCCAACATCGGAATGTGTCGGCTGAATGCAGCGAGGAGACCAATGAAAACTGGAAAACGGACATACACGTATCCATTGTGGCCTTATGGTCTGGGAATGCAGAAGAAGAAGAAGAAGAAGAAGAAGAAGAAAGAGTTCATGAATTAATAATGTACAGAAATAGATCGAATACAGATAGAATATCTTAATGACAGTAAGCCTTCCTTCTATTATTAGTATATTCGGGGGTCTTTCGTAAAATAATAGTTCCCCCACCTTCTGGAAGTTCTGTGCTTGTAACTTCCTCTAAAAATTTTTTTTAAAAAAAACATCCTCTAATCTGCCACTCTCTGACACGTACCCATTGTGGCCTTATGGCATGGGAACGCTGAAGAAGAAGAAGAAGAAGAAGAAGAAGAAGGAGTTCATGAATTAATAATGTATAGAAACAGATCGAATATCTTGATGACCGTAAGCCTTCCTTCTATTATTAGTATCTTCACGTCATATCAACTTTTATGATTCGGTGTCGTGTGGGAAAAAACATTGATTTGCACTGTACCGTAGTTTTGCACACACAAAAAAACAACTGGAAAAGGATAGGTCTTGACGGATATTTTCCCGTGGGGATATTGATATCGGGGGTCTTCCGTAAAAATAGTTCCCCCACCTTCTGGAAGTTGTGTTTGTAACTTCCTCTAAAAAACCCTTAAAAAAACATCCTCTAATCTTCAATTCTCTTTGACTCTGCCATTTCCCTTTGCTTTTTACCATCTACTATCTTTCAGACTTATTGGCCCATTCTCCTGCCTTTAAAACAAAATCTTCCAGTAAATTTTCTCCTCCTCCGATATCAGAATGCGTCAGCTGTACGCAGCAGGGAGACCAGTGAAAACTCCTGAAAACCTTACCCATTATATGGCCATATGGCCTGGGAACGCAGAAGAAGAAGACGACTGGTATAATTTCCATTATACAGTAATTGAAGGAGACAAATCAGACGTGCGTCACATGTAAAAGTACATTGTATACAATTTTAAGCGCAGCTATATATAAATGTCATATGACAGTTTTACATGCGACCCTGATGACTGGGGTTCTATTTATGTTCATATATATATGTTCGTGTCTGTTACACTTAAAAGGGATGCTGAAGGACGCAGATAGTACATTAAGGCAATAATCAATGAACTTCTATTAGACAAGACGTTCAAGGCTGCACTTGGTCATCTCCAAATATGGAATGTGACGCCATTCGCGTGACAATGTTGGTTTTCAGCGAAACTTTAGAATGTGCATCTTTTAACCATTCAATCTGAAATTAAACTGACTCTGGCCCTAACCCTATCCCTAACCAAAACCTTAAACCGTCAAATACAAAAAAAATAAAACTTTACTAAAAATTGAGTGTTCCACGTTTGGAGATGACCGATGTCGGTTTTCAGCGAAACTTTAGAATGCCGTGTATCTTTTAACCATTCAATCTGAAATTAAACTGACTCTAGCCCTAACCCTATCCTTAACCCTAACCAAAACCTTCAAATAATTTTTTTTTTAAAACTTCAAAAAATTGAGTGTTCCATGTTTGGAGATGAACAAGTGCAGTCTTGAACGCCTAGTTTCTATTAGGTTCGACGTTCATAAACAAACATTTGTATCTGTTATAGAGTGAAGTTTCTGAAGGACGCAAAAACTACAATTCTAGGCAAAATGTTCCACTAACAACTTCCCTACTAGTTGTCAGAGAGTGAGTGCGCTGCGCGCGAGAGAGAGAGAGAGAGAGAGAGAGAGAGAGAGAGAGAGAGAGAGAGAGAGAGAGAGAGAGAGAGAGAGAGAGAGAGAGAGAGAGGAGGAAAGGATAAAAAAGGGGGAACAGATACCAACAGTTGAGAGAAAGATAGACTGAATGAGAAAGAAAAGGACAAACAGACAGAAAGAGAGAAAGACTATCAGAATGACGTATAATGACAAATCCACGCATTCAGATTTTCTCACTCTCACAAAAAAAAATGAAGAATTTGCAGTAGGAGCTTTTTATTATTGAAAAAAAAAAGTTTTCCTTTGATAACAAGATTTACCCGATGCAGATATACTTAACTAAAAACTACAAATAATAAAGACCAATGAATCGAAACCAAACCATCGCACAGAAGTAATTTGTAAAGGAGGGGGGGGGGGGGGGGGGGGGGGGGAAACATCTACCCATAAATGCAAAGGAAAACCAACATAGAAATAAATTATTCAGAATGGCAGTAGGTAAAAACACCGAACAAAGCACGATTTAAACAGTATTTACCGTCACCAAGATTTCTTCATTTTCACAGAACGTGGTTTCAAATATTTGGTTATTGACTAAAACAATAACGTAAGCACAACCACCGAACTGGGGTTTATTTATTACGTTCTCTGATTAAGCAGCGAAAGAAAAGGGAGGAGAAAGAAAGGCTTTGGAAGAAGAAAAAAATGAAGAAAGGTAAAAAGCAAAAAAATAAATCAAAGCTAAAACATCTTTCACAAACAGTAAAACAAGAACAGGGCTGCCAACCCTCTGTTGCAGTTTCCAGGGACAAACTACAGAAAAACCAGGGACACAAGACTTATTTCCAGGGACAAACATCGCAATGTCATGCATCAGGGTCAACACGAGCATTGACTTCCAATTATTTCATGATCTAGCAACATTTCTGTGACTGTTTTTTTCTGTATTCTTGATGTGGTTTTTTTTATGCCAATGTGCTTCAATATTCAAGGTCCCTTGGTGTTCAGTAACCTATGTGTAACAGGCATGTTAGGAAACATTTTAAGTGTTGTGTTGGGTGTTCCTGTGTTAAATAGCAAGGCCAGCAAACAAGACAAGTGATTGTTTAACAATTTTTGTTATTCTACTCAGTTTCCAGGGACACCAGACAGAAAAGTGGTTTCCAGGGACAGGGTGCCATTTTTCGACTGTTTCCAGGGACAAATACCCCTTAGGGGGGGGGGGGGGGGGGGGACGGTAGGCAGCCCTGCAAGAAGCACAAGTTGAAATCGGAAAGCAACACAAGCTAGGACCAAAGTTAGACAAATGTAGGACATTCTTTTCCGAACTAAGCTAAACATAGATCGACAGGAGTTGACAATGAGGCTTTACACTACTCCTTGCCGACACGAAAGGGCGATGATTTTAGGCCCGAACTGCCGATGCCCCCTGGTGACGAGTCAGGAGCAGATAATTTTCTGTGGCTATATATACTACTAGTTCCTGACAGGCAAGGGCGATAATCTTAAGTAGGTGGCGTTCGCGCATGGATATTTTCATAGTTCCTACCCCCAATCTCAGACGAAACTCTAAGCGCTTTACAATTCCCAAAGTCATACATTACTTACATAAACAAAAAAACAAAAACCTGTCGCCACAGTATATCACCCCTGAACTCATCATAAGACAAAAATAATTATTATTAACATCATTATTTAAGCATAAATAGCTCAATGATGATTCTGCTCTTAGCTACATGCATCAACAAAAACAGTATTTAGTGAAGGGAGAGTAACTCTCTATAATTAACTCCCTTGGTGCAGGGAGTTAATTATAGAGTTACTTTCCATTACTTCACTATTATCCTCTCTCCTTGACTCACTATTTCTATCTTTGCTTAAAAACAGTATTTGCTAGAAAACTACACAAATCCAAAAACCAATGGTAGTATTAGTAATCAAAACTACTCTACTGAAAAGAAAAAAAGAAAAAACCCAAACCTTCATGTCATGCATGATAAGATGTACAATACAACAATTTTGGTATCTGTCAGTGACTATAATCTATAAATATAAAATATAAATGAAAAGTATCAGAGGCATTTCCTTAGACATCAATGCATATGCGGACTATATTCTCCCATATTACCAACTAATCTATGCAAAAATACATCATATTAATATTCTTCTTCTTCTTCTGCGTTCCCAGATCATAAGACCATAATGGGTAAGGTACGTATGTGTCCGGTTTTCAGTTTTCACTGGTGTCCCCCCGCTGCGTAGAGCCGACACATTCTGATTTCGGAGGAGCTCAAAGATTGGGAGATGTTTTTTTGAAAAAGGCAGGAGAATGGGCCAATAAGTCAGAGAGATAGTAGATGATAGAAAGCAAAGGGAAATATTAATATACCGTAATTCGCGGACTATAAGCCACAACTTTTTTTTTGACACCCCCCCCCCCCCCTGCGGCTAGTACAGTGCCGCGGCCTAAACGCTACCGAAAGTGAAAGTAAACTCAACTCGGTGGCATCCTTGATTCAGACCTTTGATCTGTGGCCTTGTTCACGGTTGATGACCAAAGAATCACCTTGATTTCGGTATATTTATCACAAAATGATGATCTGTTTCGCGGTCCGACACTTTCGTTTTGGCAGTCAACACACCCGCGATCAACTCTCGACTCAACCGGAAGCGGACATCGTGCATCGCCACGCTTCCGCAGCTTATGCTTCGACGCGGCTTATGCATTACTTTTTTCAGATTTTTTTTTAAAAGTAGGGGGTGCGGCTTATATTACGAAGCGGCTTGTCGTCCGTGAATTACGGTAAATCAAAGGGGAAAAGGAAGGGGACAGAAAGGATGCAATAATGTTGAATGCTGCTGAAACAAACAAACAAAAATATGAAAAATATGAACGCTCTTAAGATAATTAAGAACATCACTTCAACAAGAAATTAGAGAAGCAAACGTATCATGATGTATTGAAGTACACGTTTTCAGTGTTAAAACGTTTTCAGTGTTTCAGTGTTGCGACAGAGCACAATTAACATAAAAGGCAGAACGCAGAAGTGTCAGCAATACGTAAGCGACAACCTTAAAGCTAAGTTTTGACAGATTAATATTGACTCTCTCTCTCTCTCTCTCTCTCTCTCTCTCTCTCTCTCTCTCTCAGTTGTATCAAACAGTTGTAACTATGTACCTTTCTCTCTCTCTCTTTCTCTCTCTCTCTCTCTCTCTCTCTCAGTTGTATCAAACAGTTGTAACTATGTACCTTTCTCTCTCTCTCTTTCTCTCTCTCTCTCTCTCTCTCTCTCTCTCTCTCTCTCTCAGTTGTATCAAACAGTTGTAACTATGTACCTTTCTCTCTCTCTCTTTCTCCCCCACATTTTATCCTCAACAGTCTTTCAATCATTCTGTCCATTCTTTGAAAAAAGTGTGCAAGAAGAGAGAGAGAGAGACAGATAGATATTTTAAAACAAGAAGGATAAAAAGCTAAAGAAAGTGATTTGCAATCAGAAATCAAGCTCTTTACTCTGGCAAAACATTGCCATCTAAATGCGGATCAATCAATTAGACAGAGCACCTGAGCCTCATATTGTATATAAAGTGAAAGTCGGGCAAAATTATCATTTTTTAAACGCTTGCAACTTTCAAAGCCACAGAAGTGAGAGAGAGAGAGAGAGAGAGAGAGAGAGAGAGAGAGAGAGAGAGAGAGAGAGAGAGAGAGAGAGAGAGAGAGAGAGAAATACAGAAAAACAAACCACATGAGAATAAGAACAATGGGAAGGGGGGGGGGCGTTTGCTGATTCAGCAATGGAAAGAAGACAATACCAATGAGCAACTTAGGATGCGCATTTGACCGCCAGGGGGCAATCAAACCAGTAGGGGCTTAGCGCATGATATTCTTAGTTGGGCGTAGTGAGAGAGAGAGAGAGAGAGAGAGGGAGATGAGTCCCTCCCTCCCTCTCCCTCTCTCTCACTTTCACGTGCTAAGCCCCTACTGGTTTGATTGCCCCCTGGCAGGTCAAATCAGTGTCCTAAGTTGACCACTGGAAAAAAGAAAAGAAAAAATGAACTTTAAAAGCTATCTCTCTCTCTCTCTCTCTCTCTAAATATATATCTATATATCAAATCTTCAGATTAAGTGTCATTATGGCTGTAAGCTTTCATAAAAATGTCAACGCAAAAATGTGAACTGATAATAACTGGGTGACTGGGGTTAAAAGTGGGGGGGGGGGGGGGGGGGGGGGGGGGGGCAGAGAAAGAGAAACAGAGCAGAAGAGGGGAGGGGGGGGGGGGGGGGAGAATTAAGGAGGGAATGAAAAGGGAGAAAGGGAGAAAGAGTGTCACTATGTACATAAATCAACATGAATGATGGCAGAAAAAGAGACTCACAGTGGAAGAGAGAGAGAGAGAGAGAGAGAGAGAGAGAGAGAGAGAGAGAGATTCTGTCATACTGGATATTAAATGCCAAATTTAATTGCTAAAAAACACACTATTATGTACATGAGATCAACGAGATCACATTTTGCTTAATGTAAAAGCAGACAGGTAAAATACATATTTTTTTAAAAACAACGTACCGTTTAAAAATGCAGACATTGATCTGTGGATATCTCTCACACAGACAAACTCACAAGCGCATGTGCACGCACGCACACATGAGCACATACACATAAACACAAACAGACACAAACTCTCATACATTAACAACAGATACAAATACAAATTAAATGCACCAGCAGAAAAGTATTCACAAGAAGAAGAGACGTTGAAAAGGAAGAAGAAAGGTGAAAATGATGTTTTACGTCCTCTCGGTCATAGACACATATGGGACATTTGTAAATACAAAGATGTTGGGAACAATACTGGGTGCAATGCCCAGAGGCAGTGCAACACCAGTAAAGCCCCGAGTTTTTAACAATATAGATAGGTGTAGCGGTAACCACGCCTCGGTTAAACCTCATCGGCTATGGTACCGCCACATGATGTACAATAATAAAAAAAGGGAAGAAGAAGAAGAAGAAGAAGGTGATGATGATGATGATGATGATAATGATGGGGAAAAGAGCAATATAGAAACTTTTTTTTTTTTTTAAAGTTAAAATCAAAAGAGTATATAAACTGCTGAGATATATTTTCCATTCTGCCATTTTCACTAGGTGGGGGAAAAAAATGATACATAAAAATAATCCATTCTTTGGAAATCTATGTGTACATTCAACAAAATTGAACAAAGGGTGAATACTCTCTTTCTAATTAACTCCCCTCCACCAAAGTTGATTACGATACCAGTCATCCTGCGTCCTGCAAAACAGACATGGATTCATAAGTCTACATTGAACAAAGGGTGAATGCTCTCTTTCTAATTAACTCCCCTCCACCAAAGTTGATTACGATACCAACCATCCTGCGTCCTGGAAAACAGACATGGATTCATAGTCTACATTGAACAAAGGGTGAATACTCTCTTTCTAATTAACTCCCCTCCACCAAAGTTGATTAAGATACCAGTCATCTAGCAATGCGAGTATTCACCCTTTGTCCAATTTCGCTATCGCCTCTCTTGGCCTCACTATTTCATTCTTTTGTACATTCAACAGTTGTAATTCAGTTACCGCTCATAATGATGCCAATACACACACAAAAGTCATCAATAAAAAATATATATTATATACAGTGGAACCTCCCTTATAACATCTTCAAAAATCATCCAAAATTAGGTCTTATAAGGGAAGTCATTCTAATACTTACAAAGAAGGGCAATGTCTCAGAGAAATAGGTCTTATTTGGGAGGGAGTCTTATAATGGGAGGTCTTATAAGGGAGGTTCCACTACATATATATTTTCATATCTTGGAATCAATGTCGAAACAACAGATAATAATATGAACAATGTTCACTTGCAAGGAAATGAATGCAAAATTTAAAAGAAAAAAAAGAGGCAAAAATAAGAAAAAAAGCAACTGCAAATAACATTGAAAATGAAAACATCATTTCTTAAAATCACTTTTTAATCACATTTCATGGGTCAGTATTACTGACGGATGGCAATGAAACATAAAAATGATGAAAGACTTAATGACATGTCATATGACACATGCACACTCTCGCATTCAAGATGTTTTCATAAACAGACGCAAACAAATAAATATGAATAAACAAATTATAATATTCTTTTAAAATTCAATGCCATATCATTCATTCAAAAATGTACATTTTGATCAATAAAAAACTTGTGTGTGCAAAATACTATCACAGAACTCATTTTTTTTAAAAACCACTTGCTTGAATTTCCATTCTTTGTGAGATTCCCATATATTCCCGCAACCATCAGCGCCTGTGGCTGACAAATTGATGGATACACAGAACCTGCCTTTTCTATTTCAGAGAGAGCTTCTCATTGTCAGATAAAACTGTTGGGAACAACAGCGCAACCATCAGCGCCTGAGACTGATAAATTGATGGACACACAGAACTTGCCTTTTTTCTTTCAGTCTGGGACAGAGCTTCTCAGTCTCAGATAAAACTGTTGGGAACAACAGCGCAACCTTCAGAATCTTCAGTACTCTTCAGTAATCTTCAGATACACAGTACATGCCTTTTCTCTTTCAGTCTGGGAGAGAGCTCCTCAATCTCAGATAAAACTGTTGGAGCACAAGGTTAAAAAAAGTGATAAACGTACCATAAAATTCTACAAACAAAATGTTCAGACAATGCAGAAGGTCCTTAAACACTAATGATAACAATAGCTTATGTGATTCTCAGAACAAAACATCATAATAATAATCAATCATAACGCAAGGGGGATTCCCAAAACACTACAATCGCCAAAGCACAGAATCAAAGTACAGACTTCTTAAGTACAGTGTGTGACCCAGCACCACAAAAGGGACATTAAGTGTCAAAATGACCATTCTGAGAAAATGGCACAGTTGGAAACGTCAGGAAATTCTCTATCTAATGATATACAAACCATTCTTGTATCCTTTCTTGTCGCAGAGTTATGCGCATTTAAACTTGGTAAGGTGATTGTTGGCCATTTTGAGAAATCAGTCTAAAGTCTAGCCTATCCTATGAAAATGCATCAACCTACTAACCATAAAGCACTTTTTGGAATATTTAGAAATCATATTAAAGATTATCCTTCACAGCTATGAAAGATAAAATGTTACAGAGCACGAAAATACCCATAACTCAAAATTGATAAAAATTAGATTTTTGATTTTTACAAGCCCGTTGTGAGAAACAAGCCCAGTGACTCAATGTCCCTTTCATGGTGCTGGGTCACATATGAGATGACTCAAGCACAGGATTCTCAAGCACAGTAGTACAACTCAGGCTTCTCAACTGATAACCAAAACACTGCACTTAATAAAGGCAGCAATAGGCAAAGCATGACTGTGGAGTCTTAAAACAAACAATGGATAAAGATATTACCGCAAACAAACTTAAACATTTCAAACGCTGGTCACATAAATTTTGCAATACTGTCATTGGATTCCCGATAACAAAAAAAACCACAAACACGCACACATGTTGAGACATTAGCCACATATTACTGACTATATCTCTATAGTATATCCAGGTATACAAAAGTCAAAGAAAAAAACCTTGATTGTGTCTTGTTTGTTTGATTGCTTTTTTGTTTTTGTTTTTGTTTTTTCATCTTCCCTGCGGGTAAAGCATCGTTTAATGCAAAGAAAGAGTTATAAAATTGGTGGAACTCATTTCTTCTTATTTTCATAGAATGAAATGAATATGGGGAAACAAATCCCAACACTGAAAGCATATCACATCATAAAACACTTGCATCTTAGTAATATGCTGGTGATGTGCTACAATGGTTCTCAGTCAGAAAGGATGAGCTGTATATACAGTATATATTAAAATGTGCAATATGTACATGACAATAAAGCAGTATAACGCTTAAACCTTTGTGACAAAGCTGAATTCACAGTTATTTGCGCCTAGCTAATATATATATATATATATATATATAAGGTTCACAAATAAAGACATTGGACACAGAAAAGTTTTATCAAAGCAAACTATATATATATATAATATATATAATCTTCTCAATAATATTCCAAGCATATTTCTTAAACATATAAAAGCATCAAGTTAAATTCCATAGATATATACAATGGTCAAAAAGTCTCTAAATAATTGATAGGCAAACATGTCAACCCACAGCACAAGATCTTGGATTAAAGTTCAGGTCAAATATCATGAGCTGCAAAGGTTTTTAAAAAAGGTTTTCCTTTGTTGTGTTGGTTTTTTTTAAAACTTGTAAGCTCCTCTTTCTCTTTGTTTGTTTTCCAATGTTCCATATATGTGACCCAGCACCAAATATTTGTCGCATTATAAGGCACTGGGGTCTCAGTCTGGGAAAAAAAAGTATTGCCTTATTGGCCACTGCAAGGAGGGTTATTAATGCCCTTGACGGCAAGAGTTAAGCCCTTGTTGATCAGTATCCAAAAGGGCATTCACTCTTGCAAAAGGCAGCCATTAAGTGGCCTTAATTAGGGTTATTGGTGAGAGTTATTCCCTTGTTTGGTCAGTACTCAACCACCTTCCCCTACCCACCAAGGGCATTCACTCGTGCAAAAGGTGTTCTTTGCAGTGGCCAATAGTATGAAAAAAATATGGCATAACAGTGATATACTGCATCAGCCTCTTTCACTGAAGCAGCCACAAAAGTATCTACATTGATCTAGATTGTTTGCATAAGTAAAGAGAAGTGACCGAGGGCTTAACAAAAGTGAACTAAACAGCATTATCCAAAGAAAGCCTCACCCAAATACATACATTTGCAATCTAGAATATTGATTCTTAAAAAAAAGTGATGCTTTTTAAGGAAGACACAAGGAAAAGATATTTTCTTTCTAATCAAAATCTTGTGATCAAAATGTCATTTTTCTTTCTCGCCGCAGGCTCGGTCATGTTACGCTGTGCTTGTGGTCTGCCCGTTTTTACCGTCGGTCAGTGGGAGAGCCAGTTCAGGAGGACCGAAAGGATCAACCTGGAAACAAAACAGGTTTAAACAAAGTTTATTAACATAATACATTGCAGTGTACACAAATTATTTTATGAGCACAACAAGTTATAAGCTTATAAGCGCACTCAAAAACGTTTCAGTTACAAACATAAGGCTGCATCATGAATGTACTTGAATAGCTATGAGAAAAATGAAACTGGAATAAGAAAAATAAACTAAGCAAAGATAACAATACATCATGCACCAATTTATAACTAGACAAAACAAACAATAGAAGTAAAAAAGAACAAGAAAAAAAAAAGGAAAGAAGAAAAAAAGAAAAGAAACCCCCCCCCCCAAAACAACTAAGAATGGGGGTGGTGTTACAAAATACCACATACTATTAAGTACACTATAAACCAACAATCAAAGAGGCTAAGATTATTATGTGAATAAACTTTGTTTAAACCAAGAAAAACAGGCAGAAGACTTTTGGTGTTGGGATTTACTATATTGGATTGGAAAGCAATAACTCCAAAGAAAATGGTGGATTTTTTTGTTTGTGATTTACCGTTAGATTGGAAAGCAATAATTTCAGGAAAATTGTAGAATTTTGTGTGTGTGGATTTACTATTACAGTGGAACCTCCCTTATAAGACCTTCAAAAATCATCTTATAAGGGAGGTACTTTTAATACTTACAAAGAAGGGCAATGTCTCAGAGAAGCAGATCTTATGTGGGAGGGAATCTTATAATGGGAGGTCTTATAAGGGAGGTTCCACTGTATTAGATTGGAAAGCAATAATTTCAGAAAAATTACAAAATTTGTCTCATGGAACATTAATTAAGGAGTTCGTGCAAATGCTACTGACATGCACAAAGTCACAAAAAGACAAGTCAGGTAAGAAAGAGGAGAAGAAAGCGGTATAGTCTTACAGCACAGAAAGGCCTACAACCTTAGACCGAAAAACAGAAATATAACAGGGTTACAACAGAAAGCAAGAAAGTAAAAACATAACAGGCAATGCAGGGAGGAAAAGGTCAGCAGACAGACAGAGAAAAATCCCGAGGAAGGAAGGAAGCTTGGAAAGAATAGAGCCTTGAAACGAAATTAAAGCTTTACGTCCTCACGATCATTTACGATACATATAGGACATTTCTAATTATTGGTGGAGTTAAAGAGAAAAAAAAGGGATATTTCTTCTGATAAAGTTACATTTTAGAATGGATTTTATTAAAAGTTTTATTTCACTGCCATGGCTCGACTTATGACTGAATAAAACTAGCTAGCTAGCTCCGATATGTTTATAAAAGTTATGTTAAAAATCACCAAGCATTTTTTTTGCTCCCTGAGCGTTTTTCAAATTAAAATTTCCAGGACCACCTTTTAAAAGTAAAGTCAAAAAGTTAAAAATCAAGTAAGGTCAACCTCAATGGGACACTCTATGTACAAAAAAAGGTTTAATCGATTAATCTTTATTTCCATAATGAAACGTCAAAAGAACTGTACACTTTTGCATCGACTACTGGGTAGTTGATACGGTTTGCTAAAAAATATCTTGTTTAAGATTCTTAATTGATTTCGCAATTCATAATTATATAAAGTTTTCTATATATTGGGATCCCTATCCTATGAATCTTTTTTTAAAAGTACAATCCCGTGGACTCCAGAATAGAGCCTCAACGTCATTGCACCATTTATAATGAAGCATCGTGACTGTGTATAAACATTGTCAAAGGAAGGCTCTCTCAGCAAGATGATCAGACACAATACAGACGCAGGAAATGGACCCAGACAAAAACATCACCACGCACCACACAACGGACAAACGACAAGCGCAAACACGGCCATAAGATAACGAATATCAGGTGCAACTCTACTCCCAAGGACACTGATCTTTTAGCGATTAAGGCACATGGCTAAAGCACAAAACCATTGGCTTTTTTCCATGGAGAGAGAGAGAGAGAGAGAGAGAGAGAGAGAGAGAGAGAGAGAGAGAGAGAGAGAGAGAGAGAGAGAGGAGAGAGAGAGAGAGAGAGAGAGAGAGAGAGAGAGAGATGGAAGGTGGGTATGAAAGGAATGAAGGGAGGGAGAGAGGGAGAGGGAGAAAGTTATAAAATACATATATATGCCTTTGACCCTGCTTTTGACCCATCATGAATTTAACAGACAAAAAGTTTGAAGAAAGATAAAGAGCAAAACCAAAAATATGTTCGATGTAAAATCAATTTCATCACATAAGAATGGTGTTCTGTAACCATTTTTAAAGGGGCACCCTGACGGATGAGTTTTTGCAAGAAACACGCCGAGATCACCAGGAAAACACCCTATTAATTACTAGAGATCGCAACACTCAATTTGCTCTGGTTTCCTAGAAATCAAACCATTAAATCAGCGATTCCTCCTTGGCGGAGGTGCTGGAAGTCAAATTCTTTCAATGAAAGAAAAGGCATGTGCCTTCTTTTTTATAATGGCCGCCTGAGTCGCTTAGACCAAATCACGAAATGTCCACAATACAAGCCTTTTTATTTACAGTTTACCAAAAGGAGTTTCGCTCACAACAAAGGAAATAGCTCCAATTTGTTTTGTTAACTGCACTAAAAAGAAGAAAAAGCTTCAACCACTCTGACTGAGTGTCCTCCCGTCCAGAATGGCTTCTTTCTCCGGCAAATCCGCCAAGGAGGAATCGCCGTTTTGACAGTTTGATTTCTAGGAAACCAGAGCAAAGTGAGTGTTCCGATCCTTGAAAAGGCTGTCTTTTTGGTATCTCGACGTGTTTTTTGCAAACACTCATCCGTCAGGGTGCCCCTTTAAACTTTGTAGATAAAAGACCAACAAAGAAAACGTCTTTTTTTCCCATACTGCATTGCGTAAACATAGATCAAGATTACCATGCAGCCTAACATACTCACCAACACAAAAAATGACTTATTCTAGGTTGTTAAAGCTGTTAGAGAAAGGTCTTTGGGTATATTGATTCAGCAGCCATCTTTCTGGGAAAGATAACTCAATAAAGCAGCTTAGGGAGAAAGGTGGCAGAGTGGTTAAGACGTTCGCCTGCCAAATGTAATGCGTGACTGCAGTGTGAATGACCCGGGTTTGAATCGTGGCCTCGCCCTTTCTTTCTAGTTTGACAGGAAAATCAAACTGAACGTCCAGTCCTTCGGATCGGGACTTAAAGCTAGTCTGACCCGTGCGCTTTACGCACGTAAAAATCCCACGGCAGTTGAAAGTCGGTAAGAGCAGGGAGAAATCCTGCTGCCTGGTATGGCCAAATTAATAGCTAGGTTTTCCAAGCGTGACCAGTTCGAACCAGGGTACAGGGTATTTTCCCTCTCACTTTGCACTAGGCCTTACGGTCTGAATGTGGAGTCTTTCGGATGAGACGATAAACCGAGGTCCCGTGTGTCCATGCACTAAATAGCACACGTTAAACCCAGTGGCAACGAAAAAGTTGTCATTTGGTCAAAAATCCCCCCCACCCCTCCCCCCTTCCTTCCTCATCAGTCACACACAAATTACATGCACACTTTTTTTTTAATTTGGCTGCTGCGCCTCTGGCTGCGATGCGCTCTCCAGGTGGGAGCAACCTGAATTTCACAGACGCCTCTGTGACTATAAAGTACCAAATATCTAATACTAATATAGCAGACAGGTAAACAGTCTGACAGACAAACAAGCTGATAAAAAAAAAATTCAGACACTTGCTCTGAGAGTAGAATGCTCCGTTCCTCAAAACATGTTTTCTTTTTTTAAACAGCCAGCTAAAAACAACAAAGAAACATAACTCAGGGGGAATTTCAATCATCAGATCAGACAGATAATCATGGTCTTGAAAATAGCTAGTTCCACCATCAACAAGAGAGACAAAACAAAGCTGCTAAATTAGCACAGTGAGAGAGATAATGGGTGTGTGGTGTGTGGGGATGGAGAGAGAGAGAGAGAGAGAGAGAGAGAGAGAGAGAGAGAGAGAGAGAGAGAGAGAGAGAGAGAGAGAGAGAGAGAGAAAGAGAGAGAGAGCGGGAATGTGTGTGTGTGTGTGTGGAGGGGAGAGAGAGAGAGAGAGAGAGAGAGAGAGAGAGAGAGAGAGAGAGAGAGAGAGGGAATGTGTGTGTGTGTGTGTGAGAGAGAGAGAGAGAGAGAGAGAGAGAGAGAGAGAGAGAGAGAGAGAGAGAGAGAGAGAGAGAGAGAGAGGGAATGTGTATGTGTGGGGAGAGAGAGAGAGAGAGAGAGAGAGAGAGAGAGAGAGAGAGAGAGAGAGAGAGAGAGAGAGAGAGAGGGAATGTGTATGTGTGGGGAGAGAGAGAGAGAGAGAGAGAGAGAGAGAGAGAGAGAGAGAGAGAGAGAGAGAGAGAGAGAGTGTTGGAGACAGAGAGAGATGGTCAGAGACAGAGAAGGAAAGAAAGAAGAGAGAGAGAGGGTGGGGAGACGGGGGAGAAAGAGGAGAGAGAGAGAGAGAGAGAGAGAGAGAGAGAGAGAGAGAGAGAGAGAGAGAGAGAGAGAGAGAGAGAGAGAGAGAGAGAGAGAGAGAGAGAGAGGCGAGAGAGCATGTTTGCTCGAATGTTAGCATATGTGTGAGTGTGTGGGTAGGGGAGAGGGGGGAAAAAAGAAATATCTTCTCATTTGTTGAAGAGAAACCAGAGGGGAAGGAATGGAGTGGGGGGGGGGGGGGGGGGAGCATGTCAAAGTGTTGGGTGCCAAATAGTGTTAACAAAATCCTGCTGACTGGGCATGAACTTTCTCTTTGATTTCTTCTAATTTTGATATAAACGCGCATGCATGCGTGCACACATGCACGCACACACACTAACATACGGTACACTAACACTAACACACACACATATCCTGTCCTCAAAAACTATGAAGGTATGGCGAGTTTAAATTACAGTGAAAATCGCTTCTTAGCTCAAAATTAAAAAAGGGACTGACATTTTATTTTGAGATAGCCAGTACTCTGAGATAAAAAAAAAAGGACTTTTTTAGCAGAAGGATTATTAAAGTGGGAGCACAAAAATGATTGTGAGTTATCCAGTATTTTTGAGTAATCCGCTTTTGAGTCATCAGGAATCCACTGTATATTTATTTATAATTATATAGGACCACCGATAATTTCTGGAAAAGTACAATTTACTTTTAGAGGATGTGAGCATTAGGGAGAAAGGTGGCAGAGTGGTTAAGACGTTCACCTGCCAAATGTAATGCGTGACTGCAGTGTGAGTGACCTGGGTTTTGAATCCCGGCCTTGCCCTTTCTTTTTAGTTTGACAGGAAAATCGAACTGAACTTCTGAGTTCTTCAGATGGGAACTTAAAGCTAGTCTGACCTGTAAAATCCCACGGCAGTTGAAAGTCAGTAAGAGCAGGGAGAAATCCCGCTACCAGGCAGCGGGATTTCTCCCTGCTATGGCCAAATTGACCGCTAGGTTTTCCAAGTCTGCCCACACACCCTCTCCTCACCCTGTGCCCCCCCCCCCCACTCCCCCCCCCCACCCCCCCAAAAAAAAGTACAAAACTAGGTAGGCGCTGCACTTGCAACGACGCACTCTCCATGGGAGAGCAGCCCGAATTTCACAGAGATAAGTCTCTGTGACTAGAATATACCAAATACTAATAAATAGGAAGGTGCAAAGGGATGAGCAGATGTGGGGAAAAAAGAGTGGTGCGTTGGATGGGGGAGGGGGGGGGGGGGCTAGAGAAGGGAAGGGGGGTGAAGAAGAGAGAATGTACTCGTGTTGTGCGTCCTTGATTAGACGGTGATTTGCTTCATTGTAGCAAATCTGTCTTTCCTTCTTGACAGGTGATGCTTAGTAAGAGGACTACAATAATCGTTTCTCCGCATGGAGAGAAATCGAAACACGAAAACAAACACCCCTCCGTTCTGCCAACTCCCTTCACTCTTCATTGAAGTCTTCTCTCAAAACTACTCTCTTCAAATCATAGTCTGCTTCATTTCCTTTCAAAGTACTTTGTCCCTTCCATGCACGTGTGTGCGTGTGTGTGTGTGTGTGTGTGTGTGTGTGTGTGTGTGTGTGTGTGTGTGTGTGTGTGTGTGTGTGTGTGTGTGTGTCTGTTCGTGGGTGCGCACGCACATTTGTGTGTGTGTGTGTGCATTTATCGTGTGTGTGTGCGTGCGTGTGTGCACGCGCGTGTGTGTGTTTGTGTTTAACATATTTTTGACGTTCATTTGTTTCTAATGATGGTTTATTCATTTATTAATGACTTATTTACAATTGTAAGCGCTTAGGGCTTATTTAATATTAAGCGCTAGAAATGCCCATTATTACTATTTTTATTATTATTAACACACGCATGCACGCACATAAACACTCACATAATTCAATGAGACGTGCACTTTTTGCATCCTGACTGGATCCCTTAAACTTACATACCCTCTCCTTCTCCACCACTGTCCGCAAAAGAGAGAGAGAGAGGGAGGGAGAGAGAGAGAGAGAGAGAGAGGAGAGAGAGAGAGAGAGAGAGAGAGAGAGAGAGAGAGAGAGAGAGAGAGAGAGAGAGAGAGAGAGAGAGAGAGAGAGAGGGGAGATACAGAGAGAGAGAACGAGAGAGAGAGAGAGAGAGAGAGAGAGAGAGAGAGAGAGAGAGAGAGAGAGAGAGAGAGAGAGAGAGAGAGAGAGAGAGAGAGAGAGAGAGAGAGAGAGAGAGAGAGAGAGAGAGAGAGACAGACAGACAGACAGACAGACAGACAGACAGAAAGACAGACACTGACAGAGACAGAAAAAACAGAAAGCATCTACTTCTTTTTCTATACCATCTTGTTTTTTGGCAAAGCAAATATCGCATTACCCTTGTATATGAAGAAATGTCACATTCAATGGCAGAACAATTCACATAAATCATTTCCTATCCCATCCTCAACAGACATTTATAAACGCTATCAGTTAAATTTAGAAGGTAATTCAATCCATCATAATTGTCTTTTGCTTTATTTCTGATTTGACTTGATATTATTTGTCTTTGTTCCTGTTGCGAAATCATACCCAGAAATGGATACTCCGTCTAGTTTTAGTTTTATCACCATATTTCTTTTCAAATCGACATATATGGATGGACACACAGAGACATTACACACAGACACACAAATGCGCAAGCATGCACGCACACACACATGCACACACACACACAGGCATGGGAATTATCAGAGACAAAAAACTCTGAAAAGCCCCCCAATTGAAGTATTTAGTAACAAAAACGAAGTATTTAGTAACAATTTCAAAAACTTTTTCGCAGAAATCCGCGAATTCGCGGACAATTCCCATGCCTGACACACACATTCACACAGGAATGTGCTTGGGCAAGTGCACACACATATCACTTAACACAACGCACACACAATTACACACACACACACACACACACACACACACACACACACACACACACACACACACACACACACTCACTCACTCACTCACTCACACTGACAATTCATATATTTCTTACAAATCTTTAATAAAATGGGGAGGAGGATCAGGAATTTAAAAAAAACACACACACATCATAATAATAATGGATATTTGTTGCGCTCTTTCTTCAAAGAGCTCAGAGCACTTACAAAGCTAACTTTAGACAACAACAATAACAATAGTAATAAACACAAAACATTCAGAAATATATATATTAAATACAAATCCGATACTTCACACGTGTGCACACACACGCACATACACACACACACACACAGAAAAGACATTCATGCGTGTACCAAAATCATGAGTGCGACCCAGTCAGCCAACACGGGTAGCAAAATGCAAACCAGACCAAACTGCCAGTCGTTCTGCCAGCCAGCCTAGTCCAATCCACACCACCCCACCCGCATCAACCGCCCAAGACGCACCCACGACCACGGTACCATGACCAAACAGGGCTCAGTGCAGTTAGGAGTAAGACAGAGAGAAGAGGTGAGTTTTCAGCTGAGACTTCAAAGAGGACAGAGTTTGCGCATGACGGACAGAGAAAGGTAGGCTGTTCCAGATCACAGGGCCAACGTAAGCAAATGCACGGCCTCCCTGGAACTTCTTGCGGTATTGTGGAACACGAAAAAACACAAAAAAAAACACACACACACACACAACCCCCACTAAACTAAACTTTGGAATTGCTTTACATGTCTTAAACTGAAGTTTTGTGGGCCGTCGCGTTATTGTATCAATATGAATAATCACTTGAGAAAATTTGGAGCTATTCGAGGCCATTGTTGGGATTCAAAGATTCTTCTTCTTCTTCTTCTTCTGCGTTCACAGGCTATATGGCCATAATGGGTGAAGACAGGTTCAATTTTCACTGATCTCCCTGCTGCATTCAACCGACACATTCCAATTTCGAAGATCTAGGAGCTCAAAGGATAAAATTATTTTGGACAATTTTTGTTGGGGAAAAAAGGCAGGAGAATGGGGCCAATAAGTCAGAAAGATAATAGATGACAGAAAGCAAAGGGAAAAGGCAGAGTCAAAGAATGTGACAGGTTAGAGTTAAGTCACAAGCACAGAAATTCCAGAAGGTGGGGGAACTATTTGTTCGAAAGACAACCAGCCCTCCCCACCCCCCAGTATCCTATCGGGGAGATTCAGGGATTTGTTTTTCTTTTTGGCATATTTAAGACATGTCAAAAAGCCCAAACCAAGTTCACAAGTTAACTCATTTGCATCTCAACGATTTTGAATTATTAAAAAAACCTCACAAATCACTCCAGCCATACACACAAACAAAACAGACATAAACAAAAGGAGAAATGAAAGAAGATTACAGGTTTTTACTTCAGGTTGAGACGTAGGGAAGTGGTAGATCAGACTTTTTGATATATAGACTTTATATAGAAAAACTCTCTACACCGATTGGGATCCCCACAACAAACCACTACAAAAGCAAAGTCAGAGGCAAAATTGGGGTCTAAATGAGCGAAGCGAGTTTAGAAGTGACCAAGGTATGGTGTTAACACAGATTTACTTCAATTGAAGCAAATGCATCAAATTGACAGCTATCTATTAATTCCACATATATGGCCGGAGCGACTTGAATGAGTTAAGGAACTTTTGCAACAGCCTCCTAGGAGACTACTAGTCAGAGCTGATTCCCTGCTGCACTGTTTGTGCGGTTTCCTCAGTTTGTTGACGCGTTATGAATCCTCACACCAGAAAACCCAATGCGAAAACAAACAAACACGTTCAGATCAAGGTCAAGTGGTTAGGAGAAGAAAGGAAGAGAGAGGAAGACGCGCTATGAATCCTCACACCAGGAAACCACAAGCGAAAACAAGCAAACAGATTCAGATCAAGGTCAAGTGGTTAGGAGAAGGAAGGAAGAGAGAGGAAGACGCGCTATGAATCCTCACACCAGGAAACCACAAGCGAAACAAGCAAACAGATTCAGATCAAGGTCAAGTGTTTAGGAGAAGAAAGGAAGAGAGAGGAAGACGCGCTATGAATCCTCACACCAGGAAACCACAAGCGAAAACAAGCAAACAGATTCAGATCAAGGTCAAGTGACTATAGGAGAAGAAAGGAAGAGAGAGGAAGACGCGCTATGAATCCTCACACCAGGAAACCACAAGCGAAAACAAGCAGATTCAGATCAAGGTCAAGTGGTTAGGAGAAGAAAGGAAGAGAGAGGAAGACGCGCTATGAATCCTCACACCAGGAAACCACAAGCGAAAACAAGCAAACAGATTCAGATCAAGGTCAAGTGACTATAGGAGAAGAAAGGAAGAGAGAGGAAGACGCGCTATGAATCCTCACACCAGGAAACCACAAGCGAAAACAAGCAGATTCAGATCAAGG
This sequence comes from Phymorhynchus buccinoides, assembly GCA_017654935.2. NCBI lineage: Eukaryota > Metazoa > Mollusca > Gastropoda > Neogastropoda > Raphitomidae > Phymorhynchus > Phymorhynchus buccinoides. The sequence continues at coordinate 30,605,283 of CM065697.1, forward strand.
TCAAGTGTTTAGGAGAAGAAAGGAAGAGAGAGGAAGACGCATTATGAATCCTCACACCAGGAAACCACAAGCGAAAACAAGCAAACACATTCAGATCGAGGTCAAGTGGTTAGGAGAAGAAAGGAAGAGAGAGGAAGACGCGCTATGAATCCTCACACCAGGAAACCACAAGCGAAAACAAGCAAACACATTCAGATCGAGGTCAAGTGGTTAGGAGAAGAAAGGAAGAGAGAGGAAGACGCGCTATGAATCCTCACACCAGGAAACCACAAGCGAAAACAAGCAAACACGTTCAGATCAAGGTCAAGTGGCTATAGGAGAAGAAAGGAAGAGAGAGGAAGACGCGCTATGAATCCTCACACCAGGAAACCCAATGCGAAAACAAGCAAACAGATTCAGATCAAGGTCAAGTGGTTAGGAGAAGAAAGGAAGAGAGAGGAAGACGCGCTATGAATCCTCACACCAGGAAACCACAAGCGAAAACAAGCAAACACATTCAGATCGAGGTCAAGTGGTTAGGAGAAGAAAGGAAGAGAGAGGAAGACGCGCTATGAATCCTCACACCAGGAAACCACAAGCGAAAACAAGCAAACACATTCAGATCAAGGTCAAGTGGTTAGGAGAAGAAAGGAAGAGAGAGGAAGACGCGCTATGAATCCTCACACCAGGAAACCACAAGCGAAAACAAGCAAACACGTTCAGATCAAGGTCAAGTGGCTATAGGAGAAGAAAGGAAGAGAGAGGAAGACGCGCTATGAATCCTCACACCAGGAAACCCAATGCGAAAACAAGCAAACAGATTCAGATCAAGGTCAAGTGGTTAGGAGAAGAAAGGCAGAGAGAGGAAGACGCGCTATGAATCCTCACACCAGGAAACCACAAGCGAAAACAAGCAAACAGATTCAGATCAAGGTCAAGTGACTATAGGAGAAGAAAGGAAGAGAGAGGAAGACGCGCTATGAATCCTCACACCAGGAAACCACAAGCGAAAACAAGCAGATTCAGATCAAGGTCAAGTGTTTAGGAAAAGAAAGGAAGAGAGAGGAAGACGCGCTATGAATCCTCACACCAGGAAACCACAAGCGAAAACAAGCAAACAGATTCAGATCAAGGTCAAGTGTTTAGGAGAAGAAAGGAAGAGAGAGGAAGACGCGCTATGAATCCTCACACCAGGAAACCACAAGCGAAAACAAGCAAACAGATTCAGATCAAGGTCAAGTGGTTAGGAGAAGAAAGGAAGAGAGAGGAAGACGCGCTATGAATCCTCACACCAGGAAACCAAAAGCGAAAACAAGCAAACAGATTCAGATCAAGGTCAAGTGGTTAGGAGAAGAAAGGCAGAGAGAGGAAGACGCGCTATGAATCCTCACACCAGGAAACCAAAAGCGAAAACAAGCAAACAGATTCAGATCAAGGTCAAGTGGTTAGGAGAAGGAAGGCAGAGAGAGCTGCGTGGGAGGCCAAAGGACAGGCTATGAGATGGGTAAACAGATTTTTTCCCCTCGTGCTTTTTGTTGGGCTTCGTTTTGTTTCTTCTCTTTTTCTTTCCGCTTCAGGGTCATCTACATCTCTTAACCGCTTCAGTGCCGCCTATCAGCTGCGCATGCGCCGCCTGGTTTGCCGCACCATTTTTTAACGCGGCAACATCGCTACTATGCGCCAGCGTATTATATATATATATACATTGGTGGCAAGTACTGGAGCATTTATAGAGGACGTATATATACATCGTAGGCACTGAATAGGTTAAGTCAGCTAGTCGGGCACACACAAAAATGGGTGGTGCGCCTCTGGCTGCGACACGCTCTCCAGGTGGGAGCAACCCGAATTTCACAGAGACGCCTCTGTGACTATAAAGTACCCTAATACCTAGTACCTAATAATACCTAATAATTACATCATGAGTGACGACTTGGTCAGCTGTATTGTTCAATTGATTGATATGTTGCCTGATCAATCTCATAACAGCAACACCCTCCAAAACAAACAAAAACCAACCCCAAAATCCCCACTCAAACAAGCAACATGACAATTTTTTTTGTGCTGATGGATCTTATAACATTGTAACATTGATCTTTTGTAACATTTTTGTAAAGCGCATTTTTTAAATTTCCGTACGAATAAGTAAAAGAAAGAAGGACATGCATTTCTGTGCGTAAACGCAGTCTGCTTATTTTGTCCTTCTTTCTTCGACTTACTCACGGGGTTTCCGTACGGAAATAAAAAGATGTGTGTACACGGCCTAAGCGCTATATAAATTAGCATTATTATTATTATAACAAAAATAACAAACCAATAAACTCAATTTTGCTGATCAATCTTTTAATTAATAGAAAAACAAACCAACGCAACTCGGCAAAAAACAAAAAAAAGCGCAAACAATACGCGAACAAAACAAGCTACTTACGTTCACTTTAGGGTTTTTCTGAGCGCTGACGCTGATGTCAGTAGCCCCAGGCCCATACTGCTTGCGGGCGCGGCCCCAATTAGCCCGCACCTCCACGGTCGTCCGCAGCCCTTGGGGCTTGACGAAGGGCTTTCCAGACGACACGCACAGCAGCTGCTCTGATTGGATGTCATCCATTGTCTCCACCTGTCCACAGGCGCAAAAAACAACAAAAACAGGATGAGACTCCTCCATGATCATCAAGATGTACGGCTAGAGCTTTTTGTTTTTGGATAGTGTCAAGAATTGTTGTTGAAAATAAGTGGAAGGACTATACATAAAGGTTTATTTTAAGACCGTTCCACCACCACAGGCACAAAAACAGGATAAAACCCCTCGATCATTAATCAAGCTGACTTTGGGTGGGTTTTTTTTTGATAGGGTCAAGAATTGTTGAAAATGGATAGGAAAAACATCGTGGAGAATTTTTTCTTTAATGACGAAGAACACAAAGAAATTGGTTTTGGGGTATGCAGGCCTTCAATGCCTTCTTCAGTTCTATGGACAAGGCAAAGAGATCCTCTTCAACCTAGTTATGTCGGTCTCTATGGGAGATTAAAGAGGCTTCTATTCTGAGCTACATATGCCAGTTACTTGTTTCCGACCATGATTGCCAGATAGCAGAGGTGGCAGTATGGGCTGAGGACTGGGCTAGAATTTGTTTACAGTGGAGATTCCCTGCCCAGGGTACATCCCCACTCTCGACCAAAGGGATCTGAGGACAGCTGGCATTGGGGAAGGTCCCCAAAGGTCAACCCATCCCTAAGTTGGCTGCAGCACCAGAGCCAGTGCAAAAGGCCCCCCTCGTTTGAGAGTCATTAAGTCTTCCACAAGAGACCAACAAACTGTACCGTGATTTTCAATTACTGTCATCAATTATTAAACTGAGCTGATTAATTAACAAAAAAACCAAAAACTAATAACCCTTTCCCTGGCCTCCACACGGTTCTTGTCTATGTGTTTGTGTACAGTGGAGTACTCTTAACACGAAATTCAGGGGACAAACATTTTTGTGTGTGTTAACAATTATTTGTGTTAAGCATTTTCGACAAAATCACTGTCTTCTTCTCTTCTTCTTCTTCTTCTGCGTTCCCAGGCCATATGACCATAATGGGTAAGGTACATATGTGTCCGGTTTTCAGTGTTCACTGGTCTCCCCGCTGCGTACAGCCGACACATTCCGATTTTGGACGAGCTCAAAGGAGAAAAATTATTTGGAAGACTTTTGTTAGAAAAAAAGGCAGGAGAATGGGCCAATAAGTCAGAAAGATAGTAGATGACAGAAAGCAAAGGGAAAAGGCAGAGTCAAAGAGAGTGGCAGATTAGAGGAAGTTACAAGCACAGAACTTCCAGAAGGTGGGGGAACTATTTTTACGAAAGACCCCCCCCCCCCCGGGAAAAATCACTGTCAAAATTGTGAAACTGAAATTCTGCTACTGAACAAGCAGTAGTGCTGCAGACGGCACACTTTGTGCAGGACTCGAGAACATGCATGCACAGTTCATACTTTCCAACTTCCAACTTCCTGACTAGAGTTGAGAGCCGGTTCAAAAATCTGAACCGGTTTTAAACCGGTTTTCCCTCTTCGAACCGGTGTTGTTTTTTAACCAGTACTCGCACCATTAGCTTCACCTATGCAAACACATAATATTTATTTGTCAGAATATTCACACACACACGCATGCACGTGCACACATACACACACAATAAAGAAACTTATGACTTATGACACACACACTCAACTCAACACTCAGTCAAAGTCAAAGCCATACACCACCACAAACTAGAAACAGCTACTCTTGGTTTACAAACACCCAATCTGCGCTGAGAATCAGTGTTGTCTTTTAAAGAATGCGTTATTCTAAGAAAAACTTACTTTCAGTTTGCAGTTAAAAAACCGGTTCACAGCAACTCAAACCCGTTTTTCAAACCGCGACAGTTTAGCACCGTTTTTTTTTCTCCCCCCCACCTCTATTCCTGACTAGCACATGGCACATTAGATGAAACATTTTGAGCTTCGTGATGGCTTTTGCAAAGTTTGTAAGGAGATATTTGGTGGCTTAAGCTTCATTTAGTGCTATCAATGCGAACTGTAGTACGACAAATAACAATCGGACCGAGTTTTTGTTTGTGTGTTAACCATATTTCATGTTGTGCTGAGAAGAAAATCTGTGTGTAAAACAATCTTTGTGCCGTTAACCAATATTTTGTGTTAAGTATATTAATAAAGAGGGGTTTCGTCCGTTCAAACAGATCTTTGTGCCGTTAACCAATATTTTGTGTTATCCAGATTTGTGTTAAGTGTACTCCGCTGTATTCCATTCTGTCACAGGCTATAACCTCTGAACTCATCAAGATGACGAAACTTTGGAAAACAGTTCCTGCACTTCTAGGGTTGATGTCAACGGTTACTGTACATAGTTCACTAATGAACTTTCAATATTCTTGGAATTAAGAGCAAACTTTCTTTTCAAAACTATTAATGCTTACAAATTTTTGCCAATCGAAGTGATCAAATTATGTAAAAACCCTCACCACAAGCTGATCTTGTGAAGACTTCCAATGAGAAGGAAGTTCACTCAAACTGGGTGCAAGGATACCACAAAAGCACAGACTGTCAAATATCAGATCTGACAGCGAAATTATGAAGGAATATAGGACACTGAGTAACTCCTCACCCTCCCCTTCCCTCCTCAGCCCCCATACCCTGACCCCCTTTCCCCCACTCCCCCCTTTTAAAATTCTTGACAAGGTCTCACAATGATACAAACATGAGGGTTTTTTTTTTTTTTTTTTTAAATTTTCTTTTAAGACACACTGACCCACCACGATTAAGTCCCTTGATTTTTTTTGGGTAGCTGTGACCCACGCAAATGCCCCCAACTTCAAATTGAGGCTGCTCTTTAAAAGTGTTTCGTTTTCAATTTGGGGGCCTCATGGGAGTCAAACTGGTCAAAACAAGATTTCTTACCAGCTATAAGAGGGGAAAACACGT
>CM065697.1:30615723-30623223 GCA_017654935.2 Phymorhynchus buccinoides
GATTTAAAGCAAACAAGGATAATACTTAACAATGGTGAACTTGAATTGGTAGTTTAAATTGAGTACGAAAAAAGGGAAACCATTTTGAGACAATGACAATTTTTCAGAATAAACCCAATTTTAAGGAAGAACAACCAAAAAAAAACCCCATTATAAGATAACATGGGAATATGAAAGAGGGACAGTGAGAGAGAGAGAGAGAGAGAGAGAGAGAGAGAGAGAGAGAGAGAGAGAGAGAGAGAGAGAGAGAGAGAGAGAGAGAGAGAGAGAGAGAGAGAGAGAGAGAGAGAGCAAGGGGGAGAGAATAGGAAAGAAAGAGAGACAGAAAAAAGCAGACAGACAGACAGACAGACAGACATGGGCGGGTCAAAGCGAGTTCACTGGGAAGAAGCCAGACAGGAGTCATGTGACATTGAACATGCGACAACACACCCACAACGAACAAAATGTCATCTAATCACATTCAATCAATACCATTTTCAATGCTTTCTAGTGATTCGACCCTTCCTTTCCCCCCCTCTTTCTTCCCTGTTGTTTTCTGAGCCTAAAACTTGTTTACAAACTTCGATGTGGCTGACAAATTAGTCTCCCCCCCCCCCCCCCCCCTCCCTCCCCCCTTCCTGACTCCTACACAAGTCTTAAAAAACAGAAACCTGATGCAGACAATTAACCAGCCAGCCACACTCTCAGAGACGCAGAAGAGAAGGTTTCGCAGATTATTGCAAAGAAAGTTAGACAGGGACATCAAGGCAATTTGAACAGTCTGGGCAAATTGAGACGCAGGCTTTACCAATTAAACTGGACACACACAAAAGAAACAAATAAAAAAAGTTGCAGATTACTGAAAAAGAGGGTGGACAGAGAGATATTAAGGCAATTTGAAAGCGTTTGGGCAGAAATATGCTTGGCTTAACAATTTCAACAACAGCATCCAATATGCTGAGCCATACAAATATTCTCCCCGTGAGTCTGATATTAGAAGATTATAACTAGGACTCGCATTGATTCCTTTATGTTAGGGGTGTGTGTGTGTGTGTGTGCTTGTATCAAAAGCATTGCAATTACCGCACCTTACAGACTATAAGGCGATATTTTCCCCACCAAACTCGGACCCCTGCGCCTCAAGTAAACCCGAGTTCGAACCTGGGTACAGGGGATTTTTTCCTCTCATTCTGCACTAGGCCTTAACGGTCTGAACGTGGAGTCTTTCGGATGAGACGATAAACCGAGGTCCCGTGTGCCCATGCACTTAGCATACGCTAAACCCAGTGGCAACGAAAAAGTTGTCATTTGGTCAAAATTTACCCCCCCACCCCCCCCTCATCAGTGACAAAAATCGCATGCAAAAAAAATATATAAAAAAAATTGGGTGGCGCGCCTCTGGCTGCGACGCGCTCTCCAGGTGGGAGCAACCCGAATTTCATAGAGACGCCTCTGTGACTATAAAGTACCTAATAAAAATAAATAATACTTATTAACATGACTAGTAATTTGAAAGTATGACAGAATTAGAGCAAAATCTTATTTTGTGTAAAAACATTTTGGGGTGCGCCATAAAATCAGGTCCAATAAGTCTGAAAAATATTTGTTTCTGTGATTAAATCTTTTGTTTGGGGTTTCAATTTCGACTTTGTTTTAATTTGTTCTGAAAAATAGGGTAATTATGAAAGTCACATTGAAGCCTATTAGAGTTTTGATGGTTTTTTTTATTAGTCTTTTTTTTTTTCTCATGAAAATTGATAGAATTTATAATAAAATGATGTTTGAAGGTCACCAGTGATTGTTTTTATGTCCGATGAAGGGCTATGGCGTCTGCTGGACAGTACATAAGATGATAACAGAGAATTGGATGGATTTTAAAGCGTGAGTATCCATTGCATCAGTGACTCGTGAACACTTTCTATCTGGTTTAAATGTTTTATTTTCCAAATCAACATGAACAACAACTATGACATAACTGAAGCAACACAACAACTATGACATAACTGAAGCAACAACAAGCAAAGCTTATGGCGTGCTCAGTTCAAAACGCATTACACAGTATAAACATTGGCGGAATTTTACCAGGAAATACAAGCAATACATTTTTGAAAAGAAAGTCACAACAAACCAAACGAACAATGGACATAGCAATAGACAAAAGAAGTAGAATCGAGAAAAAGAATGAGAGAGAGAGAGAGGGGGAGAGAGAGAGAGAGAGAGAGAGAGAGAGAGAGGAGAGAGAGAGAGAGAGAGAGAGAGAGAGAGAGAGTTCCACCTCACACCACTCTGCAGACCAGAACTCCAACCCCACATTGCAATAAAACGAAATAGGACACGATGATAACATTAGGATTATATGAAATGACGCCAAGATGAAAACAGAGATACACCCAAACTAACTGAGTTAAAATATTAGGTGAGAACCTATCTCTAGCATATGGTGCCCAGCAATCTCTGCCTCCCTCTTTTTTCCTATTTTTGTCCACAAATAAGTGTGTCCACGTAGAGTGGATCTATATGGAGGTAAATAATAGCAACAACAACAAACAGTATTGCCTTACAGTTCAGAAATATTACTGTAGACGAAAAGTGACATCTCAAGGACCCATTTTATGGGCTATAAGGTGATATTCTCCTCCCCCCCCCCCCCCCCCCCCCCCCCCCCCCCCCCCCCCACCACCAGACTGAGACTCCTGCACCTGATAACATAACTAATGATACACAGTTGAGCTTCCCTTTTAAGACCTTGAAAAATCATCCAAAATAAGGTCTACTCATTCTTTACTGGCCGATTGCTTCCCTTTACAACCATTCAATACTGTCGTACGCTATAGCGTACACAGCGTTTAAACCATTCACAATTCACAACCCCGCGAAGCCTGGCAACCCAAACTGGTATAGAAGTGTTCCTCTACGGTCCCTTAATAGTTTTCAACCAATGAAATCACTTTCCGTCTATCTTTAGTACCGCAATGAATGAAAACGAATACCCCTCTCTTCGTCTTCTTTGTCATGCTTTTTTAAAAATCTGCTAATAATAAAATTTTTACTTTGGAATTATAACATATGCTAGCTTTTATTACTATAAACAATACCGCAAATTTTCAAAACTGTGCGGTTAAGCATTATTTTTTAAATATTTTGTATGTAATGATGCAAACCCGCCTAGTATGGAACGCTTGTGTACATCAGGTACGCTATAGCGTACGATAGTATAGAGAGGTTAGATTAAAATATCACATATCTATATTGTTAAAAACTCGGGACTTTACTGGTGTTGCACTGCCTCCGGGCATTGCAGCCAGTATTGTTCCCACCATCTTTGTATTTACGAATGTCCCATATGTGTCTATGACCGAGAGGACGTAAAACACCATTTTTCATTCATAGTATAGAGAGAGTTACGTGGGAGGGAGTTGTATAAGGGAGGTAATTTCAATGCTTACAAAGAAGGGCAATGTCAGTCATTAGTGTCAGTCCATGGAATAATAAAGAGTTGCCAGGCCCCTCAAAATGATCTTGCTCTATGTAATTGGTGGTTTTGTGTGTGTGTGTGTGTTTTTTTTGGTCAAATAAAGAAGGGCAGTGTCTCGGAGAAGTATGTCTTAACCCAATGACTCCCAACCATTCGAACCGGGAATCGATCCCAGTCCCTGAGAGAGAAGGGAATTAACTCTGAACGTACACCAAATCTTTTTATTAAAAAAATCACCCAGCATAAAGTCTAACTCACATTTCATTTCTGAAAGATGCATATTGAATAGCAATGATGATATTTGCATTCGAAAGCTAACACACTGTCACACAACAAACCATGAATTGGGGGGGAAAATCCATCATGGCACTCCGAGCATCGCGCCGAGTCAGTACTGCACAGGTCACGTGGAAAGAAGAAAAAAAAATTGTGTCACTTTGAAAAATCCGTTCAAAAAGACTAGTGGGTGCTTTCCCTTGCTGTAAAAGCCAGAAACGGATCAGTGAGACTCAGGTAAAGGAAGCACTAACTTAGTATATTGCATTGTGGGTAGGGCAAAAGTGAAACTACTAGACCTGCTGTTCAGCGGGCGCGATCGGGCGTTACGCGAACCAGACAACGAACGTTTTTTGGAGGTTCAAATGTCTTGGGGGTCTCGGAGGGTTAAGCGGGTGGGAGGGAGTCTTATAAGGGTGTGTGTGTGTGTGTGTGGGGGGGGGGGGGGGATTCTTATAAGGGAGATTCCACTGTAGTAAGAAAACATAACAGCGAAATCAAATTTTGTGTGAAATTTGGGGTGTGTGCTTACAATAAGGTGCACTTTATAGTCCGTAAAAATACGGTATGTTGTTGTTGACGTACCCTGGCTAAAAGACTCCAGGGATCATCCCAACAGCCAAAGCATTTGAACACTATGGTACAAATGCATCAGCTAGGGATGAGAACATTACGTGTGTGTGACCGTTTTTGATTTCCCCGCCCACGTGGGCAGCCACACTCTAAACTATGGTATAACATACACTCAGGGAGTCAAGGCCGGTGTCTCACCTTCTTTCCCTCTTCGGTGTAGAAGCACCTGGCCTGTTTCCACATGCCCAGTTTGAGCGTGGCGTTGGCCAGCAAGTCAGACAGGGTCTCCCCCCACACCATGATGGCGTGCTCGGGGCTCTCCCCATTAGGGTACACCAGCGCTCGTTTCTGTCCAGATTGTAATCATCGTCAGCATTAAGCCAGGGCAAGACAACAACAACAACAACAACATCATTAGTATCACCATCATCATCATCATCGTTGGCTAGCAGGTCGGCGCTCTCCCAGAGCTGGTTTCTGTCCAGATTGCAATCATCGTCAGCATTAAGCCAGGGCAAGACAACAACAACAACAACAACATCATTATTATCATCATTAGTATCACCATCATCATCATCATCGTTGGCTAGCAGGTCGGCGCTCTCCCAGAGCTGGTTTCTGTCCAGATTGCAATCATCATCAGCATTAAGCCAGGGTAAGACAACAACAACAACAACAACAACAACAACAACAACAACAACATCATCATTATTATCATCATTAGTATCACCATCATCATCATCATCGTTGGCTAGCAGGTCGGCGCTCTCCCAGAGCTGGTTTCTGTCCAGATTGCAATCATCGTCAGCATTAAGCCAGGGCAAGACAACAACAACAACAACAACGTCATTATTATCATCATTAGTATCACCATCATCATCATCATCGTTGGCTAGCAGGTCGGCGCTCTCCCAGAGCTGGTTTCTGTCCAGATTGCAATCATCATTATCAGAACAGAAAAGAGCAGTATGGTTTGGGTTCTGTCTTGTTTTTATTGTCTGGTGGTGTGTGTGTGTGTGTGTGTGTGTGTGTGTGTGTGTGTGTGTGTGTGTGTGTGTGTGTGTGTGTGTGTGTGTGTGTGTGTGTAACAAAGTGTGCATGTATGCGAGTGTGCGGATGCTCAAATTTGTGTATTTGTGTCTGAAGAGGTAGGGGAGAGAGAGAGAGAGAGAGAGAGAGAGAGAGAGAGAGAGAGAGAGAGAGAGAGAGAGAGAGAGAGAGAGAGAGAGAGAGAGAGAGAGAGAGAGACATGAGAGACAGAGACAGAGAGACACATAGAGAGAAACAGAGAGAGACAGAGAGAGACAGAGACAGAGAGACACACGAGAGACAGAGACAGATAAATACACACAGAGACAGAGACAGAGAAATACAGAGGGAGAGAGAGAGAGAGAGAGACGAGGAAATAGAAAATCTTTAGGATGTAAGCGCTTTTCTTTAAGGCAAAATACAAAAAACAACATAACAAAAATCAACAATCCACACTCACCAAAACAGGCTGGCGGTAAAGAGCCCCAGAGAAGTTGATTCCAACCACTTGAGTCTTATCTTTCTTCTGGTTAGCCTGGATCTCCCCAAGATGGCTCTGACAACGAACAACAATGAAGAAATCATGAGCATGCATATATGTATATATGCAAAGAAGCAACACACATTAACGCAGACAAACACAGTCTGGGACATGAAACACACAACAGAAACACACATATACATGATATACGCAGGCGCAGACACACACATACATGATATACACAGACACACACATAAAAATTAAATAAAATAATTAATAATGCTTACATAGCGCATAATCTTGCAAAGCAACTCAATGCGCTTTTCACTCACCATTCGTACAAACATTTCTAACAAACTGGCCCACGCATCCTCACCATACATCTCTATGAAAATGAATACATATTAGAGAATGCATTGCATATAATCATAACACAACACACCAACACCCACCTCCCTTCAACACCCCCCACCCCAACCATCCCCCCCCCCACCCACCCACCCCCTACTCCCCACCCCCACCCCATACACACACGCGCGCACACGTTAACCTCATACTCAACGTCTTCAATGAGCTGGAAAACAAGAGTGGGGAAAGGATCATAGACTTTGCAGAGAGAAAGCTTTCCTGAAGAAGTGGGTCTTTAGTTGGGACTTGAAGGAAGGAAGAGTGGACTGGTTACGGGTATGGTCAGGGAGAGAATTCCAAACGTTTGGTGCAACAAAACTAAACGCCCTCTCACCCGAAGATTTCAAGGACCGCTTAGGAACTTTAAGAAGTTTCTGGGAAGAAGAACGAAGAGTGCGAGAGCTTTGGTAGGTGCAGAGAGAAGAAGAGAGGTACTGAGGAAGAGATTTGTCAAAGTGACGAAAAGCGATATACACTGTCTCTCTCTCTCTCTCTCTGTCTCTCTGTCTGTCTCTCTCTCTCTCCCCCCCCCCTCTCTCTCTCCCCTACCTCTTCAGATGATATACACAGACACACACATACATGATATACACAGACACACACATACATGATATACACAGACACACACACATACATGATATACACAGACACACACACATACATGATATACACAGACACACACACATACATGATATACACAGAGACACACACATACATGATATACACAGACACACACACATACATGATATACACAGACACACACATACATGATATACACAGACACACACATACATGATATACACAGACACACACATACATGATATACACAGACATACACATACATGATATACACAGACACACACACCAAGCATGCCGAAAAACACAAAATGCACACACAAAAATGAGAGAGAGAGACAGAGGGAGGGAGAGAGAGAGAGAAAGAGAGAAGAGAGAGAGAGAAAGAGGAGAGAAGAGAGAGAGAGAGAGAGAGAGAGAGAGAGAGAGAGAGAGAGAGAGAGAGAGAGAGAGAGAGAGAGAGAGAAAGAGAGAGGAAGAGAGAGAGAAGAGAGAGAGAGAGAGAGAGAGAGAGAGAGAGAGAGAGAGAGAGAGAGAGAGAGAGAGAGAGAGAGAGAGAGAGAGAGAGAGAGAGAGAGAGAGAGAGAGAGAGAGAACGAATTAACAAAATTTTATTTATACAGGGCAATGATAAAGACTAAAAAGAGAGAGAGAGAGAGAGAGAGAGAGAGAGAGAGAGAGAGAGAGAGAGAGAGAGAGA
>CM065697.1:30625723-30630723 GCA_017654935.2 Phymorhynchus buccinoides
ACAGCATTCAAGAAGTGGAGGGGGTCATAGTCTTCCACAAAAGACTAACACAGACATACAGACACACAACCGACTAAGACTTAAGGGTAAAAAAACACCTGATGGGAGGAACGAATTAACAAAAAAACCACCCACCAGTTAACAGTGATGTACCGAGGGTCAGAAACTGATAGGACAAACTGTCCTGAGATAAGAGAAATCAACAGAACAATGTCCTGGCCAGGGCTCCCAATCGTCCCGCAAAACAAGGGGTCCCAGGGACTCCTTCACTTACAGCATAGAGGGTCCTAGAGGCAGGATAGAGGGTCCCAGTGGCATTGCAAAGGCTAAAAATATTATTTTTCTAGTGCCTCCCTGGGACCCCCTGCACATTCTTTTAAAGGGTCTTTGGGAATTTTAGTGCTTCATAGACCCCCAAATGGGGGTCCCTGTGAGCCCTGCTGGCTCTTGCAGAAATCAGTAAGACAAAGCGTGCTGGTGCTAAAAAATTTTTATCAGACATTTGTCCTGACAGGGGAGAGCATGATAGGACATTTAATTTTAATAGGTCAATGGCCTATGACCGGGGCCTTGGGACATCACCATGGGTGCAACTCCCCAAAATGAAAAACACTGAAAGGCTGGGGTCCAGGGACCCATGGCCCCCCAGCAGCAGAGTACAGGGGCAGAGCCCAGTTGGACGATTCAGGGGGGCAAGTTAAGAGAGAGAGATAACGAGATAGACAGACAGTTAAAATAATAGACAGTTTGAGTCTGATAAGCCTTGTAAAATGATTACATTGCCTTTTAGGTAAACGACCAAGATAGAACAACTTTTTTTTTGGGGGGAGGGGTGAATTAAAAACAACTGAAGTTCAGTTTCTGGTCAAATAAAAAAAATACTGAAATCAGTGTAAAAATGAAAGAGTAGCACCCATGCCATCAGTCAGGCATCAGAATACTCCAGAGTCCAATCCGCGGACGAACAACACTCGCCATGACTCGGAGTCGACATCGAGTCGGACCCCACAAAACTCGGCATCACTGCGATCATTTGCTACCCGATTTCTCGCGGAAAAGTTCTAAGTTCTCACATCATCGTAGTCTCCCGCGATCATATCCTCTAAATCGACTCATTTAAAACCCAAATCACAATCACTGTCATCAAAACAAACTCTGAAACAGTGAAAATAAGAGTCCAGAGAGCTCTAAACTCGGAAGAACAAACAAACATGGCCGCAATTTTTCGTTTCCGAAGGCGCAGTATGAAAACAAACCGTTTAAGAATACCATTTGAGAATAAGATCGCGCTGCCTCATGAAGTACAAACCACGGCCGGCAGTGCCAAAACCGCGGCCAGTGGCTACCAAAACCGCGGAAATCCGCGGGCCGTTCTGATGCCTGCATCTTCTGTGTCTTTCAATTCCTTCGCATGGGTGTTCCCGCATCCCCTCTTCTTCACCCCCCCCCCACTCCCCCACCCTTTCCATTCTACTCCCTCTCCCCCTAACCCTATTATTCCTTTTCCCCCTTTCACAACCGCCACCAAAAAGTGTAAGTTCATCCGGGCTCAGAGCATCGGATGTCAGATCTGCGTAATGTCGTCACAATCCGCGGGCCGTTCTGATGCCTGTGTACACAGTGCCAGTATACCTGCAGCTTGTTGACGGACTGGTGCTTGTCCTGCTCCTCCACGGTGGAGTCCTGCCAGTGGCCCTCCAGCACCACGGGCTGGGAGGAGCTCAGCGTGGAGCGGTACGCCCCGGGGCTCTGGTCCTTGAAACGACGACCTGCCAATACCGAGACAATCCGGTGCATTAGGCAATCAGGTACCATATTTTTTGTTATTATTATACAAAATAAAATTTATCAAAAATTCTGATTTTGTTATTATATTTTCTTACTATATTATTAGTCATGTTATACACATACAGTGGAACCTCCCTTATAAGACCTCCCATTATAAGACTCCCTCCCACATAAGACCTACTTCTCTGAGACATTGCCCTTCTTTACAAGTATTAAAATGACCTCCCTTATAAGACCCCTCCCTTATAAGACCCCTCCCTTATAAGACCTCCCATTATAAGACTCCCTCCCACATAAGACCTACTTCTCCGAGACACTGCCCTTCTTTGCAAGTATTAAAATGACCTCCCTTATAAGACCCCTCCCTTATAAGACCTCCCATTATAAGACTCCCTCCCACATAAGACCTACTTCTCCGAGACATTGCCCTTCTTTGCAAGTATTAAAATGACCTCCCTTATAAGACCCCTCCCTTATAAGACCTCATTTTGGATGTTTTTTGAAGGTCTTATAAGGGAGGTTCCACTGTACCAAGACAATCAGGCGTATTCGATAATCAGGTACTGTATTTTTCGGACTATAAGGCGCGACCCCCACATTTTGCACCAACAAATTCAGATTTTGTTATTATATTTTCTTACTATATTATTAGTCATATTCAGGCATGAAAACTACTGTTCCAAAAAAAAAAGAGGAGATTTTTTCACGATAAATCCTTCCACGGATTTTCAGCTGACGTCAGAAGTTTTGTTGGGGGGGGGGGGGGGGGTCAGAACGTTTGTTCAGCGGGGGGGGGGGGGGCTGATCTGTTCCCAGAAATGGAAACGGCGGAGCTGTTTTCATGCCTGATATTTCTTCTTCTTTTTCACCCATTCTTCGTGCACGGCTTGCTCTTCAGACGCCATTTTGGAAGTGATGATGTCGGGAGGAGGAGAAGGCGCGAAATGATGATCGTGCCGTTTAAATAAACAGCATGCTGAGTTTTTATTCGATTTTCGATTTTTTTTTTTCTAGGCGGAGATTTTTTTTTTAAGGCGGAGATTGGTCGATTTCGGAAAAAAATTAGGTGGAGAAGGCGGAGAAAACGGAGATGTTTTCATGCCTGCATATTATAAGGCGCAGGGGAAAAAAATATCGCCTTAGACAGTGGAACCTCCCTTATAAGACCTTCAAAATGAGGTCTTGTAATGGAGGGGTCTTAAAGGGAGGCAATTTTAATACTTACAAAGAAGGGCAATGTCTCAGAGAAGTAGGTCTTATGTGGGAGAGAGTCTTATAAAGGGAGGTCTTATAAGGGAGGTTCCACTGTAGTCTGAAAAAACATGGTATATTATTCACAAAAATCTCATTTATTGTCGATTTTGAGTTATGGGTAATTTTCTTTTTTTTTTTTTTTTTTTTTTCTGTTGCTGTCCCATCTTCTGGGCTGTACAGTGGCGTTGCTCCCACGCCGCTCGTTCCGAATCCCAATTCGCAGCTACACCTGGGTTTGTTCAAGTCGCAGAAACCGAGACCAGCAGTCCAAGGGGAGCGAATCTATGTTAGACCGTCAGGAGGCAACCAACCGAGGAGACACTGCACTTCTGCTGAGTCACTTCGGTGGAGTTCAGTGGAGCCTGTTCAGGACACCACCTACTAAGCCCCCTACTGACGACACTATTCTCTTAGTCGCGGAGCCAGCATGAGTGAGGTCCTCCTCCGAGGGCGCCACCACGACCGTCCACCGACAGCTCCCCAGAACACACTGATCCCCATGACTTTGACCCGAACGCACCAAGACATAGACTGGATTGGAAACCGAAACTGAGGTCACCATGAGAGCAGGGCATGCAAAGCCACAGAATTTGAGACATTTTTTAATTTTATGATTGATGGAAAATGAGGCCGATGATAATGATGATGATGATGATGATGCTATGGAGTTCCGAATCGGTCTGAGACTGCATGGCAGGGCTGTACTCTACGCTTCCTTTCATAATGATATCCCGGCGTTAACCAGGCCCGAGAACTACAGACACCTGCAGTGTTGGTCTTGCAATTAGAGCAACACTCTCAGAATCGCATCCGTTAAGAGGATGAAACTCGACTGTGTGGTTTCAGTCTTCCCATTGAGCCCATAGCCACTCACTCTGGGTAGGAGTCGGTCCAGGACCGAAAAAAACCCTCGCCTCTGATGGGATTCGAACCCAAGACCTCCCAGCCAGTAAGTCCGCGACGCTAACCACTACACCACGGCGGCTGGTGTTATGGGTAATTTCTTGTTCACTTTCATATTTATATAAAGGACAATCTTTAATACGGTCTCTAAAATAATGGTCTTTTAAGTGCTAGACTAGACTTTAGACTGGGTTTTTTTTTCCAAAATGGCTGACGCTCACTCTACTAACTTTAAATGGTCATAACTCTGGAGAAAAAAAAAGATACAAGAATGATTTTTGTATCATTAGAAAGAGAATTGTCTGAAGTTTGCAAACGCATAATTTTCTCAGAATGCTCATTTTGACACTTAATGTCCCTTTCTGGGTCACATAACATATAAGACCGAGTCTATACCTCTCATCTGCCGAAGACAGTGTTTCTCCACGTCCAGTTCCAGGCAGACCTGAGCTCGTAGTGTCCTCTTCTTGCGTCGATTTTCTTCCTTGGATTCCACCACTGTCAACACAATCAAGCCAATTTCTATGTTTATTTTTGTATCAAAAATCTCTTCTTCCTTTTTTTTTCACATCCTTTTCATAACGGTTTTTTTTCTTCCTTGCAGGAGATTTTTGTTCTCAGAGACATTCTCTGAAACCCATGTTCTTAATGAATAAATTGAGCTTGAATTACTTTTTTTGTTTGTTTTCTCATTCTTTCTTTTCTTTCCTTTTCTCTTTCTTTCATTTTTTGTTGTTTTCTTTTCTTTCTTCATTCATTTCCCACTACAGAATGTCTGTGTGTGTGTGTGTGTGTGTGTGTGTGTGTGTGTGTGTGTGTTTGTGTGCATGTGTGTGCGCACGCCTGCATATAAATATATACCTGCATGGTTCTGGGCATGTGTGTTTGTATATTTGTGTTTAAATATCTACATTGTGAGAGTATAAATGTGTAGGTGTGTGTGTATGCGCGCCTGCATGCACGTACTGTACACGCATGCATGCGCATGTGGGGAGCTGAGATAAGGGACAGAAAGGAATGGGAAATCAAGAAAGGGCACACAGCACACAAATTCC
>CM065697.1:30633223-30663223 GCA_017654935.2 Phymorhynchus buccinoides
GTTCTTTCATGAATACATTCATTTTGGACCTGACCAAGTCTTTGCATATTTTTCTTAGAGGGAAGTTGGCCACATTGACATCCAGACATCTTGCAATGGCTTCCTCGGATTCGCCGAAAATGTTTTTCTATCACGACTTGATTATATCTCCATCTACATACGATACCTGGTACGTGCCGTCACACGCCCAATACTACACCCCTTCGCCTCTCTCTCTCTCTGACATAATAAAAAGTCTAGGGATACTCAAAAGAACAACTCTGGAGAAACTCTAGCGAAACCCAAAAAGAACAATAAGTCTTAAGACTGCGTCACATCCAAATACCAGGTACGCCCAAAAAGAGCAATTTCATGGGGGTGGAAATTGACGTCATAATTATACATACTTATAAAACACTCCCCCCCCCCCCTCCATAGGTATACCGGGAGGGGTCTTTTGTACAAATAGTTCCCCCACCTTCTGGAAGTTCTGTCCTCGTGAAACTTCCTCTAATTCTGTCATTTTCTTTGACTCTGCCTTTTCCCTTTTGCTTGCTGTCATCTGCTAAATCTTTCTATCTCACCGGTCCATTCTCCTGCTCCTGTTTTTTCTCCTATAAATTCTTACAAAGATTTCTTCAGCCGAAGTTTGGACATGCTGGGCCTAACTATTAGTTCTTAGTTTAGGTGCATAACGGCAGCATGGCGCACCTACGGCTCACATGACAGGAAACTGCCTGAGCGAACGAAGAAGAAGAAGAAGAAGAAGAAGAAGAAGAAGAAGAAACACTCACTCCCATCCTCCATGCCTCCGCCCCGCTCGTCCCCCTCGTCTTCGGCGGTGCGCGGGGTGCCCCCCTCGCCCTGCCCCCTCTCCCCACCGCCGCCGTCCTCCTCTCCCTCCTCCCCAAAGAGCTGGACATTGGCCAGGGCCCGGCTGACCATGACGTCCACTTCTTTGGTGGCGGCCGAGTGCTGCAGCCTCTCTTCCTCTTCGCGGTTATCTGCACAACAATCAGACAGGTATTAGGTATTAGGTATGAGTGTGTGTGGTATTAGGTATTAGGTACTTTATAGTCACAGAGGCGTCTCTGTGAAATTCGGGTTACTCCCACCTGGAGAGAGCGTCGCAGCCAGAGGCGTGCCACCCAAAGGGGGGGGGAGAGAACTAATTAAAAAAAGCATTTTTTTTTTTTGGCATGACTGATGAGGAAGGAAGGGAGGGGGGTACATTTTGACCAAATGACAACTTTTTCGTTGCCAGTTGCCACTGGGTTTAACGTGTGCTAAGTGCATGAGCACATGGGACTTCGGTTTATCGTCTCATCGTTCAGACCGCAAGGCCTAGCGCAAAGTGAGAGGAAAAATCCCCTGTACCCAGGTTCGAACTCGGGCTTACTCGACACGAGGCGAACGCGCTACCACTGTGCCACTCTACTCTGCAACTAATGATGATCCCTGGAGCCTTTAAAGACCCCCCACGTCACGTGTCACAGTCCCTCTTATGCTAGGAAGATTTCTTAAGATTTCTTGCTAGCTATAAGAGGGAAAACCTGTGAAAACCGTGATTTTGATACGTGACGTGGTGGGTCTTTAAGCCAGGGTAAGCCAACAACAACAACAACAACGACGTACCGGCGTTGGTCCCGGCATCTCCCGCCGCCCCGCTCTCCTCCAGCATGGACTCCAGCTTGTCGGCCAGCGCGTTGCGGTACAGATCCACGGCCACGGCAATGATGTCATCCACATCCAGCAGCATGGTGCCGTCCTCCGCGTACAGCCTTCGGGCGCTGGTGTTCAGGCCTAGTCTGGCCGTGCACTGCAGCAGGATCTGGAGGAAACACAGAAAACTGTATTTATTAGTCGTTCTTGACGATGGTGATGATGATGATGATACGTCCAGCAGCATGGTGCTGTCCTCGGTGTACAGCCTTTGGGCGCTGGTGTTGAGGCCCAGCCTGGCCGTGCACTGCAGGAGGATCTGAAGGAAGTTGCAGAACACAGCACTGGTGGTTAGTTTTTATGATGATGATGATGATGATGATGATGATGATACATCCAGCAGCATGGTACCGTCCTGGTGTTCAGGCCCAGCCTGGCCGTGCACTGCAGGAGGATATGAACGAAGATGCGGACCACAGCACTATTGGTTAGTAACATTTATCGTGAAGATGATAATGATGATGATGATGATGATGATGATGATGATGATGACGATGATGATGATGATGATGATACATCCAGCAGCATGGTGCCGTCCTCGGCGTACAGCCTTCGGGCGCTGGTGTTCAGGCCTAGTCTGGCTGTGCACTGCAGCAGGATCTGAAGGAAACGCAGAACACAGTGATTGTGAAAGATAACAACAACAGAAAAAACTTTCCAAACTCTGTAACTCACCCCCTCCATGGTCGAGCTGCAAATAATCTCGCCCGGCCGCATCCGGCCCTCATCGTTCTTGTAAGCCATGACCTTGACGGTGGTACAAGTGATTGCGAAACATAACAACAACAACAAAAACTTTCCAAGCTCAGTAACTCACCCCCTCCACGGTCGAGCCGCAAATAATCTCACCCGGCCACATCCATCCCTCTCCGTTCTTGTAGGCCATGACCTTGATAGTGAAGGAGATGCAAGACTTAACTAATAAACCAAGTATATTGTGAAAGATACGAACAACAAAAAAACCTTTCCAAACTCCATAACTCACCCCCTCCACGGTCGAGCCGCAAATAATCTCGCCCGGCCGCATCCTCCCTTCGCCGTTCTTGTAGGCCATGACCTTGACGGTGGTGACGGTGCGGGCGGCGTTGATCTCCTTGTAGATGGAGAGCGTGGTCTGCTGGCGCAGGCCCTCCAGCTGCTCCTCCCACTTGCTCAGGGTCAGGTCCGCCTCGTGGGTGGACAGGTCCACCTTCCCGTTCAGCACCCGGAAACTGCCCGTCGACGACAGCTTGTGCTTCTTGGCTGTGGAAGGATCATCATCGTCTTTATTAAAGTGTAGGGTGGCATATATGTACTGTATTTCACAGACTATGAGGCGCACCTGATTATAAGGCGCACCCCCCAAATGTTACACAAAATTCAGATTTTGTTACTCCATTTTCTTACTATATTATCAGTCGCATTACAAAGCGCAGGGATTTCAGTCTGGGGAAAAAGTATCGCCTTATAGTCCGAAAAATATGGTAAGAGGAAAAAGGTGTTATAACTTATTACAATGAAAATCAGAAATAGTGATGGTGTGGATGATAGTAATAACACACACACACACACACACACACACACACACACACACACACACACACACGCACACAAACACGCACACACACATGCGCGCGCACACGCACATGCACACACACACACGCACACAAACACATGCACACACACACACACACATGCACACACATACAACGCACACACACACACACACACGACACACACACCACTCACACACACGAAACACACACCAGTTACAAACATGCATAAACACAGACACACACACATGCATGCACACACACACAAACACACACACGCACGCACACACACACACACCACACACACATGCACACACACACACACACACAAACGCATACTGTCTGAATCACTTTCAGTTGAAGGACGTTAAAGTGAAAGGGTTAAAAATGAAGGCGGAAGTGGTGGTGGGTTGCATGATGAGTGAGCAAGATAGCGGAGAGCGGATGAATGATTGGGTGTGGTGTGAGAGTTACATATTTGTTAATGCAAATTTATGTTTCATACTTTCATTTAATATTTTTTATTTGACACGGTGGAAGACAAGTTTCCTTGTGCGTTGTACAATGCCAATGGACAATAAAGAAACTTATGACTTATGAAACTTATGACTTTTGACTTATGAAACATAACTTATGAAACTTGTGACTTATGACTTATAACTTTTGATTTATGAAACTTAACTTATGAAACTTGTGATTTATGAAACTTGACTTATGAAACTTATGACTTGAAACTTATGACTTATGAAACTTGTGACTTATGAAACTGACTTATGACTTATGAAACTTGACTTATGAAACTATGACACTTATGACTTATGAAACTTGACTTATGACTTATGAAACTATGACTTATGAAGAACAACACACACACTGACCCTCCCCCAGGGCGCAGGCGAAGGGTGTGTTGGGCGGCAGGACCTCAAGCTTGTGGCGCCCCCTCATGGCCCGCGCGCAGGACACGCACACCTTCAGTTCCTTGGTGCCTCTGCGGGAGCTGACCTCTGCCTTGTAGCCCTACACACAACACGACAGAGAACAAGTGACCTCTGCCTTGTAGCCCTACACACAACACCACAGAGAACAAGTGTAGCAAGAGTGGGGCTATGAGAGGGACAACATACCATAAAATGCGGACTATAAGCCGCTACTTTTTCCCTCAACTTTGGCCCATGTGGCCTATAGACTGATGCGGCTTATCTGTGGATTTTTTTCTCCATTCTACATTTATCAGTATGATTAAATCTGTTTCTGGACACATTCTTCAGCCTATTTTGAGCTTCTTTAGACTCAAAATAGATTCTGGTAATCAACAGATTCAAATCTCATGCTTAAAGTGTCTGAGAACATTGAATACTTACGTTCTGATAGGAGAATGTCTATATTTGTGTTGGTTTGTGCACATACAATTTTCTCTGCGGCTTATATGTGAATACATACCTAATATTTTGTCAATTTAAGGGATGCAGCTTATATACAGGTGTGTCTTATAGTTCAGTTTTTACAGTATTCCATAGAAAGGAAACTTAGCTCCCTGCTTAAACAATATAACAATAATAATAATAATAATAGTAATAATAATAATAATAGTAATGGGGAAAATGTATATAGCGCCCATCCTACAAAGCAGGCTACAGGGCGCTTTACACATAACAAAATAGAATAACAACATGAAACAGATATCAGTAACATGATCAGCAAGTGCAAATAACAATCAATACAAGTTTTACAACAGCAACCACTACTACACACACACACATACACACTAGGTGGCAGAGTGGTTAAGACGTTCGCCTGCTAAATGTAATGCGTGACTGCAACGCGAGTGACACGGGTTCGAATCCCGGACTCGCCCTTTCTTTCTAGTTCGACAGGAAAATCGAACTGAACGTCGAGTCCTTCGGATGGGGACTTATAAGCTAGTCTGACCCCGTGTGCTTTACGCACCTAAAAATCCCACGGCAGTTGAAAGTCGGTAAGAGCAGGGAGAAATCCCGCTGCCTGGTATGACCAAATTGATAGCTAGGTTTCCCAAGTCTGCCCACACCCCCCCCCCCCCCTCCTCACCCTGCCCCCCCCACCCCAAAAAAAAAAAATTGGGTAGGCGCTGCGCTTGCGGTGACGCGCTCTCCAAATCCCAAATACTTACCGGCTGGTCAATCTCCACAGGCCCAGCGATGGCAAAGGTGCACACATCCGACTTGTTAGCGGCAGTGATTTCTGTACACAGTAATAATAATCATGCTCTTAAGAATAGTTCACATATTATTGTCATACTAAAATCATATATTAATTTGGGGTATTGGGTGGATGCCTCGTGCCTCCATACGGGGAGCTGGACAACCCCGCCCCCTCCACGAGTCTCTCCCCTTAGTTCCCCCACTTTCTGGAAGTTCTGTGCTTGTAACTTCCTCTTGTCTTTCACTCTCTTTGACACTGCCTTTGCTTTCTATCATCTTCTATCTTTCTGACTTATTGGTCCATTCTCCTGTCTTTATTCCAAAAAACATCTTCCAATCTTTGAGCTCCTCCGAAATCGGAATGTGTCGGCTGTATGCAGTGGGGAGACCAGTGAAAAACTAAAAACCACACATTCAAAGTAAAAGCCATAACAATCATGACGAAAAAAGTATGTTGCTGCTCAAGGCGAGCAAAACTCATTGTAGAAATCTACTCCATGTTTCTTAATTCCAACTTTTCTGGGCTCTCTGACGCAGACGATTTGCAAAAGTGCTTCGTCATATGGATATCCGGATAGTGGCGTGAGTGTAACTTCTGTCATTCTGAAGACTGTTTTGACAGAACTAGGCAAAATGCGACCTCCTTTCTTTGAGTCCATCTCATGTTTTCTATCTATTTGTTTGCTTTGGTTGGATATTTGTGCATGCACCTTAATATATGTTGTGCCTTTTGTATGGTTAAATTCGTAATTTTTAGAATAGTCAACCCCGGTAGAGTAAAAAGACCATGGTCAATAATATTCAGAAAAAAGATAGACCCAGATTGTCATTTATCCATAGAAATGTGTACCATATTTTTCGGACTATAAGGCGATGCTTTTTTCCCCCCAGAGTGAGTGAGACCCCTGCACCTTATAATATGACTACTAATATAGTAAGAAAATATAATAACAAAATCTGAATTTTGTGTGAAAAGTGGGGGGTGCATCTTAAAGTCCGAAAAATATGTTCCTGATGATATGTAGAAATTATGATCTGGTTTTTAAATTATTTTTTTATTACTGACCAAGGTCTTGCTATATTACATAGCCACTATTTAAACGAAACACTGGCATCAGAGTTTCACATTAAGACTGTTCTACGAAAACAGGCTATGCTTGAAATAATAAATATGACAGACAGGCAGTAAGTTTTAGCTCGGAAACCTTTAAATCCTACAAGCCATACCCTACAAACTGAAAGTTATGATACTGCCAATGTACTGCTTCTTCGCGACGCACAAGGGCGCTAAGTTTATGCAGGTGGCGCGCATGCTTCTGTATCACAAGTCTATGCTTAGTTCAGTGGTCAGGGGCAGATAATTTCCACAGGCCTCACACTGCTTCTTCACGATGCGCAAGGCTGATAATTTTATGTAGGTGGCAATTGCGAGTCAGTATACGAGCCAGGGGCAGATAATTTTCAGTATAAAGCCCTCATTCTTCTTCTTCTTCTTCTTCGATCGCTCAGACAGTTTCCTGTCAATTATGAGTGCAGATGTGTCATGCTGCCGTTATGCGCCTAACTAAGAAATAGTCAGGCCCAGCACTGAGTCCGACTTTGGATGGAGGAAATCTTTTTGAAAATGTTTTGTGAAAAAAGGCAGGAGAATGGACCAGTAAGGCAGAAAGATAGTAGATGACAGTAAACAAAAGGAAAAGGCAGAGTTAAAAAGAGTGACAGATTAGAGGAAGCTACAAGCACAGAACTTCCAGAAGGTGGGGGAACTATTTACACAAAAGACCCCCCGGTATCCCCACGGGGGAGCCCTCATTCATACCTTTGTCGGGCAGGTCGGTGTTGAAGGCAGCTATGAAGCCGGTCTCGGCGTCGTAGTGCCAGCGCTGATGGGCGTGGCCGAACTGATTCATCCTCCGATTCTGGAGAGTGATCGCGCAGCCCGCCAGAGGCTGGGGCTGGGAGTCGCCTCCCTTGACGTTCATGTCGGTCGGGAAGGACACCGTCAGCACTTGCTTCTGGTTGTATCGAGAGCGCACCTCTCTGTACAGACAACAACAAAAAAACATTTACAGCGCTGTTGCTGTTTTCAAAAGGCAGCAAGTTAAATTTCTATTTTATAACAATGAAAATTTCCAGTTTATAACAACGCAAATTTGTCTTTTTCTGAAAATTTAATTCCGACAAAATAATGTTTTATGCCCTCTGCGGCCTTTCGGCCATGTGGGGCATTAAATTTAATTCCAGTTTGATAAACCCAATTTCTGCACAAGTCAACTTCAATTGGATTTCCAGAGCTAGACCTGTCGATTGGTCTGACAGCCTTATACCAAGGCGCAAATAACGAAGGGTGATAGTGCCCATTTAGGCAATGACCCCTCGAGAATATATATGAGGGGGATTGTTCTATAGGTCCCAAATTCCATCACTTTTCTCATTCAAAAGGAAATTGAGAACCGTGCGTTGTGGTGACCCCCCCCACACAAACTGACCCGTTGCTGTGTATGGTCCAGCGCTGGCTGAGGTCGTCGGGCAGTCGTTTGGCCAGGACGACCTCGTTGTTCCGGCCCCCTTCCAGGACCAGAGCAGCCAACACCAGCTGGCGGTTGGCCGAACAGGCGATGAAGCTGTCCTCGTACACGAAGCGCTGGAGAGTGTCGCGAGGAGCAGTGGAGACCGGCTTGGGTCTGCAAAATAGAAAAGATTTCAGGCCTTATAAATGTACTTACCGTAATTTTCGGACTATAAGGCGATATGTTTTTCTCCAATTTCGACCTATGCGCCTAATAAACGAGGGCGCCCTATTAGTGAACAAAATCGTGAGAAGAGAGGCAACGATTGCCGTACTCAGTACTTTTCGAGTCACAACATTGAAAGTGGTAACGAGCTGCCAATACGACGAATACTCACGTTAAAATGCTTCAAAGTCCAACAGATGCCACAACCCTTCATTGGATGTAAAGTTGTAGAGCTTAAAATGCCATAATTCTACCAGTTTTCGCGAAGAATTGTCCAAACACAACAACCGGAAGTCGCAAAAACGGAAGTTTCGATTATTTGAGATTTAGGGAGCCAACTCTCGTTTATGACAACAATAATGGCGGTCGGTAAGCGTTTACAGGACGTGTACGGGCTTCAAACTTCGACTTTGTTTTGTGAGGTGTGTATCGCCTTATAAACGAGGGCGCCTTTTACTTGGATTTTTTCAGATTTTTCTTGAAAATTGCCCTATTCGCCTTATACACAGCAGCGCCTAATGAGCCAAAATATACGGTAACTCATTTGCATCGCAACGATTTTGAATTATTAAAAAAACTCACAAATCACTCCAGCCATACAAACAAAACATACATAAACAAAAGGAGAAATGAAAGAAGATTACAGGTTTTTACTTCAGGTTTAGACACAGGGAAGTGGTAGATCAGACTTTTTTTTATATATTTACTTTACATAGAAAAACTCTACACCAATTGGTTTCCCCACAACAAACCACTACAAAAGCAAAATCAGAGGCAAAATTGTGGTCAGGCACAACAGGCATGGTAAAAATGGTCACTGAGAGTACATTTATATAGCTTGCCATTCAGGAGAATTAATACAACAGGCGTTATTGTCAGGACATTGGGAACGATTTGGCCAATTTTACCATTACGACCAGTTTAGTATGCTTAGCAAAGTGTAAATTGTCCACAACAACAACAACAAATCTCACTAGGAGTGCAAGTACAACATACACACACACACACACACGCACACACACAGGTGTAGAGAGGCACAGTGGTAGCGCGTTCGCCTCGTGTCAAGTAAACCCGAGTTTGAACCTGGGTACAGGGTTTTTTTCCTCTCACTTTGCACTAGGCCTTATGGTCTGAATGTGGAGTCTTTCGGATGAGACGATAAACCGAGGTCCCGTGTGCCCATGCACTTAGCATACGTTAAACCCAGTGGCAACGAAAAAGTTGTCGTTTGGTCAAAATTTACCCACCCACCCTTTCCTTCCTCATCAGTCACACAAAAATGGCATGCAAAAAACCCCACCCCAAAATTGGGTGGCGCGCCTCTGGCTGCGACGAGCTCTCCAGATGGGAGCAACCCGAATTTCACAGAGACGCCTCTGTGACTATAATGTACCTAATACCTAATACCACACACACACACACTCACTTGAACTTTTCATAGAGTTGGGGGTCGGAGTATTTCTGAGCCTCGAGGTCACTGGCATCCATGCTGGTGGACATATTGACCACTCTCTCCCAGGGCCAACGCAGAGCGTTCTGTCGCTGCTCGCTCAGATAATGCGCTCGCTCGTGAGCCGTCCTGTAAAGAACAGTAAGCTACAGGTTTGGGGATTTTGTTTTGTTTTGCCCAGCAATGAACTCATATACTCAACAAGATTTTTTTTTCTCTTTTGATACAGTGACTGTTCTGACAATTGATAAAATGTATCACAGAACATGAACCCCCCACATTGTGACTGCTTTCAGTTATCCTTGGAGAACTATTCCAATTTCGGAGGAGCTCAAAGGAGAAAACTATATGGAAGATTTTTTTGGAAAAAAAGGCAGGAGAATGGGCCAAAAGTCAGAAAGATAGTAGATGACACAAAGCAAGGAAAAAGGCAGAGTCAAAGAGAGAGACAGATTAGAGGAAGTTACAAGCACAGAACTTCCAGAAGGTGGGGGAACTATTTGTACAAAAGACCCCCCAGGTATTCCCACGGGGGGGGGGGGGGACATTTTCAACTTAAATGAAACGATGCATAAATCTGCACATATCGCCGTCTGCATGCAAAAAGAGACATAACTCAAAATTGGTCAACTTCGATGTTTTGGACTTAACCAAGTTGATCTAGACAAGCTGCATCATCTAACAAAACTGCAAAAACAAGAACTTGCAAAGATAAAAAACCGATTGTGACGCTAAATTAACAACAAAAAATGATGTAATTTGACCTGAAATGACAAAAATGTTGAGTTTTCCCTTCCTTACGTGAATTGACGTCTTTCGACTTATGTCTCTTTTGCATGCGGCTGGCGATATAAATCAGAGATGAGATTCTTAGAAAAACAAAAAGGAGGAAAAAAGAAGCCGGGGGGTCCGGGGCCCGGTGTAGGCTACATCAGCAAATGGATAACTTCCGTTTTCAGCTTTGCAAACTGCAGAGTAATGATAAATAGAGCAGTCTTGGCTTCCCCAAGCAGTAACCGGAAATGTCCGTTTGAGAATGAACCAATCGAGAACAAAATATCAATCGAACTTCTTGCTGCATTTACGATTCAACACAAAACCTAACACCCCCCCCCCCCCCCACAATTTCTCAATGGATTTACACTGATCTCAAAAATGACCCTTGGGGCCCATCAAAAATCTCATCTCTGAATTTGTTTGAATTTTTTTTTAAAGATCAGTTTTGATTTGTCCTATGTGGCCACTTCATGGGGAAACAGCGCAAGGCGCAGTTCCCCAATCCTGCAGTGGCCCATAGGGGAACAGAGGGAATGAACACTGGTTACTGTGATGGACATTTTCTTGTCATGCAGTATTTATTATCTCTCTCTCTCTCTCTCTATCTCTCTCTCTCTCTCTCTCTATTGGGTTGGAACACCTCTGAATTATATACGTACATGCCGCTGGTGTCTTCGGTTTCCTCTTCCTGTGGTTCCGGGGTCTGTCGCGCGACATTTTCGGATGCAGGCTGAGGCGTAGGGGGTTCCTCCTGCCCGTTCCACTCCACGCCCAGCACCAGTCGAGACCCTGGCACCAGCTTGCCTTCCACCTCCAGAACAAAGCCTGGGGAAACAAATAAGAATAATGAATAAAGGTTTATCATGTGATGATGATGACGATAATGATGATAAAAAATGAAAACAAATAATGAAGATAAAAGAAAAACAAATGACGATGATGCTAATGATGACATTAATTATGAGGAGGAGGCGGATGATGTTGATGTTGATGATAATGATCAGAATGATGATGGTGATGATCATGATGGTGAAAATGATGATGGTGATAAGGATGATGATAACCAAATACGTAGATTTAATAGGAAGGAAGTCCATGTCAACAAATCCTCTGGGGGGCTGTATGTGATATACACCGGCAATTTTTATTCCACGATTCTCATCCTCTGGATTCACTCATCATATCGCATTGTATCTGGACAGATACGTTTCACATGCCCGCTTCTGACAATAGCTGCGACATACGGCACCATATTGTACTGCATTGCGTTGTGCTCAGTTCCACGGTACTGCCTTGTACATCATCACGCTTCTTCTTTTTCTTCTTCTGTGTTCCCGGGCCTTGCCTAAAATCTTCCTAATGCAGTCCTGAGGGCGAAAAAGTCCGCCATCTTCCTCAGTGCCTCAGTGCGTCTGTCCCCAGAGCTTCTCTTGAAGCGCCGTCCCTTCCGGCCAGGTTAGGTTAGGTACATGATAGTTACAGAGGCGTCTTTGTGAAATTCGGGTTGCGCGCACCTGGAGAGCGCGTCGCAGCCACCCCATTTTTAACAAAAAAAATTTTGCATGTGATGTTTGTGTGACTGATGAGGAAGGAAGGGAGGGGGATAAATTTTGACAAAATGACAACTTTTTCGTTGCCACTGGGTTTAACGTGTGCTAAGTGCATGAGCACACGGGACCTCGGTTTATCGTCTCATCCGAAAGACTCCACGTTCAGATCGCAAGGCCTAGTGCAAAGTGAAAGGAAAAATCCCCTGTACCCAGGTTCGAACTCGGGTTTACTTGACACGAGGCAAAGGCGCTACCACTGTGCCACTCTTCACTTTTGACAAAAGAATGTCAAGGCAAGTAAGACGATCTTGAAGGATGCGCTACAGGGTCTGTATTCCAGTGCCCACACGGGCACTCACTGGGTGTGAGACAGGTTGATCCTGTTGGGGTGGCAGGAGTCGTCCAGTGCCCTGTTCCCAATCCTGAACAGCATAGCCTGCTGGTGACGAACCGAGACCTCGGACACACGTCTCTATCCTCACACAAAATCATCCCCGTGAACCATTCCTATGGGTTCTCATGGGATATTTCAAAAATCCTGCAATGAGGTAGGCCCTGGCAGGAGCAGCACACACACACACGCGCACATGCAGAAACACATTTACTGCTCTTTTTTCACCCCTCTAGACTAGTACAAGTGCTACGTTCCTTTGCATATAGCAAAGGCTTATATAGGCCCTTTTTATTGTACAAGTTTGTGCGTGTGTGTGTAAAAACAAAATCGTTGTTTCTCAATTTCTTATAATCCGGCGATGCCGCCTCTAGGCAATTTAACCCCTTTCGCCGCCAGAAATATTTTCAGCCAAAAAATATCATCAAACTTAACTGGTTAGAGAATTTTTTTTTAATCTGAAACATTGGGAATTCCTTTGTGACATGCATAACATTAGGCCCATCCTTACCTCCCAAAATTAAGAAAAATAGGGTCTTCAGATAATGGGCTCTCATTTGATGCCTTTTACTGCAGTGACATGGGTGCTAAACCACTGGTATTAGGCATTAGGTATTAGGTACTTTATAGTCACAAAGGTGTCTCTCTGAAATTCGGGTTGCTCCCACCTGGAGAGCGCGTCGCAGCCAGTGTTCACAATTAATTAAAAAAAAATTTGCATGCGATTTTTGTCTGACTGATGAGGGGGTAAATTTGGACCAAATTACAACTTTTTCGTTGCCACTGTATGCTAAGTGCATGGGCACACGGGACCTTGGTTTATCGTCTCATCCAAAAGACTCCACGTTCAGACCGTAAGGCCTAGTGCAAAGTGAGAGGACAAATCCCCTGTACCCAGGTTCGAACTCGGGTTTACTTGACACGAAGCGAACGCGCTACCACTGTGCCACTCTACATTCTACCACTCTACATTGTGGTGCATAAATGCAACATTGGCGACGAAAGGGTTTCAACAGGACATCCTGAAAAGAAGGAGCATCCATGCTGCGATCCTCACCTTCGGGGTTGCGCTGAGAGCAGTACTGGCGGATCTTGCCAACGTCGGAGGACAGCTGCGACAGGAGGATGCGGCGCTGCTGCTCCTCCCGCGTCATCCGGGGGTCGCTCCAGCCCTCCCCGCAGGAGATGTACACCAGCTGGTCGCGCTTCAGCGACTGCAGGGTGAAGTGCTCCTCCCCCGTCTCGTCAAACAGCCGCCGAGCTGCGAAGGGGAGGCTGAGAATCAGCGTGCAGCTGTCCAAGAACTGAAACGAAAAATAACAATAATAATAATGATAATAAACGGACACTTATATAGAGTTTTTTTTATCGAGCACAAAGCGTCATTCAATCAGCATTGAAACACTCACACACGCACATGCACAACAGACACATACGCACAACAGACACACACGCATTTCGAAACGCACACACTTACTCAAACATACACTTGTACAAACATGCGCGCGCGCGCGCACACACACACACACACACAAACACACACGTGCATTCACATACACAAAACACACACGTGCACTCACACTCACAGACACATACTCGCACACACTCACTCCCCCCCTCTCTCTAGCCGAACACAATCTCTCCTGCGCACACATACACTCATACACATGGAAGCACATATACCCACACAGAACACACAGAACATACTCACATACACAACACACACACCTGCTCGGAAGCGTGGCCGTGGGCACACGCACACTCACACACAAATTACACACATATACACACACATACACGCACACAAATAACATACATACTTTGTGTGCATGAAAAAATGATGAAAAATGACCCACAGAAAATTAGAATGTTTGAATGGAAAAAAAATACACTAGTATAAATTCTCCAACTATTGAGCCACAACACTCACCATAGTGAACTCCAACTCCTGTACGCTGTAGTCCAGGCAGTGAAAAACACACTGGACTCTTTAACTATTGACCCATCAGGCTGACCCTAGTACAACTTTTCCAACTATTGACCCACAACACTCACCATAGTGAACTCCAACTCCTGCACGCTGTAGTCCAGGCAGTGAAGGTTCAGATCGTCTCCCTCCTGGCCAGGGCTGTCCGGCGCGGCGCGGTTCTTCTTCCCCTTTTCTGGCTTCTTCTCTCTGCCCTCCTGCTTCATCATCTGCCATCAAACGGGACCGCCGTTGACAGTGAAGTGTTCACAAACAGCATGCATCAGAATAGTCTGATGTTCAATCGACTGAAAACTGCGGTAAAAGGGCCGTCAAGGCCGTTAAGATTAAGATTAAAATTATAGCCCCGTCGACAACAAAGGCCATGTCAGGGCTGTCACCACGTTACATCTCACCACGTTGCATCTCACCACGTTACATCTCACCACGTTACATCTCACCACGTTGCATCTCACCACGTTACATCTCACCACGTTACATCTCACCACGTTACATCTCACCACGTTACATCTCACCACGTTGCATCTCACCACGTTGCATCTCACCACGTTACATCTCACCACGTTACATCTCACCACGTTACATCTCACCACGTTACATCTCACCACGTTACATCTCACCACGTTACATCTCACCACGTTACATCTCACCACGTTACATCATACCACGTTACATCATACCACGTTACATCTCACCACGTTACATCTCACCACGTTACATCTCACCACGTTGCATCTCACCACGTATTAAAAAGGGGATAAAAACACAAGGTAAAACAAGATCAAAGAATATTTTTTGTTAAAATACATTGCTTTTGTTAAAAAACATTAATCAATCACAAACTTAGCAAGCAAAAACATAAATCTGATGACATGTCTAAAAATTAAAAACATCACAGTATTTTTACATCAAGTGAAATATATTAATCTCTTTAACTAAAAGTAATTAAAGATCGTGTCAGGCGGAACGTCACGGAACAAAACCTTCATTGACTCCGCAGTGTAGTGTTTCCTTCTAATGTCGTATAAATCCCAGCAGTCCAAAAGGACATGACAAATGGAAATTGGAGAATCGCAGGCTACACAGTAAAGCAGGTCCTCTCCTTTCAGTAAAAACGAATGCGTGTAGACTGAAGAGGAACAACACTGAAATCAGTTCCCAACATGACCAAAAAAGCTGAATGCAGTGAGAAACCACAGTAAAATGCTATTTAACAGAAAAAAAGGTGACACTGAATAAAAAAGGCAAAACCTCTAGCAAGAGAAGCCAATCCTTCTCAATCCTCTGAAATTTGCAGATCCTCTGACAGTTCTGATGCCTGATAACAGACAGACACTGTAAGATCACTGTAAGGTGGATAGATGTTAAATTACAGAATGAACGATATGCACACATTTATAAGGGACACAAAAATCTCTTTCTCTCTCTCTTCCATGTTTCTGCATCTTTCTCTGTCTTTTTTTCACAGAGAGAGAGAGAGAGAGAGAGAGAGAGAGAGAGAGAGAGAGAGAGAGAGAGAGAGAGAGAGAGAGAGAGAGAGAGAGACAGACAGAGAGAGAGAGAGAGAGAGAGACAGAGAGAGAGAGAGACACAGAGAGAGAGAGACAGAGAGAAATAGAGACAGAGACACACACATATCTACCAATAACCCCTACATGCAATCTCTGATTAACGCAAACATTTGTGAGGGGAAAATGCTCTCTCTCTTTATGATTCTGCCAATCTCTCTCTCTCTCTCTCTCTCACCGATGTATAATATGATATGCTTAGTTCTAAATCTTCTGTTCTTGATCATTATTTTTGTGTACGCTTAATTTGTTTTGCAAGAAAACGTTGCACGAAATGATGTTGTTGTACAAACCCCCATGACACGAAAGCTGTATCTGGCTAATGTCATTAAACAATCAAAGTGTCAAAGTGTGTCAAAGTGTCTCTCACCGATGTCAAGTTAGGCCCCACGATAGTGACAGCGCCTGCAGTGGTACTCTCTCCATTCTTCAACACCGACAGACGAGCAGGCAGCACTGCACAGCGCATCATCATCATCATCATGATTGCTATCGTCATTATCGACTCCTCCTTTCCTCCTCGTCACATCATTGAAATCTTTACCATTGACATTGTCATCATTTTCATCAACTCTTCCTCTTCTTCCTCATCCTCTTCATCACATCTATTGTCAGTGTCACATCATCATCATGATTGTTATCGTCATTATCGACTCCTCCTTTCCTCCTCATCACATCATTGAAATCTTTACCATTGACATTGTCATCATTATTTATCAACTCTTCCTCTTCTTCCTCATCCTCTTCATCACAACTATTGTCAGTGTCACTGAAATCTTTATCACTGACATTGTTGTCATGTTTATTTATCAACTCTTTCTCTTCGTCACATCACTGTCATTGTGCTCTTTATCATCAGCAATAGGACTGTCCTTGCTGTTGCAGTGATCTTCACCTCACTTCCAACAGGGTTCCCACAGATCTCTATAAGAAAAATTCAAGGACTTTTCCAGGACTATTCCAGGACCATGCTGGTAAATTTCAAGGACTGAAAATACTGCTTGCAATATGGATAATAAGCATTACGGTAAGAGGTGTGGAAATATCAAACTATTTTAATTATTTGAAACTACAAAACCTGCACACACCAAAAGACCATAATGTAGCATCATGGTCGTCTGCTGTCACAATATCAGGCGGTCAAAACTCTGAATTTAAAAAAACCAAGTTAACTTTGAGTTTTACTATATATATATATTCAAAGACATGATCAAGTGTTGGTTTTTGCTTGCTTGAAAGTTGAGAACCTGGTTGGCAGATTAAGAAAATACCAGGACTTTTCCAGGAGCTTTAGGGCCTGTGCCATTTTTCCAGCACTTTTCAAGCCCTGGAAAAGACCTTGCTAGTTTTCCAGGACTTTTCAAGGACTTGTGGGAACCCTGTTCCAAATACACACACACAGATATGATGCACACATAGATTTTGAATAATAATAATAATAATATAATTTTTTTGCGCTCTTTCTCTGAAGAGTTCAGAGCACTTACAAGCTTAATTTTGAGATAATTGTAACAAAACAAAAAATATATATATATAAATATTAATTACAAATCTAATACGGAGCACGAGAAAAGACATAGAAAAGACATTCTTCAGAAAGAGCCCTGTTTCTTGCTTTTCGGGTGGCAATATGGCACACGATTTAGACTAAAATGTAGCCCATTCCATGATGAATCAACCCCACACAATCATTCAGATAAATTATTAAATTGATCCGCTTAAATGTCATAAACAAACACAGAGCGTGCAAACAACGCCTGTTAGGGCGCATGAACAACAACTCTGTGGCTTTGCAAGCCCTGCTCTCATGGTGACCTCAGTTTCGGTTTCCGATCCAGTCTATGCCTTGGTGCGTTCGGGTCAAAGTCATGGGGATGAGTGTGTTCTGGGGAGCTGTCGGTGGACGGTCATGGTGGCGCCCTCTGAGGAGGACCTCACTCAAACTGGCTCCGCGACTAAAAGAATAGTCGTCAGTAGGGGGCTTAGTAGGTGGTGTCCTGTGCTTAATTTTATGAAGTTCTACTAAAGCTTAAGTGGGAAACTAAACGTTGTTACTTTCTAAATTAAGTAAACCGATATAGTTAATTTAGAAAGTAACAACGTTTAGTTTCCCACTTAAGCTTTAGTAGAACTTCATAAAATTAAGCACAGAACAGGCTCTACTGAACTCCTAGGAAGTGACTCAGCAGTGTCTCCTCGGTTGGTTGCCTCCTGACGGCCTAACATAGATTGGCTCCCCTTGGACTGCTGGTCTTGGATTCTGTGACCTGAGCGTGCGGAGGTGTGGCTGCGACTTGGGACTCGGAATGAGCGGCGTGGGAGCAAAAGATGACACAGCAAACAAACAAAAACCCAACCCAACTCAGACTGCTTTAAACAATTTCAGATAACTCTTACCAGAGAAACCGGAGCCCTTTCGGGACGAAGACTGCAGAGGGGGAGCAAATGGGATGAGGAAGCCTTCCATTGGCCAGTCGTATTTCTGTCCACCAATCAGAAAATGTTTAACATTAGCATTATACAAAGCCTTACATTGGCCAATCAAACGTTTGGCCTACCAATCACAAATTTGACATAACATATAAATTGCTCAGTCCCCCCGTGGGGATACCGGGGGGGTCTTCCATACAAACAGTTCCCCCACCTTCTGGAAGTTCTGTGCTTGTAACTTCCTCTGATCTGTCCCTCTCTTTGACTCTGCCTTTTTCCTTGCTTTGTGTCATCTACTATCTTTCTGCCTTTTGGCCCATTCTCCTGTCTCTTTAAAAAAAAAAAAATCTTCAATACAGTTTTCTCCTTTGAGCTCCTCCGAAATCAGAATGAGTCGGCTGAATGCAGCGAGGACACCAGTCAAAACTGGAAAACGGTGGTGGTTATAATATGATGCACTTAATTGTCAGTAAAAATACAGTATCACCGATTGCGAGACAGCGACTCTAACCACTTGGCTATGGCACCAGAATTGTGATATAGTAAACCCATTTTGACTTGACCTCAGACACAGCGACGGCAGCTTAGCTTAAAAGGTAAAGTGTTCACTCTGCAAAACGAATGAACCCAAGCTCGTTTCTGGCCGGGGTAGAAAGTTTTTTTTATATTCACACGACACCAGACCTTCCGGATGAGACAGCAAAACCCCCCAAAACAAAACAAAAACGGGGTCCCGTATGCTAAAGAACCCAACGGCAACAAAAAAGTTGTCAACTGGTCGACATTTACCCATCCCCCCTCTTTCCCTTCAGTCACATACAAACAAAAATGTCAACTGGTGCCCATAAAAAAAAAAGCAAAAAAAAAAGAAAAAAAAAAAAAGGGTTGCACTGCACTAAGCAGTGAGGCGCTCTCCGGGTGGGAGCAGCCTGAACTTCATTACTAGAGTACCAAGGGGGGGTTGCGTATCCCTAAAAAATGATGCAAACAATGACGGCAAGCATGACGTGATTTCTCTACAATCTCTACGATTTCAACGCGCGTACCCAACCAACGCGCAGACCTGTTAGTACTCTAGAAAGTAATACCAAATCCAAATCATCTTTATTATCTCATAAAAGAGAAATTGCAGCCAGGTGCACACAAGAAAAACAACAGTAAACACATTTATCTACAACAAAGAATATGAACAAATAACTATCAACACTGCAATGTTGTAATTAACAAACCGGAGAAATATGAACAAATAGTCCAGTAAAAGCAGAACGCATTTTAAAAATACATTTTAAATCAAGACATAATCAATTGAAAAATGCAGCAATAATAGTACCTACACCATCTCTACACAGACAATTTAGACAAGGACATACCATAATTTTCGGACTATAAGACAATATTTTTTTCTCCAATTTCGACCTATGCGCCTAATAAACGAGGGCGTCCTATTACTGAACAAAATCGTGAGAAGAGAGGCAACGATTACTGTGTTCAGTACAGTCTAATGTAAGTCACACCATCGAAAGTGGTAACGAGTCGCTGATACGACAAATACTCACATGAAAATGCTTCAAAGTCCCTGTTATCGTCTGAAATACCGTCCAACAGATGCCTCAACCCTTCATTGGATGTAAAAAGCATCGTTGTAGAGCTTAAAATGCCATAATTCTACCAGTTTTTGCGAAGAATTGTCCAACCACAACAACGGGAAGTCGCAAAAACGGAAGTTTTGATTATTTGAGAAGGGAGCCTACTCTCGTTTATGACAGCAGTAATGGCGGTCGGTAAGTGTTTACAGGACGTATACGGGCTTCAAACTTCGACTTTGTTTTGTGAGGTGTGCATCGCCTTATAAACGAGGGCGCCTTTTACTTGGATTATTTTCAGATTTTTCTTGAAAATTGCCCTATTCGCCTTATACACACAGCAGCGCCTAATGAGCCGAAAAATACAGTACACAGCATAAGGAAATAGCATAACCATCCCCACCTCATTGAGCTCTCCATCCTGCTTGATGGGCCAGGACAGGGCCTGCTTGTTCCACTCGGGGTTGGCCACGTCCGTGTGCTTCCACTGGCCCAGGTTGTCCATGCGCTCCTGCTTGACCGCAAACCTGCCACACAACACACCATGGTCGATGAATAGAAACAAAGAACATGTTAAACATCTAGAGGGGTGTGTAGCGCTTTCACTACGTATCAAAAGAACTACCGTATTTTTTTGGACTATGAGGCAATACTTTTTTTTCCCCAGACTGAGACCCCTGCGCCTTATACTATGACTGATAATATAGTGAGAAAGTGTAGTAACAAAATCTGACTTTTATGTCAAATTTGGGGGGTGCGCCTTCTAATAAAGTGCGCCTTATAGTCCGAAAAATACGGTATTAGGTATTATTAGGTATTAGGTACTTTATAGTCACAGAGGCGTCTCTGTGAAATTCGGGTTGCTCTCACCTGGAGAGCGCGTCGCAGCCAGAGACGCGCCACCCATTTAAAAAAAAAAAAAATTTGCATGCGATTTTTGTCACTGATGAGGGAGGGGGGTGGGGGTAAATTTGGACCAAATGACAACTTTTTCGTTGCCACTGGGATTAGCGTATGCTAAGTGCATGGGCACACGGAACCTCGGTTTATCGTCTCATCCGAAAGACTCCACGTTCAGACCGTTAAGGCCTAGTGCAGAATGAGAGGAAAAAATCCCCTGTACCCAGGTTCGAACTCGGGTTTACTTGACACGAAGCGAACGCGCTACCACTGTGCCACTCTACACCACTCATTGTCACCACTACAACCCATAGAGAACAATTGATGATGACTGTGCCAATCTGTCAGTTTGAATTCCGACAGACTAACCCTAACCCTATTCCTAACCCTCACCCGAACCCTTTTCCTAACCTAACCCTATTCCTTACCTAAGTTTAACCCTATTTTAGCCCTAACCCTAACCCTTAGTTGCGATAGTGATTTAGCCCAGTAGTGTTATTTATACGTAGTGATAGCCGTACTGATTTATCTTGGAAGTGTTTTCAATACATAGCGATAGCGGGATGTCCCCGGTCTAGACTCACGCCTTGTGCCTCTCAAAACAGGCACACATGCACGCACGCGCACGCACACACACATGGATGAGACGATAAACCAAGGTCCCGTGTGCCCATTCACTTAACACACGTTAAACCCAGTGGCAACAAAAAAGTTGTCATTTGGTCAAAATGTACCTCACCTTCCTCATCAGTCACATAAAAATGGCATGCAACCCGATGGGATGGGAGCAACCCGAATTTCACAGAGACGCCAAACACACAACCACACACAGAGAAATGCAAACCGATGGCAATCTCAGTTTTTGTAAAATTTTACACAGGGAATCA
Organism: Phymorhynchus buccinoides; assembly: GCA_017654935.2. NCBI lineage: Eukaryota > Metazoa > Mollusca > Gastropoda > Neogastropoda > Raphitomidae > Phymorhynchus > Phymorhynchus buccinoides. Next base: position 30,654,895 of record CM065697.1, read on the forward strand.
GTGACCACTTGATAGAGACACACACAGACCCCGGACGACAGACAGACAGACAGACCCCGGACAACAGACAGACAGACAGACAGACAGACAGACCCCGGACGACAGACAGACAGACAGACCCCGGACAACAGACAGACAGACACACAGACACACAGACCCCGGACGACAGACAGACAGACAGACAGACAAAAAACACAAACCTTTATCAGGCAATATAATTCTTCCCCAGGATATGAGTGATTACCAGAAAGACACAAGCCCTGGATATCAGACAGACAAGTTCGCCTTGGCTTAAGGTTATGTCAGGCCAATCGACATAGGCTGGAACACCAAGGCTACATCAAAATGTGGTTATGTTCTGCATAGTGATGCGGGGAGTGTCTTTATCCATGACAAGCTGCTAGCGTATAACATCATCAGTCTACAAAATCCTCTGAAGTCGGAGTGCGGCTGCCCACGTGGCGGGGTAATCAAAAACGGTCACACACGTAATGTTCTCATCCCTAGCTGATGCATTTGTACCACAGTGTCCAAGTGATTCGGCTGTTGAGATGATCCCTGGAGTCTTTTAGCCAGGGTAAGCCAACAACAACAGACAGACAAGAGAACATTTCTTTATTTCTTGAAAGAAGTCTCGGGTTTCTACCTCTATGCCTTGTATCCTTCCGCACAGAGCTAGGCGAGAAACACACAGAGAAGCACAAACCTTTGGCAGGCAGCGTCCTACCTTTATGCCTTGTATCCTTCCGCACAGAGCTAGGCGAGAAACACACAGAGAAGCACAAACCTTTGGCAGGCAGCGTCCTACCTTTATGCCTTGTATCCTTCCGCACAGAGCTAGGCGAGAAACACACAGAGAAGCACAAACCTTTGGCAGGCAGCGTCCTACCTCTATGCCTTGTATCCTTCCGCACAGAGCTAGGCGAGAAACACACAGAGAAGCACAAACCTTTGGCAGGCAGCGTCCTTTTTCCCGAGGGGGTCAGTGACCACCAGGTAGACTCGGGCCCCGGTCAGCAGACCCTGCGGCCTCTTCTCGTTGTAACCTTCGTCGTCCCCGTATTTGTTTTCCAGGTAAGTCAAAGCCAGCTGAGGGTGAGACTGCAACACATACAAACCACAGGGTGAGGCATTAAACCAGAGAAGCTCCAACAAAAGCTATAGGGTTCCACAGAAGGCACTCACAAAAAAAATAAAAAATAGCAGATTCACCCACCTTAAGATCATTATTGGTGAAAAAGGAATGGCATTGAGATCGCATAAGAAGAACAAGAAACCAGCGAAGGATCGCTTAACCATTTTAAATCATTAAACCAACAATGCGTTACGTTCTGTTTATTTTTCTACTTTAAAAAAAAGGGTTTTCATTTGATACAGACCGTCCATTTGTTTACATAGCAATATTTTCAGGAATGTCCTGAGCAGGAGCAGATAATTTAGTCAAGGACGAAGGGCTCCATCAGCTCGGTTCGGGGGTCGGGGGTAGGGGGTGGAATGAAAGTATCGATCGGCATGGTGGTCATGGCTTTCTACTTCTTTTCTTTTTTTTTGGAAGGGAGGGGGGTTCCGGAACCCCCATTTGTCTCTGCAGAAGTAAAATCTGACTGTGACACCACATGTGGAGCCTGTGTTGGCCAATGTGATGAGATTTAACCCATTACCATGAGATTTTGGTTTGGAGCATTGTGAATCCATACAGCACAGGCAGTCAGGGGTGTTGTGAATGCAAGAGGGTTAGCATATACACACACTCACACAGTATAAAAACATGTCTATCTCTGTGCATTGAATCGGCAACTGGCTTCTACAATAACGCTTTTAGAGCAAATAGTTCACAAGCAGACAAGACAGTTGACTGTCTGAACGGGTATGTCTCTCTCTCTCTCATATTCATAAGTGATGAGATTGTTCTGTTGATGGCAAACATCAAAATCTCATCTCTCTCTCTTTCTCGCTCTCAGCACCCACCCACCCACCCCTCCTCTCTCTCTCTCTCATACAAACACACCTGTGCAGAGATGGTGCCGTTGGTGGCAAACCTCCAGATCTGGGCGGGGTTGCCGGCCATCTTCTTCTGCAGGGAGACCACGAAGCCCTGGACGGGCACATCGCGCACAAACAGCTTCCCCTCCATGCGCCCGTCAGACACCCCCAGACACAGCTGGGGCATGCCCTTGTTGTAGATGTACCCACTCTGTGTGTAGAGATGGAAAACACAATGGAACCATGGTTACGTCAACATTGAATTCGAAAGGACTGAACGTTTTATTTTGAGATAGCCAATATTTTGAGGTACCGCGGAGGGGGGCTGCCGTCATGGTCGACATAATTAAGAAGAGCTGGGCTGCCTTGCTCTCATGGTGACCACAGTTTCGGTTTCCAACCCAGTCTATGCTTTGGTGCGTTCAGATCAGTCATGCGGATCAGTGTGTTCTGGGCAGCTGTCAGTGGACGGTCGTGGTGGCGCCCTTGGAGGAGGACCTCACTCACGCTGGCTCTGTCACTAAGAGAATAGTGTCGTCACTAAGGGGCTTAGTAGGTGGTGGGCTGAACAGGCTCCACTGAAATCCACCAAAGTGACTCAGTAGCAGTGCAGTGTCTCCTCGGTTGGTTGCCTCCTGACGGCCTAAATAGATTTGCTCCCCTTGGACTGCTGGTCTCGGATTCCGTGACCTAAACAAGCCGGGGTGTGGCTGCGAATTGGGATTCAGAATGAGCGGCCTGGGAGCAACGCCACTGTACAGCACAGAAGATGGGACAGCAAAAAAAAAGAGAAAAAAAGAAGAGCTGGGCTGACATCAAAGAATGGACATGAACGATCTGCTCCCTTAAGCACACCACAAATGGAGAGAAATGGAGGACCCTGTCAGCTGCTGCTTCCCATCAGTCCCCCCCCCCCCCCACCCCCCCAACGACAGAGCTGCGTACCCCTTGTTGATGTTTCCACGGACAAACTGCTTAAAAACCAGGGACAGAGACTTTTATTTTTATTTTTATAGCTTAGCTCCCCATTTGAGGTCTCTTCAAAACTGTCAATAAGCACCAAAAAAAAGATTGATTAACGAACAGACTTGGCTCTTTAAAAAGATACATTCTTCTACAAAACAAGCGCGAAATCGCAATAGTTTGTGGCACGCGGTCTATTTTTACCACTCCCATCATGAGTCACCTCCCCTGCCTTTTCAATAATTTTAATCTGTAAACCAGAATGTTATCTCTGCACCATTTCGTAACTTTTTATATCTTTTGGAAAACATTTAAAACTATGTATCCTACTTATGCTCATCGAAAGAAGCACCGCATACTCGTCGTGTCTGTTGTAGTGTCTGTATTACGTATGTTTATTATTTTGCACGCTTTTAAAATACATCATTTTAAAGAGCAGCATTCAAACCAACCAACAGACCTTGGAGATGATCCACAGTTGTGACTCTGAGTAGCGGCGGCGCGGTTTCTCGTCCATGGCCAGTTCAGGGTACATGACTACGCCGTGGTTCTCCTGCGTGTAACACACAGCCAGGACAGCACCAAAATTACACATGGGTGCAACTATCGTCAAATGCAACAACAAAAACAAAAACAATTTTTTTAATAAAAAAACCACCCCAAAAACTATCGTAAAATGTGGACTATAAGCCGCTACTTTTTTCCTCAACTTTGGTCCATGCGGCTTATAGACTGATGCGGCTTGTCTGTGGATTTTGTTTTCTCCATTTATCAGTATGATTAAATCTGTTTTGGGCCACTACAGCCTATTTTGAGCTTCTTTAGACTCAAAACTGGTTTTGGTAATCAATAGATTCAAATCCCATGTTTAAAGTGTCTGAGGACATTAAATGCTTATGTTCTGATAGAAGAATTTCTATATTTGTGTTGGTTTGTGCACATACAATTTTGTCTGCGGCTTATAAACTGGTGCGGCTTATATGTGAATAAATACCTAACATTTTGTCAATTTAAGGGGATGCCGCTTATATACAGGTGCATCTTATAGTCCAGTTTTTACGGTACACAAAATGAAAAAAAATGAAAGGCCGGAGTCTAGGGGTAATGTCCCCTTGCTGCTGAAAAAAAAAAGAAATGAAGGTATTTTAGTTTGCTTTTTCCACAATTTATACAAATGCTTATTTTAAAGTGTTTGAAAAATACAGTAGACACACAAATATCTTGTTTGACAAATTTTAAAAAAAAAAAGGAAATTCCTTTTCTGGCAAAAATCAAAAATCCATCCGCATAAACATATATGTGATATGTGACGTCGTCATTGAGGACAAATCACATGCGGAAGAAACACAAAGCTGTAAGATTGACGAATTCATTTAAGGGAAGTAAATCTGTGCGCACACCATAATTTGGTCATTTCTCAAACTCGCTTCGCTCCCCTAGACCACATTTATGCATTATACTTTGCATGTGGTGGGGAAACCAACTGGCCTACATATCCTCACTACCTATCCGCATGCAAAATGTGAGCCTCCCTAAGGTCCCTCTGTTCAAATGTTAGCGTGTTAACAGCCTCCAAAATGACACATTTTCTGCCCCGGTGACCTTCACCTTTGACCAATGACCTTTATTTGCTGACTGGGTCTAGATATCTTAACTACATATCCGCATGCAAAATTTGAGCTTCCTATGTGCCTCTGTTCAAATGTTATCGTGTTAACAGCCTCCAAAATGGCACATTTTCTGCTCCAGTGACCTTCACCTTTGACCAATGACCTTCATTTGTTTACTGGGCCTAGATATCCTAACTACCCATCTACCTATGTGCATGCAAAATTTGAGCCTCCTAGGTCCCTCCGTTCAAAGGTTTTGGTGTTAACATACAAACATAGATAGTCAGCCAGGAACAAACAGACAAACACCACTGACAAACATTACCAGTTTCGCTTCGCGGCTGATAAACACCTGCAATATCCAGAATCAGTTTACCTTGAACAGGAGGTAAGTAGTGCGGCTGTCGATCTCGGTGTAGGCGATTTGTTTGTCACATTCTTCTTGCTTCTCCTGAGAAAGAGCCCTATATAAATGCACATTATACAGATCTACAATATCCTGAATCAGTTTACCTTGAAGAGGAGGTAGGTAGCGCGGCTGTCGATCTCGGTGTAGGTGATCTGTTGGTCACACTCTTAGGCATTATTATTAGGTATTAGGTACTTTATAGTCACAGAGGCCTCTCTGTGAAATTCGGGTTGCTCCCACCTGGAGAGCGCATCGCAGCCAGAGGCGTGCCACCCAATTTTTTTTTTTTTTCAATTGATTTTTGTGTGATTGATGAGGAAGGAAATGGGGAGGGGGGGAGTAAATTTTGACCAAATGACAACTTTTCCGTTGCCACTGGGTTTAATGTATCAACTCATCCGAAAGACTCCACATTTAGACTGTAAGGCCTAGTGCAAAGTGAGAGGAAAAATCCCCTGTACCCAGGTTCGAACTCGGGTTTAATTGACACGAGGCGAATGCGCTACCACTGTGCCACTCTACACTTCTTGCTTCTCCTGAGAAAGAGCCCTATATAAATGCACATTATAAAGACCTACAATATCCTGAATCAGTTTACCTTGAAGAGGAGGTAGGTAGCGCGGCTGTCGATCTCAGTGTAGGTGATTTGTTTGTCACATTCTTCCTGCTTCTCCTGAGAAAGAGCCCTATAAAAATGCACATTAGAAAGATCTACAATATCCAAGAACAGCTTACCTTGAAGAGGAGGTAGGTAGCGCGGCTGTCGACCTCGGTGTAGGTGATCTGCTGGTCACACTCTTCCTGCTTCTCCCGAGAGGTGTAGACCGTCGCGTCGTAGTCGTACTCGATGGGGAAACCGATGCAGGCTTCCCACTTGCTGTGACTGCAACACACACAGAGAGACAGTGTGCTGGTTGTTGATAAGGGAGAAAGGATTTACCTGTGGTAAACTGATTCTTCAAAGACATGATAACCGTTGCAGACAACAAATGAGATTACAGATAATATCACAAAATACAATACAATAAAAAAACAACCCACAATAATCATCTCTGTGTGTGTGAGAGTGTGTGCATACTTCTTGTGTGTGTGTGTGTGTGTGTGTGTGTGTGTGTGTGTGTGTGTGTGTGTGTGTGTGTGTGTGTGTGTGTGTGTGTGTTGCTCAAGGGTAGCCTTAGTAGCATTTCAGTTTTTTGTTATCATCTTGCTTTTAAACTCTGTCTCTCTCCCCACTAACCCCCAGTCTGATGAAAGCTGTACGAGCGGAAAGCTTGCTTCTCTTCTACCTTTCACCAGACCCAAACCCTGGTGAGTTTTTCCCATTCTACCATTTTTGTCCCTATGTTTGTGCAGTGTGTGCATGCACGAATGGATGTGCGTGTACACATTCACATGTCTGCATGCAAGCGGAGCCTCAATGCCTGGATGCATGTTTTCAGGCATACCCACATGTTTGTGCGTCAGGGGTGCACAAAACCTGAATTCAGTCAGTTTGATGCAGGTTGAAGAAAAGTCTCTTTTATATGGACTTGTGCTCTTGAAGCGACCATCATGGTGGAAAATTCAGGCAAAAGCTTGGTCTCTCTCTCTCTCTGGGTGGGTGGGTGGTAACTATGACTATTTCGCCTCTATCTATCAGGAACGATCTACAAGGTGGAAGAAGGAAAGATTGTGTTGACGGATTGTATTAATTAGATAATGTGAAAGTTTGGGCTATTATCGTAATAGTGAAGGTGAAAAGGTTTTGCTTTTGGAAAGGCTCGAAACGAAGGTACTATGTATTTACTATTCAAAGTAAATGTGAATGTATATTTTTTCCCCTAACCTTTGTATAATTGATTATGCGTTCATTCATTTTCGTTGATATTCGTACAATCGATTATTTATTATCTAATTTTTCCTAGTCAGTTTGTGATCTCACCATTCTTACATATTGATATTCATTGTTTTGCGCGCGCGCTCACATGTGTGTGTGTGTGTGTGTGTGTGTGTGTATAATGTTGTTTGCTTTTCATACACATAGGTTGATTGCTAAATTGGTTTTGTTTGATTATATATAATTCATGTGTTCAATTGTGATAGGGGCTGTTGGCCTATGTCATTAAAAGTCTTGTCGGTGTCGGTGTCTCTCTCTCTCTCCCTCTCTCTCTCTCTCTTACTCTTTGATGAGTGGTAGCATGTCAGGATCGACCATGGGGTCTCGCAGGATGTGTTCTGTGCCTTGCGTGGTCATGCCTTTGTAGGCCTTGTCGTAAAACACCTCCAGGCAGTACGCTGCCATCACAACAACGAAATGTTCATATAACGATGATGATGATGATGATGATGATGATGATGAAGCTTTGCAAGGTCATGCCTTTGTAGGCCTTGTCGTAAAACACCTCCAGGCAGTACGCTGCCATCACAACAACGAAATGTTCATATAACGATGATGATGATGATGATGATGATGATGATGATGATGAAGCCTTGCAAGGTCATGCCTTTGTAGGCCTTGTCGTAAAACACCTCCAAGCAGTACGCTGCCATCACAACAACGAAATGTTCATATAACGATGATGATGATGATGATGATGACGATGATGATGAAGCCTTGCAATGTCATGCCTTTGTAGGCCTTGTCGTAAAACACCTCCAGGCAGTACGCTGCCATCACAACAACGAAATGTTCATATGATGATGATGACAATGAGATTATTGACTATGATGATAATGAGATTATTGATGATGATGATGATAAAGTTGATGGTGATGATGATAATGAAATTATTGATGATGATGGTGATGATGATGATGATAAAGATGATGGTGATGATGATAATGAGATTATTGATGATGATGATAATGATGATGATGATAAAGATGATGGCGATGATGATAATGGCGATGATGATAGTGATGATGATGATAATGATGATGACAATGATGATGAAGCCTTGTAAGGTCATGCCTTTGTAGGCCTTGTCGCAAAACACCTCCAAACAGTACGCTGCCATCACAACGAAATGCTCATATAATGATGACAATGAGATTATTGATGATGATGATGATGATGATGATGATGATGATGACAATGATGATAATGATGATGATGATGATAAAGACGATGGTGGTGATGATAATGAGATTATAGATGATGATGATGATGATAATGGCGATGATGATAATGAGATTATTGATGATGATGATGATGATGACAATGATGATGAAGCCTTGCGTGGTCATACCTTTGTAGGCCTTGACGCAAAACACCCTCCAAACAGTACGCTGCCGTTACGAAGACTAAACGTTGATATGATGATGATGTTGATGATGACAATGATGATGATGATTATCATTCTTTGCTTAGTGTTACTGTGTTTAT
>CM065697.1:30668223-30683223 GCA_017654935.2 Phymorhynchus buccinoides
CCACCAATCAATCAATATGCTTATTGTCCATTTTACAGGAAATTGTTTTTGCAACAATAAAACACTCAACAAAACAACACATGTGCGTGTACATACACACACACACACACACCACACACACACCACACATGTGCGTGCATAAACACACACACACACATGCGCACACACACACTATCAAAGCTTAAAGCGAACCCACCTCTTCTTTAAAGGCTTCCTCTTTGAGGGCGTCCAATCGGCTGTTCAGCTGACTCATCACGTCTTTCAACTGTTTCACTTCAGACTCCGCCTGAAAGGTTGTGAAAAAACCCAAGCCATACCATCTTCTCTTACAGATATTGTGACAGACATATCACAATCAGCATTCCAGAGTAGTGACTTCAAAAGTTATGACATCATCAATGACATTGTATCGTCCATAGTAAACACGGGGCTGGCAGGGAAGGGGTTAATAGTTCATTCTTAACCCTTTCGCCGCCATCATTTTTCAACCAAAATATACCATTAAACTTAACTGGGTAGAGAATTTTTTTTATCTGCAATATTAGGAATTCCTCTGTGACATGCATAACAGCAGAAAAATTAAGAAATATCTTCAGATAACAAGCCCTGATTTGACACCTTTTAGTGACATGGGTGTTAAACCAGTGGTGCATAAATGCGACATTGGCGGTGAAAGGGTTAAAATTGGAAGAATCTGTTTTTGATAGATAGGCTATGACTTGGGGAAAATTTTTTCTTATGAGGAGATAACCTAACTCTTGGAAGAAACATAGTCCCGTATAGGAAAGAAACTTTCTTTGATAGATAGTCTAACACTCGGAAAACAATTTTTGTAAGTATTCATTAGTCTGCGATTCAATAACTAAAAAAAATATACACTTAAAAAGTTCAATCAATAAATAAAATAGATACTTAACATATCGCCATGCGCAAACCATAGGGGCGTAAGTCAAAATCGACTTCTATGTGTTGGACTTGAGACAGTTGAGGATCAAGACAAGCTGCATCATCTAGCAAAGTTGTAAAACAACAATTTGCAAAGATAAAACATGATGGTGACGCTAAATTCACAAAACAAATTAACCCTTTCAACGCTAGCCATTCTTCAGCCAAAATTTACCATTAAACTTACCGGGTAGAGAACAGATTCTGTCTGCTATATTGGGGATTCCTCTGTGACATGCATAAAATAGGGCCTATCCTTTCCTCCCAAAATTAAGGACATAAGGTCACTGTATACCAGATCCTCATTTGATGCCTTTTCAGTGACATGGGTGTTAATCATTGTTGTGCCAAGAGGCGACAGTGGCGATGAAAGAGTTAACAAAATTATGTAATTTGACCTGAAATTATCGAAATATTGAGTTTCCGATTCCTCAAGTGATTCAGTGAGGGTCTTTTGACTTGCGTCACCCCCCAAATTTTACACAAGATTTGGATTTTGTTGTTATAGTTTCTTACTATATTACTATTAGTCATATTCAGTCTAGGAAAAAAAAGGATATCGCCTTCTTATAGTCCATAAAATATGGTATATTATTTTTGTTTCTTACAGGTAGAGATGCAAATAGAACTGACAGCACCCCCCCGTGGGGATACCTGGGGGCCTTTTGTATAAATAGTTCCCCCACCTTCTGGAAGTTATGTGCTTGCAACTTCCTCTAATCTGTCACTCTCTTTGATTCTGCCTTTTCCCTTTGCGTGCTGACGTCTACTATTTTTCTGCCTTTCCGGTTCATTCTCCTGACTTTTTTTTAGAATTGCTTTCAAAACGATTTCCTCATCTGAAGTCGGACATGCTGGACCTAACTATTTCTTAGTCAGGCGCATAACGGCAGCATGACGCATCTGCGCTCATAATTGACAGGAAACTGTGAGCGATCGAAGAAGAAGAAGAACTGAGAGCAGCACCCACCTCTTCCAAAGCGAAGTAAAGCTCTTCGGACTTCATGGACTTGACGGAGACCAGCGTGACATTCTCCATGTTGTCGTCATTCATGGCCGCGGACACCTTGACACACAGAGACACCAAAACAACGCTAGAATAACAATTAAATAATCAATCAATCAATCAATCAAACAAAAAGCCCCCCCAGCTGAAAATAATGTTTTACGTCCTCTCGGTCATAGACACATATGGGACATTTGTAAATACAAAGATGGTGGGAACAATACTGGCTGCAGTGCCCGGAGGCAGTACAACACCAGTAAAGTCCCGGGTTTTTAACAATATAGATAGGTGTAGCGGTAACCACACCTCGGTTAAACCTCATTGGCTATGGTACCGCCACTGCAAATATAACTATATAAAAGCATTCCCATAATCAATGCACGCATACTGTTCAATTTTGTTACGGGAAGAAAATGGAAATTAAATTATGAATGAGACAAGACTTGGAGGCAACAGAATTTTATAGTGTGCCGTATTTTTTTAGTGTGCGATACTTTTCCCCCAGATTCAGACCCCTGCGCCTTATAATATAACTAATAAAATAGTAAAAATATATAACAAAATCTGAAATTAACCTACCAAAAAGCATGTGGGTTGCAGTATAGGTGAGAACATACAAATGACAACAAAATTAAACAAAATTAAAAAAACTGCATTCGCAACGCAAAACTGAACTATTAGTATTATTCATCAAGAAAGAAAGAACTGAAAAACAAACAGCACTATCATAACTATACTTTCACACAACAAAATCAAGAGCATATGCAGTTTTATATGCACCACGCACACATGCACACAAAGGTAAACAATGTATCTCCACAATGCCTTTAAAATATCAACTTATTGATACAAAAAGAAAATATACCTAGATAACTCTTGTAAAACACAGCAGAAATATAGCCATTGCTCAGCACGACTCGCTACTTACCATGACTCTAAAGTGTTTCACGTGTCCTTTCTTCACAGTTCGCAATTTAATAAAAAGGATGCATGTATATGCAGTGTAGAGTAATTCACAACTCACACACACAGCTCACAGTACAACAATTCACACTTTCTCAGATAGCACAGAAAAGACACCATTTTCATAGCATGACAAAATGTGAGCAGTGCAGTGAAAATTGCTTAAGTAAATATTGGAGGGACTGAAATTTCATTTTGAGATAACCAGTATTTTGAGTTAAAAAGACCTTTCAGCATTCATAAAGATTATTAACCCTTTCGCCGCCGATGTCGCATTTTTGCACCACACTGATTTTAAAACCCATGTCACTAAAAGGCGTGAACATGGGATCTGATACCCAGTGACCTTAGTTGTTAATTTTGGGAGATAAGTAAAGGCCTTATTTGATACATGTCATAGGGGGGTTGACAGTATTGCAGATGCCAACGTCTCTTTACCTAGGTAAGTTTGACAGAACGTTTTGGTTGAAAAGTGGCCGGCGGCAAACGGGTTAAAACTGAGACCAGAAAATTATTGTTAGTTACTCAGTGCTTTTGAGTTATCCGTTTTGAGTTATCAGGAATCCACTGTGTATCACTTTATGCTGTGTTGGTTATTTCTGTGTGTGTGTGCGTGTGCGTGTGTGTGTGTGTGTGCGTGTGCGTGTGCGTGTGCGTGTGCGCGCGTGTGTGTGTGTGTGCGTGTGCGTGCGTGCGCGTGTGTGTGTGTTTATGTACAATTAATTGCATTCAAATGTATTCAGGTAAGACATATATAGGTACAGTGGAACCTCCCTTTTCAAGACCTTGAAAAATCCCCCCAAATAAGGTCTTAAAGACCCACCAGATCATGTGTCAAAATCACAGGTTTCACATGTTTTCCCTCTTTATAGCTGGTAAGAAATCTTGTTTTGGCCAGGTTTGAATCCCATACAAATGCCCCCAAATTGAAAACGAAACATTGTTTTAAAGAGCAGCCTCAATTTGAAGTTGGGGCATTTGTATGTGGGTCACAGCTACCCAGAAAAAAACCAAGGGACTTAATCATGGTGGGTCAGTGTCTTTAAGTGGGAGTTGAATAAGGGAGGTAAGTTTAATACTTACAAAGGACATTTTTTTTTTATGTCCCAGAGAAGTAGGTCTTAAGTGGGAGGGAGTCTTATACTGGGGGGGGGGGGGGGGGGTATAAGGGAGGTTCCACTGTAGTTATTTCTTTTTTTACTGTATATATAAATATAATTAGAAGCTATTCCATTCAGGTTGGAACTAGTCAAAAATTTGAATGAAATCAGAAGCAAAACTACTTGACGCTTATTGTTTTATTTGAACAAAAAAATGAAAGAAGAAAGATGTCAAATTGGTTCAAAGAAATAAAAGTTACAAGACATTTTTTTTTAATGAACCGATACTATCTGGCTTTAAAAAAAAGGTTTATTCCTTTTACCAAATTTAATATTTCTATATTCCCTCTACTATTACTAACCATAATATTTTGATGTGTCTACCCACCAATACTTTCAGTTATTTACGGTGCACTTATTGGATGAACTAAGAAAATGGGCATCATTCTTTAGGCATGTGGAATGCTCAGACCAAAAAAATAATTTTGAGATATATCTAGAACACACACGTAGTGAGAGGGGGGGGGAGAGAGAGAGAGAGAGAGAGAGAGAGAGAGAGAGAGAGAGAGAGAGAGAGAGAGAGAGAGAGAGAGAGAGAGAGAGAGAGAGAGAGAGACAGAGGCATAGACAGCGACAGATCTATTCAACAATAAGAACAAGACAATGTCAAGTTGAAAGGTAAGAACTTTATTGATTGCAAGCTTAAATGATAGACAGCTTGGTATTGTCTGTTCTTTCTTTCACGCCATCTGAGTAAAATTGGTAAAACAAATAAGGAGTATGAGCACCGATTTTTGAAACAATGTGCATGCAGTCTTATATCACACACACACACACACACACACACAGAACAAGAGATAGACATCATAGAGACTGAGAGAGAGGGAGGGGAGGGAGAGAAACAGGGGGAGAGTGCAGAGAGAAAGAGAGAGAGAGAGAGAGAGAGAGAGAGAGAGAGAGAGAGAGAGAGAGAGAGAGAGAGAGGGGGGGGGAGAGAGAGAGAGAGAGAGAGAACGAACGAACAAATCTTTTTTAATGTTGGAAAAGAATAAGCACAATACACGCTTGTTTACATCTCGCCAACAACAAAGAAGAAAATATTAGAAGAAAAAAACCAAATCAATGCACGAATGACAAATATTTGTAAATACCAATTATCCACACAGCCACACACATACATATACACAAGAGCTACACCGAGAGAGAGAGAGAGAGAGAGAGAGAGAGAGAGAGAGAGAGAGAGAGAGAGAGAGAGAGAGAGAGAGAGAGAGAGAGAGAGAGAGAGAGAGAGAGAGAGAGAGACAGAGAGAGAGAGAGAGAGAGAGGCGCACAGACACAGCATCACGCGACCACACAGAGGCAATCTTATTCTCTCGCTTTAGACAGACAGACAGAGAAAGAGAGAGGGTAGAGACATCATTCCTCAAACAAGTTAAATCCTTCTAATTCTCTTCTTTTATTTTCCCCTGAGTTGGCATCAGAAGAAAATGTCCAGATCCACCATGATCTTCTCTTCAGGTCTGGTTCTGTCCCTCCCAGAGATAGAGGGAGGGGAGGGAGAGAAACAGGGAGAGAGTGCAGAGAGAGAGAGATGAGAGGAGTGGGATGGGGTGGGGTGGGGGTGTAGAGACAGAATTCCCCAAACAAGTTATATCCTTCTAATTCTCTTTTTTCCTTTCCCCCGAGTTGGCATCAGAAGGAAATGTCCAGATCGACCATAATCTTCTCTTCAGGTCTGGTTCTGTCCCTCCCGGAGATAGAGACTGAGAGAGAGGGAGGGGAGGGAGAGAAACAGGGAGAGAGTGCACAGAGAGAGATGAGAGGATGGGGATGGGGTAGAGACAGAATTCCTCAAACACAAGTAAAATCCTTCTAATTCTCTTTTTTATTTTCCCCTGAGTTGGCATCAGAAGGAAATGTCCAGATCCACCATAATCTTCTCTTCAGGTCTGGTTCTGTCCCTCCCGGTCAAAGCCTTCTGCACCATCCTTCTGCCTGAATCCCGAGCTTGACGCAGCTTGCGCTCTGGAATTGAAAGGAAGTAAGACTCAGTGTCGGTTGTAATTTAATGCTATGTTTCCTTTTCTTCTTCTTCTTCTTCTTCTTCTGCGTTCTCCGAGGCCATATGGCCACAATGGGTACGCATGCGTCCGTTTTCCAGTTTTCACTGGTGTCCTCGCTGCATCCAGCCAACACATTCCAATTTAGGAGCTCAAAGGAGAAAAGTATATGGAAGAGAGAATGGGCAAAAAAGTCAGAAAGATTGTAGATGACACAAAGCAAGGAAAAAGGCAGAGTCAAAGAGAGGGACAGATTAGAGGAAGCTACAAGCACAGAACTTCCAGAAGGTGGGAGAACTATCTGTACGGAATACCTCCCCTGTATCCCCACAGGGGCAATGCTATATTTAAAGCTTACAGTCGATTGAGCCTCAGTATTTGCGACCACCCTACAGATTGGCCCAAACTGTCCGTAATTGCATACAAGGTGGTCGCTATACACGGTGCCGCTGGAGACTGTTTCAGTAATCAATAAGAAGGGAACAGACTTGAGTAAAACTGTCCGGATTACCGAGGTGGTCGTAATACAGAGGTGCCAGTCAGGCGGGGTTCGACTGTATGTCACATCCTGGATGGTGTGTGATGAATGTGAGCGTATGGTGTGTGAGTGAGTGAGTGAGTGAGTGGGTAGGTGAGAGAGTGAGTGAGCGAGTGAGTGAGCGAGTGTGTGTGTGTGTGTGTGTGTGTGTGTGTGTGTGTGTGTGTGTGTGTGTGTGTGTGTGTGTGCCAAAAAAATCAACAATGCACAAAAACATACACAAGTGTGTGAAATCTCATGGTATGATTGATAGATGCAGAGAAGTAAGTGAATGAATAACACAGAATAAAAACACCCAAAGTGATCAGTACATACAAGCAGCAATGTTTTCGGTTTTACAAGAATAAAACCAGCAGGGCCTGTATTCACATTGAGAGTAGTAGGACTTGATAGGACTTCTAAGATATCATGATGAAAAGTCTCCTACTATCTCAATGTGAATACAGGCCCAGTGGCCATTGCATTGTGTGACTCAGTCAGTCAGTGACTGTGAAGCACTTAAATCGGGTGGTGATACAAGACTATGCGTAAAACTGCATCAACATCTATATTATTGGCCACTGCAACTAGGGTTATTAAAGACCCCTCACATCATGCGTCACATTCCCTCTTATGCTAGGAAGATTTCTTAAGATTTCTTACCAGCTATAAGAGGGAAAGCACATGAAAACTGTGATTTTGACACGTGATGTGGTGGGTCTTTAACACCCTTGACGGCAATAGTTAAGCCCTTGTTGGTCAGTATCCAAAAGGGCATTCACTCTTGCAAAAGGCAGCCATTCAGTGGCCTCAAATAGGGTTATTGGCGAGAGTTATTCCCTTGTTTGGTCAGTACTCGAGCATCTTCCTCCACCCACCAAGGGCATTCACTCTTGCAAAAGGTGTTCATTGCAGTGGCCAATAGAGCATGATTCTCACAACTATGTGCAGCCCCTTTACAAGTTGTAAAGGGGATGTGTTGTAATACAACACAATCTTTGCTATGGTTTGGCTTGAACAATGAAGGAGGGGATACAATGGTGAATACAACACAATCTTTGCTATGGTTTGGCTTGAACAAGGAGGGGATACAATGGTGAATACAACACAATCTTTGCTATGGTTTGGCTTGAACAAGGAGGGGACAAAATGGTGAATACAACACAATCTTTGCTATGGTTTGGCTTGAACAATGAAGGAGGGGATACAATGGTGAATACAACACAATCTTTGCTATGGTTTGGCTTGAACAATGAAGGAGGGGATACAATGGTGAATACAACACAATCTTTGCTATGGTTTGGCTTGAACAATGAAGGAGGGGATACAATGGTGAATACAACACAATCTTTGCTATGGTTTGGCTTGAACAATGAAGGAGGGGATACAATGGTGAATACAACACAATCTTTGCTATGGTTTGGCTTGAACAATGAAGGAGGGGATAAAATGGTGACTACAACACAATCTTTGCTATGGTTTGGCTTGAACAATGAAGGAGGGGATAAAATGGTGACTACAACACAATCTTTGCTATGGTTTGGCTTGAACAATGAAGGAGGGGATACAATGGTGACTACAACACAATCTTTGCTATAGTTTGGCTTGAACAATGAAGGAGGGGATACAATGGTGAATACAACACAATCTTTGCTATAGTTTGGCTTGAACAATGAAGGAGGGGATACAATGGTGAATACAACACAATCTTTGCTATGGTTTGGCTTGAACAAGGAGGGGATACAATGGTGACTACAACACAATCTTTGCTATGGTTTGGCTTGAACAATGAAGGAGGGGATACAATGGTGAATACAACACAATCTTTGCTATGGTTTGGCTTGAACAATGAAGGAGGGGATAAAATGGTGACTACAACACAATCTCTGCTATGGTTTGGCTTGAACAATGAAGGAGGGGGTACAATGGTGACTACAACACAATCTTTGCTATGGTTTGGCTTGAACAATGAAGGAGGGGATACAATGGTGACTACAACACAATCTTTGCTATGGTTTGGCTTGAACAATGAAGGAGGGGATACAATGGTGACTACAACACAATCTTTGCTATGGTTTGGCTTGAACAATGAAGGAGGGGATACAATGGTGACTACAACACAATCTTTGCTATGGTTTGGCTTGAACAATGAAGGAGGGGATACAATGGTGAATACAACACAATCTTTGCTATAGTTTGGCTTGAACAATGAAGGAGGGGATACAATGGTGAATACAACACAATCTTTGCTATGGTTTGGCTTGAACAATGAAGGAGGGGATACAATGGTGACTACAACACAATCTTTGCTATGGTTTGGCTTGAACAATGAAGGAGGGGATACAATGGTGAATACAACACAATCTTTGCTATGGTTTGGCTTGAACAATGAAGGAGGGGATAAAATGGTGACTACAACACAATCTCTGCTATGGTTTGGCTTGAACAATGAAGGAGGGGGTACAATGGTGACTACAACACAATCTTTGCTATGGTTTGGCTTGAACAATGAAGGAGGGGGTACAATGGTGACTACAACACAATCTTTGCTATGGTTTGGCTTGAACAATGAAGGAGGGGATACAATGGTGACTACAACACAATCTTTGCTATGGTTTGGCTTGAACAATGAAGGAGGGGATACAATGGTGACTACAACACAATCTTTGCTATGGTTTGGCTTGAACAATGAAGGAGGGGGTACAATGGTGACTACAACACAATCTTTGCTATGGTTTGGCTTGAACAATGAAGGAGGGGACAAAATGGTGAATACAACACAATCTTTGCTATGGTTTGGCTTGAACAATGAAGGAGGGGGTACAATGGTGACTACAACACAATCTTTGCTATGGTTTGGCTTGAACAATGAAGGAGGGGATAAAATGGTGACTACAACACAATCTCTGCTATGGTTTGGCTTGAACAATGAAGGAGGGGGTACAATGGTGACTACAACACAATCTTTGCTATCTTTGGTTTGGCTTGAACAATGAAGGAGGGGATACAATGGTGACAATGGTGAACGTACCTTTTGCTCTCTTAGCGGCCATCTCCAAGGTCTCTTTTCTTCGTTTCCTGTCCTCTTCCGCGGCTCTGGCAAAGGCTTGGACCAGGGAGGTCTGTGAAACAGTTCACAATGAAATGTGACGGTGCATGGGAAAAACAGACATAATAGAATTTTGGCATAAATTGAGATTTTATGTTTTCATGGTCGAGCAAAAACTCCTTGTTAATAGACAGAAAACCGAATTGAGTTAACTTGTTTAGTTTTTATTTTATAATTATTTGAAGTTTGGCATTTGAAATAGAGCATTTGCAGAAATTGGGCATAGAAGATACAACTTTGCCTCTTTGTTTCTATTGACTTGATTTAGAAAACAATCAAATAAACAAAGAAATCATTCAAAATTGTCTTTTATGTTGTGGATACTGGTAGAACACATACAAATAGACATAAATATGCTCTAAATAGAAAATTGATATTTTTGGGGTTGTTGACTATTTTTGGCTTTTGCTTAAAACATTCTGAGCGACTTATGTAGGTTTTCTCAATGCACCATCACAAATATCTAAATGATGAAGGCTATGGGGTGCTGAATAGCAAGAAGTACATATTACTTCATCTCTATTTTTCATTGGGAAACTTTAAACAAGTTTCAAGTACTTACTTTATCATTTCATTCTGCATCTTTTTCTTCTGCTTTCTTTTTTTAGCATCGCTAAGTCAACGTATGAAAACTTGTTATACTGTTCATCAAAACTCCATCACAGCTAGCTTAACAATGCAGGGGTTAATAGAAAGGGAATAGTTCACTGCATTGTTTTATCAGGCATGGGAATTGTCCGCGAATTCGCGGAAAAACCAAATTTAGGTCAAAGTTTTAGTTACTAAATACTTCAATTTTTATATTATATTTTAGCGCTGTATAAAAAAAAAAAAAAAAAAAAAAAAAAAAAAAATTTGCGCTGTAAAAATGAGGGGGGTGGGGGGCTTTTCAGAGTTTTTTGTCTCTGACAATTCCCATGCCTGTTTATATAATCTTCAACAAAATTTGACATACAAAAAAACAACCTTCAAATGCCTGTTTATATAATCTTCAACAAAATTTGACATACAAAAAAACAACCTTCAAATGACAACAGAGGAAATGTATCTAATATTGAAAACAACAACAACACCAACAAACAAACATGTCTATAAAATTAATGAAAATCTCACACAGGACAATTCCTGCTACTTTAAATTTTATTGATATTCA
This sequence comes from Phymorhynchus buccinoides, assembly GCA_017654935.2. Classification (NCBI taxonomy): domain Eukaryota; kingdom Metazoa; phylum Mollusca; class Gastropoda; order Neogastropoda; family Raphitomidae; genus Phymorhynchus; species Phymorhynchus buccinoides. Next base: position 30,679,077 of record CM065697.1, read on the forward strand.
TCTTTAAAAAAAAGTTTTACCATTTAACTATTAGAAATGGTTGAACTTTGAAATGTTTTTAATTATGAAAAAAATAAATATATTCTACTTTAATTATCTTTCAACAACTTAGCAGCAAATTCATAAAGAAGGGAAACTTAAGTTCAACTTACCTTCATGTGTTCCCAAAAGCCACAAAAATGTCCAAAAAGAAGCCACCAGCATCCCCGAAAGCCAGACATTGCATTTAAATTCCAGATCCTCGCAAACAAAGCACGCTTGTCTCAGCGTAGTGAAACACCCAACCAACTCCGTCATGCGCCAGGAGAAAACTTAGCAAGCCAAATCAGTCAACATCCACGTTCCTATTTTTCATTTTAGGTGGAAGAAAATGTTTTAAATCCCAAGCATTAGTAGAAGCGCAGTCATATTCATTTTTGAGAGAGCACACAGATTTCTTGCTTTGCATGTTTATAAAAAATAAGACAATGGAATGGAACGCAGGTAAAAGTGATTGCAGAAAAGGCCAATCATTCAAACTTATATGTTACGTCAAACGAACACACATTCAGTCAAGACTCAGAGAACACGCACACAAACAAATGCATATAAATGAAAACTCAAAAACACATTAACAAGCATAGACAGACACCAAAGCAATTGAGTAACCATTATAAGCAAAGGCCTTAATTTTACGCTTTTTAATTCTTACAAAGCCCACCAAGACAATAAGCAGGATCTTCCTCTTGCCATTTTGCAAATTCCCATCACTTAAGCAAGAGAATGTGAAAACAGTCACAAACTGGTCATACTGTATTAATATAACACAGAAAAGAAGAGAAAGATGAAACCATGTGACTGTCAAACTACAACACATCGCAAAAGCAGCAAAGGTATAAGCAGTTAAGAGATCACTTTTCAAGGATTTTACACATACATTATGTGCATGCATGCGCACGCACATACACATATCGGTACATGCATGCTTCCACGCAAGCAGGCACACACACATTATTGCAATTATGCTCAGAGACTCACATGAGCGCACACACACACACCTCCCTACTTCCCCTCCCCTTTGCACTCACTCACACACACACACACACATACATGCAATTATGCATGCAGACTCACATGAGCACACACACACACACACATATAAATACGCGCATGCACACACACACACCTCTCCCTACTTCCCCTCCCCTTCGCACTCACACACACACATACAAACATGCATGCAATTATGCACATAGACTCACATGAGAACACACACACACACACCTCCCCCTTCTCATCCCCTTCACACATCCCACATTCACTAACACATCACACTTCATACATACCCACCCCACCCCACCCCATCCCTTCAAGTAAAATTCACCCCACCCACCCCTCGTACCTCTTTCTTGTAGAAAAGGGCGTTCTTCAGCTTCTGCCGGATGACCTGCTTAATGTTCACCAGGAACTCCTGCGTGCCCAAGGGACTGAAGCGCTCCCCGGAAGAAATCCACAGAGGCCCCCTCACTTGTCCCCCTTTGTTCTGAAGGCAGTCGTCAAGCACGGGGGCTGGAGAAAAAAAAGTCTCTGTGAGAGTAGTTGCCTTGTGGTCCGTGAGATACGGTGTATATATATATATTTCATTCATTCAAATACTCACTCACTTGCTCAACACAATTTTAGTCACAGAAAAGTCCACAAAAAGCCATAATAGTTTCAAAAGCATATTTATTTGATTCTAGTACAAACAATGATATTTTTGTTTTATTATATTTTTATTATTTTTAATACTATTATTATTATTATGGTAATTGATGACATATGCGGTTGATCAATCCATGTGTGTGGGAGAGAAAGAAGGAACTGTGGAGTGGAGGGATGAGAAAGGGGAATAAAATATGTTACAACAAGAAAGAAAGAAAAAAGTATCATATGGATAGGGATGCCACTTGGATTTGCTTGCCAAAACAATTGGTATTTGGTATTGGTACTTTGTAGTCACAGAGGAGTCTCTGTAAAATTTGGGTTTATAGTCTCATCCAAAAGGATCCTTTCAGACTATAAGGACTAGTGCAGAGTGAGAGGAAAAATCCCCTGTACCCAGGTTCAAACTCAGGTTTATTGCATACAAGGCGAACGCGTTACCTCGGTGCCACTCTACACCGTCTATTTCTATTCTTGAAAGCCCTTGTGACCTTAAAAAAGAAACTACTGCTGCCAAACAACCACCAATCTTTCAGATAAACTTACTGATACTGGATTGTTTGATGAACTGTGTGATGATGGGAATCGCTCTTGAGACATTAAAAAAAAAAATCATTCTGTGCAATCTTTCATCACTATTGGTTCACTAGTTTAAGCCGCGGCATTCAGATCAAATGATAATTACAAAGGGAGAAACGAATTGAAAAAAAAAAAAAAAGACAACAAAATTTGTTAATTTTTAACCCTTTCAACGCTAGCCATTCCTCAGCCAAAATTTACCATTAAACTTACCTGGGTGGAGAAAAGATTTTGTCTGCAATATTGGGGATTCCTCTGTGGCGTGCATAAAACAGGGCCTATCCTTACCTCCCAAAATTAAGAACATAAGGTCACTCAGACCCAGACCCAGACCCTCATTCGATGCCTTTGAGTGACATAGGTGTCAAATCATTGTGGTGCCAAGAGGCGAAAATGGCGATGTACAATACAAAGATGAATTTACCAACAGCATTATTGATATGAAAACGGTATGGCTTACTGTCTTCCAAATCGGTGATCTCGTTCCCCTCCCAGTCAAACACCTTCTTGGCAAACTGCCGCAGCTCCAGCTTTGCCGTGCATGCTTGAAGAAACTGCAGACAACATAAACCAGCACTGAGCATGTCTATGCAACTTGAATGTCATAATTGGGGCAGTGGGTGGATGCCTCGTGCCTCCATACGGGGAGCTGGCCATGGACAACCCGGCCCCTTCCACGAGTCTCTCCCCGTGGGGATACCGGGGTGGGGTCTTTCGTAAAAATAGTTCCCCCACCTTCTGGAAGTTCTGTGCTTGTAACTTCCTCTAATCTGCCACTCTCTTTGACTCTGCCTTTTCCCTTTGCTTTCTGTCATCTACTATCTTTCTGACTTATTGGCCCATTCTCCAGCCTTTTAAAAAAAAAAACCTTCCAAATCAAGTTTTTCTCCTTTGAGCTCCTCCGAAATCGGAATGTGTCGGCTGTACGCAGCGGGGAGACCAGTGAAAACTGAAAAACGGACACATACGTAGCTTACCCATTATGGCCTGGGTACACAGAAGAAGAATAATGTCATAATCATGTAGAAACTTAAGCCTACTTTGTACTTAGCATGACATTTAAAACCAAACAAACATAAATCAAAGTTTAAATCATTTAAGATCCTTGTTGTTTTATTTGTTTGTTTTATTTTACTCCTACAATAGCCAATTTGCACACTAAAAATTAAAGTTAAGAGAATCTGTCCAAGATTTCAAGACATGATGGAACACCAATGTTTAAAGCCCGCCTAAACCTTATTGCTTGTCATAAACTCATGACAACATAGTTCAAGTTGAGCAAGAATGTCATTTAGATATCAATGAGAAAGACTAGAGAAGGCAGGACAGAAAATGTATGTGAAAAGGAGCAGGGATTTAGACTCAGACAATGCGTAAAAGATCAGAGACTCTATCTTTAGCCAAATTATGACAACATAAAGCCGGAATTCCATATGAGCGATTATAAAGGCAAGAATCGACGGCGATAATCGCCCGCGATTAAATTTTATCGCCACCAACAGTAAAGTACACCCATAAGCACAATAATCGTGAGCAGTCAGTCGAAAATCGCTTGCGATTTTATTTAAATGCCTGGCGAAAATATTTTTGTCGTCGAAAATAGTCTGAAAATTGGCGGAACTAAAACATCACGCCATTTTTTCAGCGAGCATGGTTTCCAAAAGCTTGGAGAAACTTGTGGTACTGATGAAAAACGTTGCTTGCAATTCCGTAGGCGCGATCAGGTTTTTTAAGCGCGATGTTTGAAAAGCGCCATAGAAAAGCGCCAGCGATTTTAGTGTCAATGGAATTGCAAACAAACCTTTTTCGTCGCTGTCGAAAGTCGCGGGCGATTTAAGCCAGCGAAAATAGCGCATATGGAATTCCAGCTTAAATGTAAAACTTT
>CM065697.1:30688223-30770723 GCA_017654935.2 Phymorhynchus buccinoides
TCTGTTTTACATGCCTGCTTCTTTGTACCATGTATTACGGACTATAAGGCAATACTTTTTTCCCCAGACAGACATCAGCGCCTTATAACATGATGAACAAAATAGTAAGAAAGTGTACAATATTTTACGGACTAGTAATACCCCAAGTATTACATAAAATTGTTATTTTGATACTATAGTTTCTTACTATATATTATTAGTCACATCATAAGCCGCAGGGGTCTCAGTCTGGGGGGAAAAAAAGTATTGCCTTCATAGTCGTAAAATACGGTAATAACCAAATCTAAATTTTGTGTATAAAATAGGGGGGAGTATAAAATGGGGGGGGGGGGGGATGGGGGGACCTTACAATAAGGTGTACCTTACAGTCTGAAAAATATGGTAGTTAGTCTGTTTCTGAATTATGTTTACAGTTGGATTCTTTTCGCAAAAGTCCTTATGAACGCAAAATCACAGCACACCGAGTATTAACAAAAAGCCTGAATATACAAAGAGTTTGCAGTCTGCAGCTGACTGAAGCCGGTTTTTTTTACTCCCACCCTTTCACCTACACTACAGGTGGGGATCATTGTGAACTCACTCACTGCCTCTGTTGCCATACTTAACTCTTCCCACCTTCCACCCTTTCACCTTCCAGGTGGGAAGTGAAAAAGTTGGCTTCGTTCTTTTCAAGGTTTGGTAGGCTGCGGAGTAATCACTCTTTGTGAACTCACTCACTGCCTCTTTTTTACTCCCACCCTTTCACCTTCCTGAAAAACACTGGTAGGCTGGGGATCATTGTGAACTCACTCACTGCCTCTGTTGCCATACTTAAACTTAAAGACCCACCATGTCACAATGTCAAAATCATGGTTTTCACTCACTGTTTTCCCTCTTATAGCTGGTAAGAAATCTTAAGAAATCTTCGAAGCATAAGAGGGAATGTGACACGTGACACTGGGGGTCTTTAACACTTCCCACCTTTTCACCTTCCAGGTGGGAAGTGAGAAAGTTGGCTTCGTTCTTTGCAAGAGTAATCACTCTTTTGAACTCACTCAGGCCTCTGCGAAGTAATCACTCTTTGGGAAGTGAAAAATGACATTTAGGCTTTTTGGTATTCCCCTACCACTCACTCTTTCTCTGTGCGGATCTCCGACTTCTGCCGCCGGAGGTCGTCCAGATACTGAGCCACCAGCAGATCCTCGTAGGACACCATGCCCGACTTGGAGCGGTTGAACATGTGCGCCCCTTTCTGCACCGGCGTCGTCTTGTCTGGCGGCCTCCCATAGGCGGGACGGCCGCTGCTTGGACGTTGGCCTCGCCGCCTGGTGCAAAAAATAATGTCAATAAATCGCCATTGAGGTTTAAAACACAGACACATTGCATTTTTCACTTGGTCATGCTTAAGTGCTTAAGTGTCATTTGAATTTCACTTGGGTTTGTCCACTAAGGCCGGGTTCACATTAGACGCGTAAGTTCCGTACGGAAAACCCTAAATAAGTGGAAGAAAGAAGGATAAAAGTTTACGCATAATGGGGAAATCCGGACACGTGCGCAAATCTTTCCCCTTCTTTGTCTCACTTATTTATGGATTGAGCACGGGTTTCCGCATGGAATATCCGCTTATGTGTGTACACGGCCTTAGGATTGTCCCAGCTATGAGGTCTTTGACATTTTTGTCACTTGCAAGAACCATTGTGTTTGCTGTTAGTACAGGATCCACTCCATGGCTCGATAAAGAAGGACTTAATCCACCGAAATATCTCTCTTCCAGATACATTTGATGTTACTTTTTTTTATCATGGTAGTTTGTATTTAATGCCATTAAATTACTGTATCCTTGGTTGAAATGGAGAAAAAAACCCAGACAATGTTTGCAATACATTGATCAGTGTCAATTTTGCCAATTTTCATTCTGATTGGCTCAGTAGGTTTGGCTTCTAAAGGCTGCAACAGTATTTGGTGCTTTTTTGTGCCTTTTTTTGGGAGGGGCGGGGGAGGTACTTGGTACTTTATAGTCACAGAGGCATCTCTGTGAAATTTGGGTTGCTCAAATCTAAAGAGCGCGTCTTCTTTTCCTGATTTCATTTCCCTAAATAAGAAAAGAAGACCCAGCTGAAACAGAGATCTTGGCTATGAATTACCTCCCATCTATAGCAACTTACAGACCCAGAGTACAGCTCAGAAGACAAAAACAACAGCCCCCAGACTTCTAACCCAGTGTGGGTTCAAAAATTCCCCATGGTATTTTTGTTTGTTTTATTCCTATTTTCTTTTAGTTTTTTTTCATTTGACATAGTGCGCTTATGCAGACAACTTCAGCACCCTCGAGATGGAGCAGAACTACATGATTTCAGGGGTCAGAGAGTTCCAGTCTCGGATGGTCTTGAGAAAGAAGGAATTGTTTCTGTAGTCAGTTCTTGAGGGGATCCTTTGGAATTGTAGGTTGTGGTTGTGTCTTCTGCTGCTGGGTGGTAGAGGTTGGACTTGGGGGGAGCTGCACCTGACGCAGGCTAGTCCATTCATCATCAAGTTGATTATTTTGTCACGGAACCGTGGCAGAAAGAAGGTGGGCATAAAAAATTCATATGATGGGGAAACGAACAATCAGTAGGGGGGTATGTATAAAACACGATACCGCCCGAAACCATACGATACCGCACGATACCTAGTGGTGTGTGTGTTAGTGTGAATGTATGCATGCATGCATATATGTGTGTGTGTGTGTGTGTATGCCTGCATGCATGTGTGCTCTGTGTGTGGGTGTGTATGTATGTGGTGAATAAAAACACAATCAAGCATGAGACATGTGACATGCGCACGCACAGGCACACATGCATGCAAACATCTATACACATATACTGACACACAAAGATAGGAACGAGGTCTGTGATCATCCATATGTTTATTCATCCAATATATTAACTTTTCAGATTTAAAAGATCTCTCTCTCTCTCTCTCTCTCTCTCTCTCTCTCTCTCTCTCTCTCTCTCTCTCTCTCTCTCATAATGATGATTCTCCATGACCAAAAATTGTAAAAGAAGAAAAAACAAGTGCAAAGCCTCATAGTAACCCACTATCAAAGGCAGTGTGACTGCCCATGTGGCGATGTAGTACAAGAACGGTCTCTCAAAGCTTCTCTTCCCCCCCCTCTCTCTCTCTCTCTCTCTCTCTCTCTCTCTCTCTCTCTCTTAATGATGATTCTCCATGACCAACAATGGTAAAATAAGAAAAAACAAGTGCAAAGCCTCATAGCAACCCACTCTCACAGGCAGAGTGTGACACACACACACACACACAGTCTTTTTTATTATTATTATAAACACCCTTTCGATCATGGGTAAGTCCCCATTACATTCCGTGTGGAGGGTATCGTGCGGTATCGTATGGTTTCGAGCGGTATCGTGTTTTATACATACCGTCAGTAGGGTGGGGAAAGGGATTCGCTTCAGTCAGCAGGTTTTGCTTCGGTTGGCTTCAAACAAACGTTTGCTTCTTCTGCAGTCATCATTCTGATCTCTTACACATTTTGCAAATCGAAACTAAAGTATTGCTTAAAATGAATGAAGATCGTCTACGTGTCCATGCAAGATTTTAACAAGCACCTGTCATACTTCGACTGCTCCCGCGCGGTTTGGGTGGTTGCCCACTCTGAGCATGATCAGTGCAAAAAAGACGAGTGCAATAAACATATTTTGTTTTTCAGCAGATTTTTATTCGTACCAGAACTTTAGATATGATCGACTTTCTTACCCTTGTCCAGAATCTCCCCCCATCTGAATGCTAAATGTTGACGTTTTTCCGTTCATTCCCTCCGCTGCCATGTTGATTATTTAGGTGATCGCCTAGGAGAGATGACGTCATGCAGACTCGCAGAAAATGGAGGACATTTGTATGATTTGAAAGTCTATTTATTTTCGATTAACTTATGTTGAGGAAACACAGTATTCAGTTAATTAAAAATTACAGTACCCGTTGCAATAATTTGTATTTCCCTATTGTGATGTTAAACTGGAAGTGGGTGTTCCCTTCCTGTTTCATCCCGCATGCACTCTAATGGCGGCCATTTCTGGGTAGATTTGTCACCAACTTGCAGTGTTGTTTCCTGTACTCGAGAAAGTTATTTGCATACTGTTGAATGTGTTTTTCTGCGTGCGAACTATAACGGTGAGCTTCTGGGAATGCCTTGTTTGACAATAAATGAAACGTAGTTTTTTAAACAGGCCTAACCGGCTAGTTGTGCATTGTAAAATGCCAGTCATTGTCAGACTGTGACCTCAGTAAACCTTTTTTGTTCACTTGATCAAGTTTGTGAAGTTTTAAACTCCATTGAATGATAAGAAGCCGATAAGAATCAGTTGCAAAACCTTTTTTGAAAGCTTAAGGGTCGTTGTCAGTGAGTCGCTGATCCAAAGATCGGATAAACTCCACAAACAAAAAGTCAAATGGCCCAGAAATGTAAGTAGTAACTAAGTAAGCTTGAAAAGCCCCAAAAGGGGCGTGAACGATCCTCCATCACGTTACTTCTTCTCCCAGCAATGTCCATGTGCTTTTACTTGCAGTTAGTGCCCTGTGCTTGAGTACTTCAAAGGAAGTCCGTTCAAACAATCAAAGAAAGGAACTTTGCAAGGGATATTTTTTTTAGATGAGTTCCTAAAAGAAAGATTTGAGAGGAACGGGATACAGACGTTTCGTACCCTGGATGTTTCGTCTGGTCGTTTCGTACCTCATGACCGTTTCGTCTTAGTCACTTCGTACACACTTGGACACTTTGTACACAAGCAAAAAATCGCTAAAACTTGGGCTACTTTCTCCTGGAGAGCATGTCACCGCAGGCACAGTGCTCATCTACACTTTTTTTTCTTTCTTTTTTAGGTTGAGAGGGGTATGAAAAATTTAGCTCTCATTTTCTGATTTTGGCCGCACCGGCAACAGCATTTCTCTGGGATAGGGTTTAGGGTTTACACCCTTGCTTGGTTCTTTCCGTGGTTAGGGTTAGGGTTAGATGGTTATACTATAGTTATGTCGATCATGATATTTCATGACAGAAAATGCAGAAAAATACAGGGAAATGGTGAATGCAGATGACTCAAAACATACAGAAAAATGCTGAATGGTGAAGGTAGAATGATAAAAACACCGAATGGTAAGGCTGAATTATGAAAATATTCCACAGAAAACCCCAAAATGTATTACAATGGAAAGTGAAATTGCTGAATAGCAAAGTGATTAACACGATCCCGATGACACATTTCCGTAGTTCGGCTATCCCGCACACTAGAATAGAATTAACGTCATACCGCATCCTATTGACGTGTTTACAAACAAAATAGCACGCACACGCCTGTGCACGAAATGTCTTGCGTACGAAACGCCTGTGTACAAATGTCTTGTGTACGAAACGCCTGTGTACGAAATGTCGTGTACGAAACGCTAAGTTCATGTACGAAATGTCTTGAAAATAATGTACGAAACGACCAATCCAGGGTACGAAACGTCCAGGGTACGAAACGTCCAGGGTACGAAACGTCTGTAATCCAAGAGGAACACATGTGACATGTGTGAAGTCTTCCCTTCACTGCTAAATGAGACTCATCTTATTCTCACTCACAGTCACTTAAACAAAAGGAAAGTCAAAATGGCAGGCTTCACAACACACTAACACACTAAATATAGACTAATCTTCTTCGCCTTAGGCAGCCAACTTCATCACATTGAAGATTCTGCTGCACTTTAGGGGGTAGTATGAAAAAAGTAGAAAGAAAATAAGTTCAGCAAAGATAGGGTAGATAGTCATAGTGAATTATGAGATATGGGGAAAAGATAGAGCCAAGATAGTCAGGAATAATTTAAGTATTTTAATACTCTGTTTGCTGTAGAACTAGAAGGATAATAATTTTATGAGATAGATTTATAACTTTAAGGAAATCAGTCAAATATGGGAGGGGGGGAGACGTGTGAGAGAAAGATGAGTTAAAAGTCATACACGACCGTTAAATGCCCTGGTCTAGCTGGAGACACCCGGGCCCCGCATGATGCATGCAGAGTGTGTCATGCACGTCTGTTAAGTCCCCCCGGATCAGCCGGGGAAACTCTGGCCCCACATGGTGCATGCAAAGGGGTAGGGGGCATGTGTGACAGTAAGGCCACACATGTTGCGTGCAGAGAAGGACCACAGACCTTTCGCAGTATCTAGGCGGTGTCGCAGCCAAAAAAGTCGCTCAGTCAAATAAATCGCCCGGCTACTAGTATGAGTGTGTGTATAACTGTATTTGCGACATTGAGCATGAACCACAAATTTCACTTTTTTTCTTGGGTTAGGGATAGGGTTAGGGCAGGGTTTTCATTTTTAACCGATTGCCGATCGAGAACATCGTTTAAAATTGGCTTTGAATGGGTTGTTTTTGTTGGAGTCTCAAAGTTTCGTGTGTACTGATGTGTTTCCCGTGTGACTAAGCTTAGACCGAAAGTGTTCTAATCTGTTGTTTTTGCTCTTTTATCTGTTGTTTTGTTTCAAAATGAAAACCCGGTTAGGGTTAGGTAAACACTAAATGGTTCAAGTACAGAAAAAGTGAAATTTCTGGTTGTCGCAAATACACACTCATACTCATAGTAGCGGGCGATTTATTTGACTGAGCGACTTTTTTGACTGCGACAGGCTGGACCAATCCGGCTACCGTAGCGGCTTGTGGGTCATACTCATAGAAAGACGGGTGCATCAGTTGTGTCAAAGCATACATGGAAACTGTACGCCGTATCCTAGTTGTTGAACTTGTTCTGCAGCTTTGTGTCCAAACTCAGCTGGAAAAGTTCAGAGTTGCCAATAATACCTCCAAAGCTGTAAATTAGTCGTGCTAAATCCGGTTGATTTGACTCTACCACTGCTGCTTATGGCGTCATAATCATTGCTTTGCGATTATCAACCATTACAATTAACGCAAGTCTGTATCCTTTACTAACAAGGACTCTGCTGATGCAAGCTGTTTTTAAGCACCTGGTATGATTATAGATGCTTTTTGTTCACTTGCGAAACTTCCCTGACGTCTGCTATCATTTTTGCAGGGCTCCCCATTCTGTGTGTCTGTGCATCAAATGTGCATGACAGACGCATTAATGCTTTGTACTGGGGGTGAAACGACGCACTATAATTACTACTCGAGGGTTATGAGACGCACTATAAATCTGCCAAGTGCGTGAGCCCGTCTCCCATTTCACCCAGCGCGTCTCCCATTTCACCCTATCTTTCTTTCTCTCTCTCTCTCTTTGACTCAACCGCTGCTGCTAATTGTGTCATAATCCTTGCTTGATGATTGTCAACCATTACAATTGATGCAGGTATGTTACCTTGACTAACAAGAACTCCACTGAGGCAAGCTGTTTTTCTGCTCCTGGTATGGTTTTCTGCTGCTTTGTTTTCACTTGCGAACCTTCCCTGGCTTCTGCTATCATTTCTGTGCTTGCCGATTCTGTTTATCATCTCGTGGACAAGGTTTGTTCATGATTTAATCAACTCTGCTACTACCGGCTGTACTTTTAAGTCGTCAGACTCCAGAGAAATCTCACCACTCGACTGCGTCATAATGCTGAATACTGTTTACATCTGCATTCATATATATGGGCTACAAGGCCTGCATGGAAAATCTGAATAAAACATTGTTATTGCACACATACACACACACACACACACACACACACACACACACACACACACACACACACACACACACACACACTCTCTCTCTCTCTTTAAGAAAGTACCATGGACTGAGTGGTGCAGTAACATTGATGCTTTATACACCCCTTATTGGTTCCTCTGCAAATTGGAGACTGCCGTGCATAAATTGTTGCATGTCTCTGGCGGCTTGTGCGTCATAGAAATACGGGTACATTAGTTGCGTCAAAGTACATGTGGAAGCTGTACGCCGTATCCTAGTTGTTGAACTTGTTCTGCAGCTTTGTGTCCAAACTCAACTGGAAAAGTTCGGAGTTGCTAATAATACCTCCATAGCTGTAAATTAGTCGTACTAAATCCTGTTTCAAGATTTGACTCAACCGCTGCTGCTTACATAATCCTTGCTTGATGATTGTCAGCCATTACAATTGACGCAGGTCTGTACCCTTTATTAACAAGGACTCTGCTGAGGCAAGCTGTTTTTCTGCTCCTGGTATGGTTCTCTGCTGCTTTGTTTTTACTTGCGAACCTTCCCTGGCGTCTGCAATCATTTCTGTGCTTGCCGATTCTGTTTATGATCTCGTGGACATGGTTTGTTCGTGATTTAATCAACTCTGCTACTACCGGCTGTACTTTCAAGTTGTTAGACTCCAGTAGCATTTTAAGCTCAACAGTTTCCCTGTCGTTTATTGCATGTTTGAACCACTGTCTGAGCAGTCTATAGATCACATTAAAAGGCATATCTGATCCTGTTTTGAGCGTTTCATAAAATTCTGTTCTGAGCGTCACGTTTTCTGGCATGGGTGTCGCAACAACCATGTGATTCACTTTAACCCTTTCGCCGCCAGCCATTTTTCAGCAAAAATATGTACCATTAAACTTAACTGGGTAGAAAAAAAATCTATCTGCAATATTGTGAATTCCTCTGTGACATGTATAACATTAGGCCTATTCTTACCTCCCAAAATTAAAAAATAGGGTCTTCGGATAACAGGCCCTGATTTCATGCCCTTTAGTGACATGGGTGTAAAACCATTGTGGTGCATAAAGGCGACAATGGCGGTGAAAGGGTTAAATAATAATGTTTTGCACATGTATGCGTACATGTGTGTAAATTGCACATGTGTGTTAAAAAAATATATTTTTAAATTTCAGACTGAGGGTTGGTGTTCACTGAATCAAGATGCCTGTGCCAAAGGGAGAAGGGATGAGAGGATTGTCTGTCTTCATCGCAGACATTAGAAACTGTAAGTCGGTTAATACATTTTGTTTGGCAACGTTCACGTTTCTGTCTGTTTTGTGTGTGGATTTTTTGAAGTCTAATAAGTAGTATCACCATTGTTGTAAACAGACTTTAAGTTCAATCAATCATTATCATACATGTCCATAGGGGAGATAATTTACAACAGAAAAGAGCATATAGCCAACTGCTTGTTCAGTCAACAGATTATCTTCCCTAAGCTAAGGGCAGACATGTGAACATTGCCGTTTGGTTTCTTTAACATTCAATTCATCCAGTCTCTACAGTAACATATTATTGTGTAGGCTTGCAGTTACATTGAAGAAAAAGCTTTTATTTTAAAATTATTTAATGGAATAGAAATAAACAACTTTCATAATCAGTTGGTGGATTGTCTTTACTAGTGTCAAGCTGTTGTTGTTGTTGTACCCTGGCTTAAAGACTCCAGGGATAATCACAACAGCCGAAGCACTTGAACACAATGGCACAAATGCACCAGCTAGGGATGAGAACATTACGTGTGTGACCGTTTTTGATTACCACGCCACGTGTCCAGCCACATTCCGACTTTGGAGGAGAGTGTCAAGTAATCGTTGGCCCCCGCTCATTTAAAAATTTTTTTTTGCTAATCACCCTTCCTGTCCCTCCCCTCCTTCCATTTTTTGTTCGTTTTTTACTTTATTGTATAATTTTAGACGCAGAAGTTAGGTAGTACAGGATTGACAGAAAGATTAATAATGACTAATGAATCTCATGCATATTTTTAGTGGTGATTGTTACTATATAATGTTAGACAGAGTCAGACCTGTTTACTCTACTCTTTTTTAGTAGTCTACTCAATTTGGATCTCTACTACTCTTCAAAACTGATGCTAATGCTCTTTAACCTCTTCACTGCGCTGTTGACGAACGCTGTTCATCACAGAATCCGCTGTGAGCAATGCTCTGTTGACGACCGTCGTTCGTCATGATTCAACGCTTTCTCTGTTACGTACTGCATTGGCGAAAATCCTTCTTTGTAAGGTTTAATAGGCTCCCTTTACAACTCTCCTACCCCGCTGTAGGTTTCTTCTGGTGGTTCGTTCATTAGGAGGGTGTGTGGCCCAGATGTCTGTGTGTGTGTGTGGCCATGTGTGTGAGTGTGTGTGTGTGTGTGTGTATAAGCAAAAGAAAACCACTGGCGTGATTTTGTGTGTCTGAAAATTTCCTTAGCATAGCCTATCTATAGCAAAACATGATAGCAGCGAAAGGGTTAATTCTTGATTGCTACTCATTTTCAGTGAACAGTGTTTAATGGGTTTAATGAATAGGACTACACATTTCACACCAGAACTACTGAATTTAAGCTATCCAGACTACTCAAGACTTGTGTAGGGGGTAACCAGGTCTGTAGACAGTAGAGTCAATTGATTCAATTTTGAATGGTTGATTTGGAGAGCTAGAGGATGGTTGAAAATCTGGGGTTGAGCTGATTAAAACCCTTTTGCCGCCAGCCATTTTTCAGCCAAAAAAATAGCCTTAATTTTTGCACTATTGCAGGAGCTAGAGAATAAACATTTATCTGCAATATTGGGAATTCCTGTGTGACATGTGTAAAAATTATGCCTATCCTTACCTCCCAACATTAAGAACATAGGGTCCTCGGATAACAGGCCCTGGTTTGATGCCTTTCAATGACATGGGTGTTAAACCATTGTGGTGCATACATCAATGCGACATTGGCAGCGAAAGGGTACATAATACATGTTTTTGTTTATTAAAATACCGTATTTTATGGACTTTGAGGCGCACCTGATTATAAGGCGCACCCCCCAAATTTGACTCAAACTTCAGATTTTGTTACTCTATTTCCTTACTATATTACCAGTCACATTATAAGGTGCAGGGATCTCAGTCTGGGAAAAAAGTATCGCCTCACAGTCCCATGGGTGCAACTTTTCCTGGTATGCAACTTACAAGGATTTCCTGTTTTTGAATTTTACCAGAAAAAGAAATTCCTTTTTTTTCAAATTTGTCAAACAAGATCTTTGTGTGTCTACTGTATTTTTCAAACACTTTATAATAAGCATTTGTATAAATTGTGGGAAAAGCAATCTAAAATACCTTCATAAATACATTTTTGCTTCAGCTGCATGGGGGACATAACCCCTGGACCCCGGCCTTTTAGTTTTTTTCATTTTGTGTAGTTGCACCCATGCAGTCCGTAAAATACGGTTCTTTTGCTGTCTTAGGCAAAAGCAAAGAAGCGGAGGTGAAGAGGATCAACAAAGAGCTGGCCAACATCCGGTCCAAGTTCAAAGGGGACAAGACGCTGGACGGCTACCACAAGAAGAAGTATGTGTGCAAGCTGCTCTTCATCTTCCTGCTGGGCCACGACGTGGACTTTGGACACATGGAGGCCGTCAACCTGCTCAGCTCCAACAAATACACAGAAAAACAGATCGTGAGTCTTTGTTTGCATGGTGAAAATACTATGATATATATGTTTATTTAGTCTGATGCTTAGAGTGTGAGTCCTTGTTTTGTGCAACCCTTTTTTTGTGGGGGGTGGGGGGGGTGGGGGGGGGGGGGGGGCAGGGAGGGGAGACACGATGAGGGCAGACTTGGGAAAACTAGCTATCAATTTGGTCATACCAGGCAGGGGGATTTCTCCCTGCTCTTACTGACTTTCAACTGCCATGGGATTTTTACGTACATAAAGCGCACAGGTCAGACTAGCTTTAAGTCCCCATTCGAATGACTTGGCGTTCAGTCCGATTTTCCTGTCGAACTAGAAAGAAAGGGCGAGGCCGGGATTCAAACCCGGGTCACTCACCCTCCAGTCACACTTTAAAATCGGCAGGCGAACGTCTTAAGCACTCTGCCACCTTCAATAAAAAAAAGAAAAAAGATTTAATATAAAATAAAAGGAAACTTGGACTTTTCTTGTACAATCCCAGGGCTACCTGTTCATCTCGATTCTGGTGGGTGCTGGCTCTCAGCTGACCAAGCTGTTGTGTGCTTGTTTATGGAATGGAAAAGAAGACCCTTCCTTGATATTAATTTCTAGAAAACCTGATTTTCTTGTCTATTATCCAGGCATCAGAACTGTCAGAGGATTGAGAATTTCTGACAGAGGATTGGCCTCTTGCTGTCAGAGGTTTTGACTTTTTATTGAGTGTGATCTTTTCTGTTAAATAGCATTTTAAAGTGATTTCTTCACTGCATAAAGCCTTTTTGGTTATGTTGGGAACTGATTTCAGTGTTGTCCCACTATAGTCTGGGGCCTTGATGATCCTTGGACCGCGGTTTTCAGAGGATTGGACTTCAGACTATTCTAATGCCTGATTGTCAATCCCAGGGCTACCTGTTCATCTCGATTCTGGTGGGCGCGGGCTCTGAGCTGACCTAGCTGTTGTGTGCTTGTTTATGGAATGGAAAAGAAGATCCCTGATTTTCTTGTCTATTTTCAATCTCAGGGCTACCTGTTCATCTCGATTCTGGTGGGTGCAGGATCTGAGCTGATCAAGCTGTTGTGTGCTTGGAATGGAAAAGAAGATCCCTCCTTGATATTAATGTCAAGAAAACCTGATTTTCTTGTCTATTTTCAATCTCAGGGCTACCTGTTCATCTCGATTCTGGTGGGTGCAGGATCTGAGCTGATCAAGCTGTTGTGTGCTTGGAATGGAAAAGAAGATCCCTCCTTGATATTAATTTCAAAAAACCCTGATTTTCTTGTCTATTGTCAATCTCAGGGCTACCTGTTCATCTCCATTCTGGTGGGTGCGGGCTCTGAGCTGACCAAGCTGGTGATTCAGGCCATCAAGAACGACCTGGCCGGCCGCAACCCCATGCACATCAACCTGGCCCTGCACTGCATGGCCAACATTGGCGGCCGGGAGATGGCCGACGCCATGGGCCAGGACATCCCCAGACTCCTGGTGTCAGGGTAAGAAACTGATATGGCTTGCCATCATGTTTAAAAACACGATGGCGAAGCCATATTAACGTACTTTCATGCGCATCAATCGGGTCCTCCACTGCATCAGGGCCAACATCGGTGGCCTAGGGATGGCCGATGCCCTCGTCCAGGACATTCCCAGACTCCTGGTGTCAGAGTAAGAAAGTAAAAGATCAAAATCGCAAAGCCATATCAATGTACTTTCTGTACTGCATGGCCTACATCGGCTGAGAGATGGCCGACACCCTCGGCCACGACATCCCCAGACTCCTGGTGTCAGGGTCAGTGATGTTTGAAGAAACAAGGTGGTGACTGCTGGATCCTATTGGTAAGCACTAACCTGGGTGGGTGGGAGGACGAAGGAGGTAATTTGCTGGGTGACAAGTGTCGAGCATAGCTCTTCGTCAGACTGAATTTGCAGTGGTGTGTTGGCAGTCTGTCTTCACTGACGGAGTATTGTTCAGGGGAGGAATGGGTGAACACATATTAGAAATTATTTCAGTCCTACGAAGAGCTATGCTCGAAACTTGTTACCCAGCAATCTACCTCCAAGGATCCTTCTTCCTCCCACCCACCCAGGTTAGTGTTCAGTGATGTTTTCTTTTCTTCGACTATGGGTGTTTTTCTTCTTTCATTCATTTCTATGGATGCTATGGGTCTGTTGAGTTGAAACCACACTTCTAAAAATGTGTTCTATATTTCGATAAATCATAATGCACGGCTATACCTTTTTTTCCTTATTGCCTTTTTTGGGTTTGTATTTTAAATGGAGATGAATCTGATCTTGAATTAACTTCGTAACTAATTAATGAGTACTGTAGCCATGCTTCTTTTATTTTTCTCTTAAAAATTGTAAAGTGCTGAGAGGAGAATGGTTTTGTTTGTCATTGAACAGTGCTATAAGCTTTGTTTAGTAGTACTAACTTAGTAGTAGTAGTAGTAGCAGTATGTTTGCCAATCAATTTTATATCACTTACGTTTGAAATACAAATTGATTGATTGTACAAATGGGTTACCTGAAGAGAGAGACAGCTTGAAATTTGAATGTAAACCATGAGAAAAGCAGATCCAACGTATTTATTTTGCTCATTTTGACTGTTTTCAACAGAGACACCATCCACCCTGTGAAGCAGAGCGCAGCCCTGACACTGCTGCGCCTGCTGCGTTCTACCCCAGATCAGATCCCCATGGGGGAGTGGACCTCGCGCATCATTCACCTCCTCAACGACCAGGACATGGTAAGAAAAACTGAAACAGACTGCAACGTCACTTGAACATACAACAAACAAACAACTGCACAACAAGTGTAAAGTGATGTTATTTTATTCACAAGAGACAAAACAAAACTACTGGATATTTCGGCGAATGCGCCTTTATCGACATAGACAAACAAGAAAACAGCAAAACTGAAACAGACTGCAACGTCACTTGAACATACAACAAACAAACAACTGCACAACAAGTGTAAAGTGATGTTATTTTATTCACAAGAGACAAAACAAAACTACTGGATATTTCGGCGAATGCGCCTTTATCAACATAGACAAACAAGAAAACAGCAAAACTGAAACAGACTGCAACGTCACTTGAACATACAACAAACAAACAACTGCACAACAAGTGTAAAGTGATGTTATTTTATTCACAAGAGACAAAACAAAACTACTGGATATTTCGGCGAATGCGCCTTTATCAACATAGACAAACAAGAAAACAGCAAAACTGAAACAGACTGCAACGTCACTTGAACATACAACAGACAAACAACTGCACAACAAGTGTAAAGTGATGTTATTTTATTCACAAGAGACAAAACAAAACTACTGGATATTTCGGCGAATGCGCCTTTATCAACATAGACAAACAAGAAAACAGCAAAACTGAAACAGACTGCAACGTCACTTGAACATACAACAAACAAACAACTGCACAACAAGTGTAAAGTGACGTTATTTTATTCACAAGAGACAAAACAAAACTACTGGATATTTCGGCGAATGCGCCTTTATCAACATAGACAAACAAGAAAACAGCAAAAGGAGCAAAAAGCAGGCAACAACATCTCTTCTTCTGCTTACTTCCCTGATAACATCCACATAAACACCAACAGTAACATTATCACTATATAATAATAATTAATAACATTTATATGGCGCAGTATCCTGACAACAGCTCAAAGCGCCTTACATATACAACGCATATACAAAGCACACATGAACATGATAATACAGGCATGTAATGTGTGTGTGTGTGTGTGTGTGTGCGTGTGTGCGTGTGCGTGTGTGTGTGCGTGTGCGTGTGTGTGTGTGTGTGTGTGTGTGTGTGTGTGTGAAAACGTGTGTGCGTGCGTGCGTGCGTGTGTGTTAAAGAGAGAGAGAGAGAGAGTTGCTTTGCATATGCGCTGTTGGTGGTTGGTGTCACTCTTGAATCTTGTTTTTTGTTATCTGTTGATGAATAATTGATTGTAAAGCGCTTTGGGCTCATCTGAGGTAAAGCGCTATATAAATGTACTGTTATTATTATTATGTAATACTACTATTTAAATACACAATAGAACACCAGGACATACAGATACATATATATACACATGCACAATAAGAGATAATAACAGATGCAAACGGAAGAAAAAATGAAAACACACGCACTCGCCAGCTTAAGGCCAACATATTGACGTCGTTAAAAATAATAATTGAAAATGAATGTAAATGAAGAGAAACGACACACACTCGCGTACGCCCATGCACACATAAAAAAATAAAAAAAAAAAAAAATCAAAAATAAAATCCCCACCCCACCCACTAATCCGCTCCAGTCAACAAAATGACATAAGTCAATAATAAAGTAAGAATGGAGAGGGGAGGGGGGGGGATTCACACACACACGCATGCGCATGCACACACGCAAGCATACACACACAGAGACATACACGCGCATGCACACACACACACACACACATACAACAACACACACTCAACACACACACACACACACACACACACACACACACACCTTGGAGTTCTCTATCTCAAACATAGCGTACGCATCAAGGCCAAGGCACCATCTCTCTACTTCGCTTCAACACGTCGGCCTTCATTAGAGGGAAGAATGAGTGGAGAATGAGGAGAAAGGAGAATCACTCAACAAAAGAAGTGCAGTAGGATTTTCTGAAGAGATAGGTTTTCAGGTTCTTCTTGAAAGTGGGGATAGATGGGCTGTTGCGAAGACTGTCGGGCAGACTATTCCACACCTTTGCGCACTGGAAGCGAAAGGCTCTCTGCCCAGCTGATTTTAGATTGTAGTTTGGGATCTTTAGGAAGTTTTGACTGCTAGAGCGAAGAGACCGAGAGGGTACATATCAACATAGAAAGAGCGTACTTGAAAGATAAGCAGGGAGAGAATCGTCGTGAAATTTGAAAGCTAGGGTGGCCATCTTGTACTCGATACGTGCTGCGATAGGAAGCCAGTGTAGCTGTTTGAGAAGAGGCGTAATGTATATCGTTGATAGTGATAATGTTACTGTTCATGTTTATGTGAATGTTATCAGGGAGTGGTGACCTCAGCGTCGCTGCGCTCTGTCTATCTCAATCTCTATAATATGCATGGGTGCAACTCTTCCTGGTATACAAGGATTTCCTGTTTTAAAATTTTACCAGAAAATAAAGTTCCTTTTTTTTTTTTTTTTGTCAAACAAGATCTTTGTGTGTCTACTGTATTTTTCAAACACTTTAGAATAAGCATTTGTATAAATTGTGGAAAAAGCAAACTAAAATACCTTCATAAATCAATTTTTGCTTCAGCTGCAGGGGGACATTACCCCTGGACCCCGGTCTTTCAGGGTTTTTTTCATTTTGTGTAGTTGCACCCATGAATATGTAGTGCTGATGGTATATTTGCTATGTCCTCAGGGAGTGGTGACCTCAGCCGCCAGTCTGATAGAAGCCCTTGTGAAGAAGAATCCTGAGGAGTACAAAGGGGTGTTCCTTGTCCTCTCTCTCTCTCTGTCTCTATTTCTCTCTCTCTCTCTCTCTCTCTCTCTCTCTCTCTCTCTCTCTCTCTCTCTCTCTCTCTCTCTCTCTCTCTCTCTCTCTCTCTCTCTCTCTCTCTCTCTCTCTCTCTCTCTCTCTCTCTCTCTCTCTCTCTCTCTAAATTCTTTCCTTGTAAAATAAACAATCTCTTATGCGTCTCTGTGTCTGTATATCCTCCTTTAAATAACAATAATTATGGGAGTGGTGACCTCAGCCGCCAGTCTGATAGAAGCCCTGGTGAAGAAGAATCTCGAGGAGTGCAAAGGAAGTTGGGTGCGATGGCGAGGTGTCGTCAGTGGACTATCCTCCTCTTGGAGCAATGGTCCTAACCCTAACCACAAAGGATGTTCCTTGTTTTGTCTCCTCTCTCTGTCTCTATTTGTCTCTCTCACTTTCCTTTAAATAACAATGTGTGTGTGTGTCCTCAGGGAGTGGTGACCTCAGCCACCAGTCTGATAGAAGCCCTGGTGAAGATGAACCTAAGGAATACAAAGGATGCAAGTCTCTGCTGTCTTTCTATCTCAATCTCTCTGTATGCTGTGCTGATGGTATATTTGCTGTGTCCTCAGGGAGTGGTGACCTCAGCCACCAGTCTGATAGAAGCCCTGGTGAAGAAGAACCCTGAGGAGTACAAAGGATGCAAGTCTCTGCTGTCTTTCTATCTCAATCTCTCTGTATGCTGTGCTGATGGTATATTTGCTGTGTCCTCAGGGAGTGGTGACCTCAGCCGCCAGTCTGATAGAAGCCCTGGTGAAGAAGAACCCTGAGGAGTACAAAGGATGCGTGCCCTTGGCCGTATCCAGGCTCAGCAGGGTAAGTGCTTCTTCCTCCATCTCTCCGCTTCTGCAGAAAGGTCCCTGGGAGGAGGAGTAGCCATCTGCCAGCAGCATTGTAAGCCTGGTATAATGTCAGGGCTCCCAATCGTCCCACAAAACAAGGGGTCCCAGGGACTCCTTCACTTACAGTATAGAGGGTCCTAGAGGGTCCCAGTGGCATTGCAAATGCTAAAAATATTTTTTTTAGTGCATCCCTGGGACCCCCTGCAAATTCTTTTAGAGGGTCCTTTAGAATTTTAGTACTTCATAGACCCCCAAATGGGGGTCCTTGGAGCCCTGAGTGTTATGCCTTGGACGTGGGGTGACTGTGAAACACAGTTTATCTATCATCAAAACGGCCTTTGTCTGGCCTTCGTGTTATTTATGGTTTGGGCTTTGTGGAGCTGATTGGTTGATTGGCCTTTTGTTGTCAAGTGATCAAACCAAATTGGAACTAAAAAGACCAGCCGCCGTGGTGTAGTGGTTAGCGTCGCGGACTACTGGCTGGGAGGTCTTGGGTTCGAATCCCATCAGAGGCGAGGGTTTTTTCGGTCCTGGACCGACTCCTACCCAGAGTGAGTGGCTGTGGGCTCAATGGGAAGACTGAAACCACACAGTCGAGTTTCATCCGCTTAACGGATGCGATTCTGAGAGTGTTGCTCTAATTTCAAGACCAACACTGCAGGTGTCTGTAGTTCTCGGGCCTGGTTAACGCCGGGATATCATTATGAAAGGAAGCGTAGAATACAGCCCTGCCATGCAGTCTCAGACCGATACGGAACTCCATAGCATCATCATCGTTATCATCGGCCTCATTTTCCATCAATCATAAAAATTAAAAAATGTCTCAAATTCTGTGGCTTTGCATGCCCTGCTCTCATGGTGACCTCAGTTTCGGTTTCCAATCCAGTCTATGCCTTGGTGTGTTCGGGTCAAAGTCATGGGGATCAGTGTGTTCTGGGGAGCTGTCGGTGGACGGTCGTGGTGGCGCCCTCGGAGGAGGACCTCACTCACGCTGGCTCCGCGACTAAGAGAATAGTGTCGTCAGTAGGGGGCTTAGTAGGTGGTGTCCTGAACAGGCTCCACTGAACTCCACCAAAGTGACTCAGCAGAAGTGCAGTGTCTCCTCGGTTGGTTGCCTTTTGACGGCCTAACATAGATTCACTCCCCTTGGACTGCTGGTCTCGGTTTCTGCGACTTGAACAAACCCGGGTGTAGCTGCGAGTGGGAGCAACGCCACTGTACAGCCCAGAAGATGGGACAGCCCAACCAAAAAAAACAAAAAACAAAAAAAATGGAACTAAAAACACTTTTGAGCAAACTAGTATTTGCTCTCTCGTTCTATTTGATACGTATATCATATATATCTATGTATATCGTATGTGACTCAGCACCATGAAAGGGACATTAAGTCACTGGGCTAGTTTCTCACAACAGGCTTGCAAAGTCAAAAATCTCATTTTTTGTCAATTTTGAGTTATGGGTATTTTTGTGTTCTCTAACATCTTACCTTTCATATTTATAAAGGATAATCTTTAATATGGTCTCTAATTGGTCTTTTAGGTGTTTTAAAACAAGTAAGTCAATGCAGTTTCTTCAGCTAGACTAGACTTTAGACAGTGTTTTCTCAAAATGGCCGACGTTCATCCTACTGACTTTAAATACTCATAAATCTGGAATGGAAAAGGATACAAGAATGATTCTTGTATTATTGGAAAGAGAATTGTCTGAAGTGTTCAAGTGTATAGTTTTCTCGGAATGGTCAGTTTGACACTTAATGTCCCTTTCGTGGTGCTGGGTCACATATGTGAGCCATCTTGGTACTTTCCGCTAATGAAATTGTGAACTTCGAGTATTTTACTGTTAATGCACAAACAATGAAAACGTGAACTGAGTGTGTTGTAAGTACACACTAATCACAGTCACTGATGCTGTATCTTAATCATTTTTTTCATTAACCCTTCCAGCCATATTTCAGCCCAAAACATTCCATTAAATGTACCTGGGTAGAGAACAAAATCCATCTGCAGTATTGGGGATTCTTCTGTGACATATATAAAATAAGGCCTACCCTTCCTTCCCAAAACTAAGACAATAGGGTCTTTGGATAATAGACCCCAATTTGATGCCTTTTAGTGACATAGGTGTTAAATCACTGTGGTGCTAAAATGCGACTTTGGCGGTGAAAGGGTTAATGAAAGAGTTGCTTGTTATAATGTTTCAGATTGTGACTTCATCCTACACGGACCTGAAGGACTACACCTATTACTTCGTGCCCAGCCCCTGGCTGTCTGTCAAACTTCTCAGACTACTTCAGAGCTACCCACCACCAGGTCAGCAGCAAGCATAGTATCGTCGGTGATGTGTGCGCGAGAGTGAGTCTGTCTGTGTCTGTGCAGCGCGTGTGACTCTTGTGTGTGAATCAATATTCTTTACATTATATAATAATAATAATAATAATGGGCATTTCTAGCGCTTAATCTTAGATAACCCCTAAGCGCTTACAATAATAAATAAGTTATTAATAAATTAATAAACCATCAATAGAAACAAATGAACGTCAAAAATATGTTAAACACAAGCACACACACATACACTCACTTGCGCGTTTTTTCTTTCTTTCTACAGAGGAGCCCAGCGTGCGCACGCGTCTGACGGAGTGCCTGGAGACGATCCTGAACAAGGCGCAGGAGCCGCCCAAGTCGAAGAAGGTGCAGCACTCCAACGCCAAGAACGCTGTGCTGTTTGAGGCCATCAACCTCATCATCCACATGGACTCCGACCCAAACCTGCTGGTCAGGGCCTGCAACCAGCTGGGACAGTTCCTACAGCACAAGGAGACCAACCTCAGGTGAGACAGAGATATGCACAGAGATGTACAGACAGAGAGACAAAGATAGAGAGACTGAGATATACACAGAGAGAGAGACAGAGATATACACAGAGAGAGACAGATATCCCATCCTGATCAGGGCCTGCAACCAGCTGGGACAGTTCCTACAGCACAAGGAGACCAACCTCAGGTGAGAGATACAGGGAGATAGAGAGAGAAAGAGAGAGTGAACGCCGTGCTGTTTGAGGCCATCAACCTCATCATCCACATGGACTCCAACCCAAACCTCCTGGTCAGGGCCTGCAACCAGCTGGGACAGTTCCTACAGCACAAGGAGACCAACCTCAGGTGAGACAGTGAGGGAGGTACAGAGAGAGAGAATGTCGTGCTTTTTGAGGCCATCAACCTCATCATCCACATGGACTCCAACCCAAACCTCCTGGTCAGGGCCTGCAACCAGCTGGGACAGTTCCTACAGCTCAAGGAGACCAACCTCAGGTGAGACAGAGAGACAGATATACACAGAGAGACAGAGATATACAGAGAGAGAGAGACAGAGATATACACTAATACAGAGAGAGACAGATAACCCATCCTGGTCAGGGCCTGCAACCAGCGGGACAGTTCCTTCAGCACAAGGAGACCAACCTCAGGTGAGACAGAGATATGCACACAGAGAGACAAGAGATGTACAGACAGAGAGACAAAGATAGAGAGACAGAGATATACAGAGAGAGAGACAGAGATATACAGAGAGAGAGAGAGAGATACGGAGAGAGAGACAGAGATATACAGAGAGGGAGACAGATAACCCATCCTGGTCAGGGCCTGCAACCAGCTGAGACAGTTCCTTCAGCACAAGGAGACTAACCTCAGGTGAGACAGAGACAGAGAGAGACAGAGAGAGAGAGGAGAGAGACAGAGAGAACTCAACCTGCTGGTCAGGGCCTGCGACCAGCTGAGACAGTTCCTTCAGCACAACGAGACTAATCTTAGGTGAGACAGACAGAAAGAGATACAGAGAGAGGAGAGAGACAGAGAACCCATTCTGCTGGTAAGGGTTTGTAGCCAGCTGGGATGATTCTTACAGCACAAGGAGACCAACCTCAGTTGAGAGAAGCATTGATGAGCCGGGGGATCGTGGGAAAAGTGATGGGACAAACTGTGTTGAACGAACAAAATCAGTTGAACAAAAATTCCTGGCTCTTGCAGAAATCTGTCTCTCTGTCTGTGTAAATTTGACCGGGGTGTATGTCCTGACATGGAAAAACAATAGGACATTTTCAGTTATAATACAACTATGACCTTGGGACGTCATTGGACAAGAGAGGGAGAGACAGAGAGAGAAAGACATGAAGAGATAAAGTGAGCCATTCAGAGATGGAGATACAGAGGGAAAGAGAAAGAGGGTGATTGAGAAAGAAGCAACCACAGCCACATGCCTGACATGGAGACATTGGCTAATACAAAAAAGAAATTATATATAGGTTGCTGAGTAAGGAGAGTTGGTTGAATAAGAAGAAACTTGTGACGAATGCACGAACGAGAATTAGCTGACTGCTCTGTCGATTGACTGAACCGATGTCTGTTTCGGCAGGTATCTTGCGCTGGAGAGCATGTGTCTTCTGGCCACGTCCGAGTTCTCCCACGAAGCGGTGAAGAAACACCAGGAAACAGTTATCAACGCTCTGAAGGTAGAAATGTCGCTTGGTGTGGAAATGATAGGCGATAACTGAATGATTGACACTAACATGCGCACAGCCATTATCGAATGGTCAGTAAGAAATTGTTAGCTTCTTCTTCCCATTAGCTATCCGATGGCTTAGAGTCAAAACAGACTATCTTTAGATAGTCCATTGACTTATTATTGATGTTATTGCAAAAACTAACAACTAAAATGGGGGTTATGCTTTTTATATTTCTGCAGTCTTTTTTTTTAACAAGTTATTAGTTTTCACAATAATTATGTTCAATAATACGTCAATGGACTATCTAAAGATAGCCCGTTTTGACTCCAAGCCATCATATTTTTATAGTTAGTTTGAAAGAGAAAGTTGACGCTCAGTTTTGTTTTTGGTTATTTTCTGAGAAATGGAAACAGTATTGTTGTCTCTTTTGACAAATTGACTTCATTGATAATGGCAGTTTAGCGGAAATATTGTTTTTCTGATAAGGATAACACGTGTGCTTCTTTTACCTGTGTTTTTTTCGGACTATAAGGTGATACTTTTTTCCCCAGACTGCAATCCCTGCGCCTTATGATATGACCAATAATATGGTAAAAAAATATAGTAAGAAAATCTGAATTTTTTGTACCATTTGGAGGGTGCGCCTTATATCAAGGTGTGTCTTATAGTTTGAAAAATATGGTAAAACAAAATCTGTTTCTTGATTGCCTTGCTTTCTGATGATCAGGAAATATTCTAAGGTACGTATATATAGTTAGTATGTATATATATATATGTATATAGATAGTATGTATATAGGTATATATCTGTTTCAGTTTTTGTTCTTTTGTTTGTAGCAAGTAGATTGGTAAGAAAAATACTTGCCAAAGATAGCGGTTAGAACTATTGAAATAACCTTGGCATGCAACAGTAAGTTTATTGAATTCATTTAGTTGTGTGTTGTCATTTTCACTGTCACAACAGTGTCACTGACAATGACCATTACAGTTGCTGGGTGATGACCGGTTTCTCTAAATAAACCGGCATTAAGGTGAATAAGTTTGAAAAGAAAACATGAAATTAAAGAGGCAAAAAACGCTAATGCAGAAGTAAGCATTCGTTCCTGTTGTGTTTTGAAAAGTTAGTTTGTGTTTCCATGTCTACAGAGAGATTAGTTTGTGTTTCCATGTCTACAGAGAGATATGTCTAGGAAAATGGTAGGTGGTTTACATGTTTCTGTCCTTTCCTTTCAGGAATGCATAGATCTACATTTTGCTCTTTTTTGTCTCTCTCAGACCTGCCAACCTTTCCGCTTTGAGCGGAATTTCTTCCACTCAGACTACATTTCTTCCGCCCTTCCGCTCAAGTCCATAAAATTCCGCTTTCAAAACTGTAAAAAAAAAATGTTGAACACACAAATTCATCATCTTATATACAGAGCAGCACAGCTGCTGTGCGTATAACCGACTTTCTAGTTTCTGTTTGCGTACTTCCGTCAAGATGGCGATTGGAATACACCAATATTTCTGTGAAGATTACATGGAAAAGTATATGTGCATTCAGAGATCAAGAAAGTGTGCATCATGCTAGATGTATGATGTGCTCACTACACTTAAAAGTCTCCTATGGAGGGTGTAAGGACATCAAATGCCACATTACTTCTCATTGTCTTATCGAAACTGCAAACTCCCAGACTTCATCTTCCACTGTTACCGACTTTTTCAAGCCAACGAACGGAAGGAAAGGAGAACAAAGATGAACTTAAATTGATTCATTATCTTCCTTCCAAGTCTTATTATTTAAGTCACCTATGGCACCAACCGTCTTGGTCTGCCCAAATAAAAAGGGCAGAGGAACAAACCAAAAGCTTCTTTTGTGTTAGGAATAGTTGTGACATTTCCAGACAAGACTAGTTTTAAACAAGACAAGTTCACAAGGATGAAAATTGCTTGCTTCAAATTATGTTTACGCGCGAAAGGTAAGATGTCGCATCAAAATTCCTCTTACCTCCCAAAAATTCCTCTTTCCTGCTACAAATATTCCTCTTTGGTCTGTTAGGGGATTGGCAGGTCTGTTCTCTGTTCTTGATTTTCCTTTCCACAATTGGAATGAGATGGAAATTTTTGTGTACAATGACATTTGATGTCAGGAAGTGAACAATTTATGATGATAACAAATGAGTTGATTGGTTGTTCTTTTCATTGGTGTCTTATTCCATTCTGTCCATTTCTTTATTATCTAGTCATCTATTTGTCTATTTCTTGGTTCTTTAAAAAAAAAAAAGTACTTGGCATACAATGTCAGTGCATGACCTGTCTTTGGTCCTGACTTCCACAAGGTGTATGTACATCTTTCAAAAACTGCATGTGCCACATACTTGAGGCAAAAACTAAAAAGAAATGGGATACTTTCCTAAGAACTGTTCTTGTGCATCTTGTTACTACTACTATTATTTATTTGTGATCCTTTCCTTTTTTTAAAATATTTTCTTGCTTTTGTTTCCTGTCAAAATCTTAATTTAGGAATCGAACATACAAATCAACATTTTGGGAATCAAGCATACAAATCAAAATGTATATGACTTATAAGGAACTTAATTTTACTCTCCTTGCTTGCCATATCAAGACAAACTTTGAAACTCGATAACTCTTCTACCCGTACTACAATGTGTGGTCTATTCTGCGCATCAGTCGTCATGGACATCTGTGATTACAGTGGAACCTCCCCTATAAGACCTTCAAAAATCATCCAAAATGAGGTCTTACAAGGGAGGGGTCTTATAAGGGAGGTAATTTTAATACTTACAAAGAAGGGCAATGTCTCACAGAAGTAGGTCTTTTGTAGGGAGGGAGTCTTATAATGGGAGGTCTTATTAGGGAGGTTCCACTGTATTAGCTGGCTGGCATAATGATGAAAACTCTCACCAAGTTTGACTAGTGGTACTCATCTATCTACTTGTATTAGCGCATCCACATAGGGGGCGCCCCTATGGTCATAGTAGTAGCCGAACATCGTCTGTAGCCAGTCCGCGACTAAAGTCGTTTCAGGGTGTAAGGTACAAAAGTTGTGTATAACTTTCGATCGCAGAATGCTTTTATCCTGAGAGTTGTTTCCCTTTTTAACCCTTTCACTGCCAACGTCGCATTTTTGCACCACAAAGATTTAAGTTTTAACACCCACGTCACTAAAATGCATCAAATCAGGGTCTGTTATTCAAAGACCCTATTCTCTTCATTTTGGGAGGGAGGTCTTATAAGGGAGGTTCCACTGTATTGGGAATTCCTCTGTGACACGTATAACATTACGCCTATTCTTACCTCCCAAAATTAAGAAAATAGGATCTTCAGATAACAGGCTCTGATTTGATGCCTTTTAGTGGCATGGAGCATTGTGGTGCATAAATGCAACATTGGCGTTGAAAGGGTTAAGTTTTATAATAAGAGAATCAATAATTTCTGTTTTCGTCTGGCAGTGAAGGGGTTAATTATTTTGCATTGTGCATGCTTTTTCCTTTTCAGATGGAAATTGACAGGGTGTGGAATGTGGTGTGCATGTATCATTATACCTCTTGGGTTTTATCAGTGCAAGCAGATTATTGTATGATAACTGGTAGTGTTTTGCTAGAAAAATTATGTTAGAAAATAAGAAACTTTTATCGTAGACAGTTCTGCATTTTCATTCTTATACCATTGGTCTTCTTCTGTCTTGTTTTAAGTCCTCGAGCAAAAGGTGATTTTCTTGCAGCAAGTGCCAAGTCATATAAAGGAAACGGTATGAAATTTATGACGACAAAATAATGCATTAAAATATTTTACAAAACGACCCATGCGTAGTCTCTCACATCTGTCATCCTGAGTTATGGACCCTCTTACCCCCCCCCCCCCCTTCTTTAACACACACTTACAGTTATGCACTTCCTCTTTACAAATACCCCCTTCCAGCACAGCGCTATGCGCAATGAAGCAATCTTAGCAGAACACTCAAAACCAAAACCTCCCTCCCCCCCCCCCCCCCCCCTCTCTCTCTCTCTCTCTCTCTCTCTCTCTCTCTCTCTCTCTCTCTCTCTCTCTCATCTCTCCCCTCACTCTCCCTTTTAGCTTTTTCCCCCCTACACACACACAACGCATATCTTGTCATAAAGCAAGACTACAATAGCTTATTTATATCAATGTGTTCAGAAAATTGAGTACTATCCACTGAAACTGCTCTTGAACCTATCTGCACATTTAAAAAAAATGTCATTAGAATAGCTAATATAAACTGATTTTAAATATAATTGAATTAAAAACATGTTTTAAATTTCAAACAAAGAGCTTTGTTGACTGGTTTCACTTTGTGGTGTTCTGTGTGTGTATTGTGATAAAGAGAACAGCAAACACCCAGGTAGTGGCAATTTAAAATTTTCGGTTTATTGTTAAAACCTTTGTCGATAAAACCAAGGACTGTGTGTGTGTGTGTGTGTGTGTGTGTGTGTGTGTGTGATTCCACACAGACGGAGCGTGATGTGAGTGTGCGTCAGCGGGCGGTGGACCTTCTGTACGCCATGTGCGATCGCAGCAACGCCGAGGAAATCGTCGGGGAGATGCTCGAGTACCTGGAGACGGCGGACTACTCCATCAGAGAGGCTGAGATGGTGAGTAGGGTGGAGGAGGGAGGTGTGGGGGGTTTGGGGGGGGGGGAGGTCTGACAGTGTTTGGGTGCGGCTGTGTGCTGTTTGAAGGTTGAGAGGAGGGGGAGGGAAGGGGGCTTACAATCTGATAGGGTGTGGCTGTGTGCTGTTTGAAGGTTGAGAGGAGGGGGAGGGAAGGGGGCTTACAATCTGATAGGGTGTGGCTGTGTGCTGTTTGAAGGTTGAGAGGAGGGGGAGGGAAGGGGGCTTACAATCTGATAGGGTGTGGCTGTGTGCTGTTTGAAGGTTGAGAGGAGGGGGAGGGAAGGGGGCTTACAATCTGATAGGGTGTGGCTGTGTGCTGTTTGAAGGTTGAGAGGAGGGGGAGGGAAGGGGGCTTACAATCTGATAGGGTGTGGCTGTGTGCTGTTTGAAGGTTGAGAGGAGGGGGAGGGAAGGGGGCTTACAATCTGATAGGGTGTGGCTGTGTGCTGTTTGAAGGTTGAGAGGAGGGGGAGGGAAGGGGGCTTACAATCTGATAGGGTGTGGCTGTGTGCTGTTTGAAGAAAGGTTCCATTGTAATCTCTCTCTGTCTGTCTGTCTGTCTTTCTCTTTCTCTCCTTGCCATGAGCACTTTGGGCATTTGGTTTATGGCAATTTTGAATATCCCCCCCCCCTCTCTCTCTCTCTCTCTCCCTCTCTGCCTCTCTCTCTCTCTCTCTCTTTCTCTCTCCCTCTCTCTCTCTCTCTCTCTCTCTCTCTCTGAATGTATACATGTAACAGTACTGCAACCTTTGGCTTCTGTTCCCAGAGGCTTGATGCATAAACTGGGTCCTGACCTTGAAGTCAGAGACTAAAACGGTAGTCAGAGACTTTGGTGTTCCTTAATTGTTAGGGGACTTACACACAGGAACTGGCCCCTGAATGTTAAGTCAGAGACTGATGCAAGCGTCAGGGACTTTCATTTAGAACGCAATCGCTAGCTTCTACAGTTTTCTGTTATAATAAAAGTAGTTGGAAACTGTTGTGTTCAAGGGGACATAATTATGCACAGGAACTGGGGCCCTAAATCTTAAAGTCAGAAACTGAAACAGGAGTCAAGAGACTTTGAATGGTCGACGTATGGCGATTATTTGACCGCCAGGGGGCATAACGCTCGAGTGGGGCTTATCACGCTATATTCTTAGTTGGGCGTAGTGAGAGAGAGAGGGTTGGACTCCTCCCTATCTCTCTCTCTCTCTCTCTTTATCCCCAACTAAGAATATAGAGAGGATTAGCCCCACTCGAGCGTTATGCCACCTGGTGGGCAAAAGAGCCCGCTAAGTCGCTCGTTGGAACACGGGTTCTAGTATTAGTATTACGTAATACTATTGCGTATTAGTCTAGTATTAGTCCAGGACTATTGGCTACTGCAAAGAACACCTTTTGCAAGAGTGAATGCCCTTGGTGGGTGGGGGAAGATGGTTCAGTACTGACCAAACAAGGCCATAACTCTCGCCAGTAACCCTATTTGAGGCCACTGAATGGCTGCCTTTCGCAAGAGTGAATGCCCTTTTCAGCACTGACCAACAAGGGCTTCACTCTCACTGTCAAGGGCGTTAATAGCCGTAGTTGCAGAGGCCAATTGGCATAGTCACTGAGGTGGTGTATGCTTGTTCCATGCTTTGGTGTGTGTGTGTGCAGGTGCTGAAGGTGGCCATCCTGGCGGAGAAGTATGCGGTGGACTACACGTGGTACGTGGACGTCATCCTCAACCTCATCCGCATGGCCGGGGACTTTGTCAGCGAGGAGGTGGGTTGTTCCTCGGAAACATGGGTACAATTCTTGGTAAAGATGTACTTCAGTCACCCCCACCACCCCCCTCATGTTTACGACCCTCCAATCTCAAAATCTGCTTCTTTCAGTTTCATGAAAACAATCCTTGGTTGATCCTAACGCTTCGCCTTTCCCCCAAAAATGACAGAATGTTGCTGATCAGTGAAAATGTTCAATGCGAAAATTTTGAAGAGGGGGTTTTCTAACATGCATCTTTGCCCAATTCTTGTCCCTCTTTAGAAGATTTTTGCTGGCATTTTATTGCTTGGTTGCTTCAATGGTTGGTTCAATGGATGGCTGGTTGGTTGGATGGATGGTTGGTTGGTTGGATGGTGGGTTGTACATTAACTGATGTCTCTGTCTGTGACTGAGTTCACTCTGGGCTCCCAATTGTCAGCACCTTTGCGAATTTCAGCAAGAATTGAAAAGGAAGTTCTAGGGGTAAAAGTTGTACCATTGTATAGAAAGGTCGGAACAAAGATGAGGGACATTATATTTATTATAGTTGAGCAATGCGATTCTTGGGTAACATTTGTTGCTTAAACTCTGAACTGGTCTTGTGTAAGTACTATCTTGTTCTGGCACCCAAAATCATCAGTACACAGCAACATGGTTAACAAGGGATGTCAGATCCCCCCTATACGTAAATTTGAGGTATTTGGGGCTTTCTTCCCACTCGTTTCAGGGATTGTTTTCCATCTTGTTTTTGTGTGTGTTTTTTTTGTCATTGTGAACCCAGATGCATTCAGCTTGACTGCTTTACCTGTTGTCAAGGAAATGAAAGAAAAAAAGAAATGAACTATTGTCCATTTCCATGGAGAAAGAATGGATTTGATTTGATAAAGATGTCTATAAATTCTTCTTGTTATCTTTTACTGTAACCTGCGGTGTGTGTGTGTGTGCGCATCAGGTGTGGTACAAAGTGATACAGATCGTCATCAATCGCGATGAACTATTGTTCATTTCCAAGGAGAAAGAATGGATTTGATTTGACAAAGATGTATATAAATTCTTCTTGTTATCTTTTACTGTAACCTGCGGTGTGTGTGTGTGTGCGCATCAGGTGTGGTACAAAGTGATACAGATCGTCATCAATCGCGATGAACTATTGTTCATTTCCATGGAGAAAGAATGGATTTGATTTGATAAAGATGTCTATAAATTCTTCTTGTTATCTTTTACTGTAACCTGCGGTGTGTGTGTGTGTGCGCATCAGGTGTGGTACAAAGTGATACAGATCGTCATCAATCGCGATGAACTATTGTTCATTTCCATGGAGAAAGAATGGATTGGATTTGACAAAGATGTATATAAATTCTTCTTGTTATCTTTTACTGTAACCTGCGGTGTGTGTGTGTGTGCGCATCAGGTGTGGTACAAAGTGATACAGATCGTCATCAATCGCGATGAACTATTGTTCATTTCCATGGAGAAAGAATGGATTGGATTTGACAAAGATGTATATAAATTCTTCTTGTTATCTTTTACTGTAACCTGCAGTGTGTGTGTACATCAGGTGTGGTACAAAGTGATACAGATCGTCATCAATCGCGATGAACTATTGTTCATTTCCATGGAGAAAGAATGGATTGGATTTGACAAAGATGTATATAAATTCTTCTTGTTATCTTTTACTGTAACCTGCAGTGTGTGTGTACATCAGGTGTGGTACAAAGTGATACAGATCGTCATCAATCGCGATGAACTATTGTTCATTTCCATGGAGAAAGAATGGATTGGATTTGACAAAGATGTATATAAATTCTTCTTGTTATCTTTTACTGTAACCTGCGGTGTGTGTGTGCATCAGGTGTGGTACAGAGTGATACAGATCGTCATCAACCGCGATGACGTGCAAGGCTACGCAGCGAAAACGGTCTTTGAGGTGAGTGGGGAAAGTTGGGGAATGACTGACGTTTAAACAAACGCACACGCACATGTATACAGTTCTTCTTCTTCTTCGTTCGCTCAGACAGTTTCCTGTCATATGAGCGTAGACGCGTCATGCTGCCGTTATGCGCCTAACTAAGAAATAGTTAGGCCCAGCATGTCAGAATTTATAGAAAGAAGGCAGGAGAACGGAGTATAAGATAGAAAGATAGCAGATGACAGTAAGCAAAGGGAAAAGGCAGAGTCAAAGAGAATGATGGATTAGAGGAAGTTACAAGCACAGAACTTCCAGATGGTGGGGGCACTATTTGTACGAAAGACGCCCCAGTATCACCTCGGGGGGACACATACAGTGATACACACGCATGCGCGTACATGTGATGGTTATTTGAATGAATTTACTTTGTTGTGAACATCTTTGCTTGGGTGCAAGTGCACAAAATGAAAAAAACCTGAAAGGCCAGAGTCCAGGGGTAATGTCCCCCTGCAGCTGAAGCAAAAATTGATTGATGAAGGTATTTTAGGAAGGCATTTATACAAATGCTTATTTTAACCCTTTCACCGCCAGCCTGTTTTCAGCCCAAAAATACCATTATACTGAACTTGTTAGAGAGAGAAAAAAAAATCTGCACTATTGGGAATTCCTATGTGACATATATAACATTAGGCCTATCCTTACCTCCCGAAATTAAGAAAATAGGATCCTCTGATAACAGACCCTGATTTGATGCCTTTTTTAGTGACATGGGTGGTAAACCATTGTGGTGCTAAAATGCGACATTGGCGGTGAAAGGGTTAAAGTGTTTGAACAATACAGTAGACACACAAAGATCTTGTTTGACAAATGTTTAAACATATTCATGTTGATGGATGGGTGTGTGGGAGAATGAAGGAACTGTGGAGTGGAGGGATGAGAGAGGGAAATAAAATATGTTATAATAAAAAAGGGAACTTCCTCTTCTGGTAAAATTCAAAAACAGGAAATCCTTGTAAACCTGGAAAAGTTGCACCCACGTCTTTCTAAAATTCTATAAAAACAACTTTTTTCTCAGAATTTCTCATGTCTGTTTACATGTATCTTCTGGTCTCACATTTGTACTGTGGTAATAGTTTGTATATTTTCTCATGTGATATGAAATCAATGGGTTTTTTGTCTTTGCTTAGAAAAATAATGGGTTTCAAGTAAAACTGACCTGAACATAAAGATTACTGACTCATAAAACTTTGTGAAGTCATTTATGTTTACATAGTTACATTCTGGGAGAGTTCTGTTAAGTGCTAAGTGCTGTGTTTTGTGTGGTGTTGTGGCAGGCCTTACAGGCTCCGGAGTGTCACGAAAACATGGTGAAGGTGGGGGGCTTCATTCTGGGAGAGTTCTGTTAAGTTTTGTGTGGTGTTGTGGCAGGCCTTACAGGCTCCGGCGTGTCACGAAAACATGGTGAAGGTGGGGGGCTTCATTCTGGGAGAGTTCTGTTAAGTGCTGTGTTTTGTGTGGTGTTGTGGCAGGCCTTACAGGCTCCGGCGTGTCACGAAAACATGGTGAAGGTGGGGGGCTTCATTCTGGGAGAGTTCTGTTAAGTTTTGTGTGGTGTTGTGGCAGGCCTTACAGGCTCCGGCGTGTCACGAAAACATGGTGAAGGTGGGGGGCTTCATTCTGGGAGAGTTCTGTTAAGTGCTGTGTTTTGTGTGGTGTTGTTGCAGGCGTTACAGGCTCCGGCGTGTCACGAAAACATGGTGAAGGTGGGGGGCTTCATTCTGGGAGAGTTCTGTTAAGTGCTAAGTGCTGTGTTTTGTGTGGTTTTGTTGCAGGCGTTACAGGCTCCGGCGTGTCACGAAGACATGGTGAAGGTGGGGGGCTTCATTCTGGGAGAGTTCTGTTAAGTGCTGTGTTTTGTGTGGTGTTGTTGCAGGCGTTACAGGCTCCGGCGTGTCACGAAAACATGGTGAAGGTGGGGGGCTTCATTCTGGGAGAGTTCTGTTAAGTGCTAAGTGCTGTGTTTTGTGTGGTGTTGTTGCAGGCGTTACAGGCTCCGGCGTGTCACGAAAACATGGTGAAGGTGGGGGGCTTCATTCTGGGAGAGTTCTGTTAAGTGCTAAGTGCTGTGTTTTGTGTGGTGTTGTTGCAGGCGTTACAGGCTCCGGCGTGTCACGAAAACATGGTGAAGGTGGGGGGTTACATTCTGGGAGAGTTTGGCAACCTCATCGCCGGCGACCCTCGATCCAGGTGATCATTCTTGGCTTGGGCTAGTCCTAGAATGTTTTCTTTTCTTTTTTTTCTGATTGTTTTTGCCAAATACATATTGTATGTGTGTGTACCGTAGGTGTGCGAGTCTCTTTGTGTTTGTGTGCATGTGTGTGTGTGTGTGTGGATTTGATTCTTTGCCAGTGTGTTGTGTATCTTTGCCAGTGTGTGTCTCTGTGTGTGTGCGTGCATGCGCATGTTCGTGTTCTAAACAAGTGAATTGATGCTTGTTCAAATGTAGTTTGCATGCATAGTATTCCTAGTCCCATCCAACATTTTATTTTAAAAAACAAAAAAATAAAGACAAAAAAGCCCAACAACACTGTTGTGACCTTTGCAAACAGATAACATGGACAAAGAACCCGATCAGGTTTCAAGTTTTGTCACTGATGATGAAATAAGCTCGCTACATACAATTCATACATACTGTCAACATGTTTAAATGCAAACATTTTTACAAAGACGTAATGGAAATGCAGAAAGATCGTCTATCAATCATTTATAATAATATTACCATATTTTACGGACTATAAGGCGATACTTTTCTCCTAGACTGAAACCCCTGTGCCTTATAATGTGACTGATAATATAGTAAGAAACTGTCTTAACACAATCTGAATGCAGCTTAAAAAAGGCGGTGGGGGGGGGGGGGGGGGGGGGGGGGGGGGCTTATAATACGGTGCGTCTTATAGTCCGTAAAATACGGTATTAAGAGAGAAAGATAAACAATGATAATCGATGAACACAGTGCTGTATACGGTGTTGTTCCATCTGCTTCGCTCCGCTGTATATGGTCACTCCAAGTATCACCTGCGCAATGCCAACACGCTGTATGCATCCATAACAACGATAATCGATAATCACAGTGCTGTATATGGTGTTGTTCCAGCTGCTTCACTCCAAGTACCATCTGCACAATGCCAACACGCTGTATGCATCCATAACAACGATAATCGGTAATCACAGTGCTGTATATGGTGTTGTTCCAGCTGCTTCACTCCAAGTACCATCTGCACAATGCCAACACGCTGTATACATCCATAACAATGATAATCGATAAACACAGTGCTGTATATGGTGTTGTTCCAGCTGCTTCACTCCAAGTACCATCTGCACAATGCCAACACGCTGTATACATCCATAACAATGATAATCGATAAACACAGTGCTGTATATGGTGTTGTTCCAGCCCCATGGTGCAGTTCCAGCTGCTTCACTCCAAGTACCACCTTTGCAATGCCAACACGCGCGGCCTGCTGCTGTCCACCTACATCAAGTTCGTCAACCTCTTCCCTGAGATCAAGCACAATGTCCAGGAGGTCAGAAACAACTTCTCGATAAAAAAAAAATAAAAAATAAAAATTATAATGCTGAGCGTGAGCAGGTGCAAAGTTCACTCGCATGCCCTTTCGCCGCTAGCCATTTCGCAACCCAAAAATACCCTTAAATTTAGCTAGGTAAAGAAAAAATTTGTATCTGCAATATTGGGAATTCCTCAGTAACATGTATAAAGTAAGGCCTATCCTTACCTCCCAAAATTAAGAAAATAGGGTCTTCGGATAGCAGGCCCTGATTTGATGCTTTTTACCGACATTGTGGTGCAAAAATGCGACATTGGCGGTGAAAGGGTTAACCTGGGTAAGGTCAAGGTCGCGCTCAGACTCACGGACAGACAAGCCGAAAACAATAGAGTACTGACAGGTCTGCGTGTTGGTTTGAGTCCGTGCGTACCCCCCACAATTGAAATCGTTCAGATTGTAAAGAAAACATGTTATGCTTGCGTCATTTTTTCCAATGCCTTAAGGGGTATGCAACCCCCTTCAGTACTCTAGTTCATACCGCTTCGCTCTGGAACTAAGAAAGAATTAAACTGAAACTCCACTGATAGAAATAACAATGAAGTCTAAGCATTAAGCTACAGGGAAAAAAGTAACACATCTCGCTAACTTGAAAACTAAATTGGGAGTGGGTGTCATTTACTGTACTGTGGAAATCGTTTAACCCAATGACTACTGACCATTCGAACCGAGAATCGAACCCAGTCCCCGAGACAAGGGCATTAACTCCGAACGTCACACCAAAGCTTTTCATTAAAAAAATCACTCAGAATAAAGTCTAACTCACATTTCATTTCTGAAAGATGCATATTGAATAGCAATGATGATATTATTATTCCAAAGCTAACACACTGTCACAGAACAAACCATGAATTGGAATAAAAAATCTGTAATGGCGCTCCGAGCATCGCGCCGAGTCAATACTGCGCACGTCACGTGAAAAAAAGGAAAAACATTTGGGGTCACCTCGAAAAATCCGTTCAAAAAGACTAGTGGGTGCTTTCCCTTGCTGTAAGAACCAAAAACGGACCACTGGGAGTCAGGAAAAGGAAGCACTAACTTAGTATATTGCATTGTGGGTAGGGAGAAAGTGAAAGTGAAACTACTAGACCTGGCGTTCAGCGGGCGCAATCAGCGTCATCGGGCACCAGGGAAGAACAAAAATTGGGCGGATTTCGGTTCTGCAGTCTTGAGAGGGTTAACTAGAAGAAAACTGTAGTTTTCCCTACTGCGGTGTAAGGAATAATAGAACCCAAGCATCTTTGAAAATGTAATTATTGTAAAGTTTGGGTTCTGACCTTTTTTATTGATGTAATTATGGAAACAGGCTGTTACTTATTAAATAAACATGGTAAAAAAAATTAAGATAAAAACATCAAAACTCAACTGCCTGCCGAATTTACGTCATTATTTCTTCTCTTTTTTTTTTTCAAAGGACAAGCAGTCTGACGTCATAAGCTTCTGTCATCATACATACGTCATTATTTATTTATTGCACACACACACACACACATGCTCAACAAACGGAGGGGGAAAAAACGTCACAATGTTGTCAAAATCCCGCCGTCGGCAGCGGTTATAAAGAAAGGCGGGAGCGCGGGCTTACAGCGCTCACCTAGCTAAGCGGGCGCATTCTAGAAAGAATTAAACAAACATTAAAAGGACTAAAATTTTATTTTGAGATAGCCGATATTTCAAGATTACAAAAAAAAGAAGTCCTGAAGTTCAGTTGGGTTTTTTTATTGCCTGGAGCTGGCGTCGCCAGATTATGAGAAGTTGCATTTTGCTGGTCATAGAGGTCATGAACTTTAACCAGAAGTGAAAGTGCAACGAGAGCCTGTCAATTACATTGGAAACTGTTGTTTCCCATAAAGCCGCAACACCCGATTCTAGGATTCCTAGAATCGGGTGGTTATTTTTAGACACGCATCTACCAGCAAGAGGAGAAAAGAAGGGTTTGCTCGCAGCGTGTGACGAAAACTGTCGTTTTTGCTCGCCTCCTTCCTTTTATATCCCTGTCGTGCCTTTAAGCTTCCAAGGGGCATTGCCCCCCCGGAACCCCCAGGAGGGGCGCTGTCCCTGCACTCCGCCGGGGCCTGGGTGGCCCCTGGACCACTGCCTTGCAGGATTTTTTTAATTTCTCAGGAACACCCATGACGTGTAGTGTGTTTTGGATTGGGGAGTTGTTTTTTTTGCTGTCCCATCTTCTGGGTCGTACAGTGGCGTTGCTCCCACGCCGCTCATTCCGAATCCCAATTCGCAGCTACACCCCGGCTTGTTCAGGTCGCAGAATCCGAGACCAGCAGTCCAAGAGGAGCGAATCTATGTTAGGCCATCAGGAGGCAACCAATCGAGACACTGCACTGCTGCTGAGTCACTTCGGTGGAGTTCAGCGGAGCCTGTTCAGGACACCACCTACTAAGCCCCCTACTGACGACACTATTCTCTTAGTCGCGGAGCCAGCGTGAGTGAGGTCCTCCTCTGAGGGCGCCACCACGACCGTCCACCGACAGCTCCCCAGAACACACTGATCCCCATGACTTTGACCCGAACACACCAAGGCATAGACTGGATTGGAAGCCGAAACTGAGGTCAGGATTGGGGAGTGTTAACCCTTTCACCACCTATGTCGCATTCTAGCACCACAATGGTTTAACACCCATGTCACTAAAAGGCATCCAAACGGGACCTGTTATCCAAAGACCATATTTTCTTAATTTTGGGAGGTAAGGATAGGCCTAATGTTATGCATGTCACAGAGGAATTCACAATATTGCAGATATTTTATTTTCTCTACCCAGTTAAGTTTAATGGTATTTTTTGGCTGAAAAATGGCTGGCGGTGAAAGGGTTAACATTGAAGCGTTGGTGAAAATGGGCCCTGTTTTATGCGTGTGCAGGTTCTGCGTAGCACCAACAACCTGAGGAACCCTGAAGTGGAGCTCCAGCAGAGAGCCATGGAGTACCTGCAGCTCAGCACCCTGGCCTCTCCCGATGTGCTGGTCAGTAGTAGTACAGTGGAACCTCCCTTATGAGACCTCCCATTATAAGACTCACTCCCACAGGTTCTGCGTAGCACAGACCTGCCTACCCATACGATTTTTCCGTATTTAGTACACAATTTTGAGCCCCAGTACGGTAAATGGAAAATGAATACAGCAAAAATTTGAACTTAAGGTCTTCTAAGATCGGTCAAAATCGAGTGTTTTTCGTCATTTCGCATGGCGGTTTAATGTTCTGTAATGTTCCGTTTTTGGGTCTCCTTGCAAAATACAGAATTTTGAGCAAAAGTACGGAATTTTATTTTGTGGAGTACCTAAAAAAGAAATTGGGGGTAGGCAGGTCTGGTAGCACCAACAACCTGAGGAACCCCGATGTTGAGCTCCAGCAGAGGGCCATGGAGTACCTGCAGCTCAGCACCCTGGCCTCTCCCGATGTGCTGGTCAGTAGTAGTACAGTGGAACCTCCCTTATAGTGGAACCTCCCTTATAAGCCTTCTTTATAACCTCCCTTATAAGACTTCCCATTATAAGACTCCCTCCCACATAAGACCTACTTCTCTGAGACATTGCTCTTATAAGACCCCGTATTACAGTGGAACCTCCCTTATAAGACCTTCAAAAATCATCCAAAGTGAGGTATTATAAGGGAGGGGTCTTATAAGGGAGGTAATTTTAATACTTACAAAGAAGGGCAATGTCTCAGAGAAGTAGGTCTTATATGGGAGGGAGTCTTATAAAGGAGGTTCAGTTCGGGCCAATAACAAAGTGAGAGAGCTACGATACAGACAGGATATTTTTCAGGAAATTTCCTGATTTCTGGAAATTTTAAAGCCAACAGGGCTGTTCTTGAGATTGGTCTAAATCCATTGAGAAATGGGGAGGGGTGGGGTGGGCTTGTAGACGGAGTGGCTGATGGAAGCATGAACAAAATTGTGATGCGAATGAGTTAACATCATCTTCCTATAATCCTTGCTTTGCTGTGCTTTCACACAGGCCACAGTTCTGGAGGAGATGCCTCCCTTCCCGGAGCGCGAGTCCTCCATCCTGGCCAAGCTGAAGAAGAAGAAGCCCACCGTGGCTGACCCCTCTGAGGCCCGGGATCAGCACAAGAAGAACTCGCCCGCATCCGCCACAACCACCACAACCACCAAGCGCCTCTCTGACGCCAACAGCCACCACCCGCCTGCTATACAGGTCAGAGCATGGAACTCGATAGGGCATTTGCTGCGGGTGCCGGCAACCTTGAATTTCACCGAGTTGAAATGAGAGAGTTGAATTGGAGAGCTCAACACGACTCGGGCAGAACGGGCGTTGGCAATTTAGTAGCAGGGCTCCCAGGGACCCCAATTTGTTGGTCTATGTAGCACTAATATTCTAAAGGACCCTCTAAAAGAATGTGCAGGGGGTCCCAGGGATGCACTAGAAAAATTCTTTTTAGCATTTGCAATGCCACTGGGACTTCTATCCCGCTTCTAGGACTCTATACTGTAAGTGTAGGAGTCCCTGGGATCCCTTGTTTTGCGGGATGATTGGGAGCCCTGTAGTAGTCTAGTATAGAGTTTGAAAGCCCGTGGCAAATGCCCTATTCTTCTTACTTTACTGGAGACTTATGTTTGTTTGTGACAAAAACTAGCATAAAGCATATGGACACTCGTACACTCGTGGATACTCGAGAGTTATTAACAGGGGTGCATGTGGGTATGCCTGAAGCCTGAATACAGGCAGTTTGATGCTGATTCAGGTTGTTGCCTGCCTGAATAAAATTCTCTCCTGCTAAGGAGTTATCTCTTGAACTGATCACTAGCTTTAGAGCTGGAACTAGAAATTCAGGCAAAGGTTTCTGTCATCACAGGCACCTATGACTGAGTATCATGATGCTGTCATATCATGATATGCCTATAACAGACCTGTTTACCCACAAGAGTTCACCAGATTTTGTTCACATATCTAACAAAAATATGCTAAATATGGTACACGGGGAAAACATGGTGAAATGGTGAAAAAAAATCTGACTGTCATTTCTGTATATTGCCTGATTCAGGAAACTGGTGCGATCTGTGTGTGTGTGTGTGTTGTTGTTGTTGTAAATAATGGATGACACTTTTGACATAGTATTTGTATAAGTTGTTATTAAAATGTATGCATGTTTGCACTCAGGTTTTTTTAAACTTTCCTGTTGGAGTACTCCTATTTTGTGAAAAATACACTTCTTTTGGATTTTGAGTACATAAAGCCCATTTTCAGGGTAAACAGGTCTGCTATAACTACATTCCTTTATATTCTCCCTAACAGCAGTAACAGAGGTCAGTTTCAAAAAGCAATAACTTGGGGAGAGCTTGGCAAACTGCAAAGCACAATAACTCCAGTGATAATACTAGTACTAATGGATATTTGTTGCGCTCTTTCTCCAAAGAGCTCAGAGCGCTTACAAAGTTAACTTTAGACAACAACAATAACAATAGTAATAAAACGCGCGCACAGCACACAAACACACAGAAAAGACATTCATGCGTGTACCAAAATCATGAGTGCGACGCAGTCAGCCAACACGGGTAGCAAAATGCAAACCAGACCAAACTGCCAGTCGTTCTGCCAGCCTAGTCCAATCCACCCGCATCAACCGCCCAAGGCGCACCCACGACCACGGTACCACGGTAGCAGAATCACATGTTATTCCATTGCATGATTTTGTAAAAGCATTAAAGCGAAGGATCTCATAGTTTGATTCAGTAAAATTAGTTATCTTTTAGGATCGGAGGTAAGCTGGTGTAACTTGGCTCAGCAAAAGCAGTTTTGTATAAGGTTTTTTTTATACATTTGTTGGATTTAGATGAACCAGTCTATTTTCACAACTACAAAGTGGAACCTCCCTATCAAGACCTCCCCTGTTAAGACTCTCTCTAACATGTGACCCCAAAAAACATTTCACCTGATTTTTTTCCGTTTTGATATCTGGACTACTGAGTCACCTCCCTATTAAGACCTTTTTTCAAGGTCTTATTGGGTAGGTTCCACAGTACTAAACAAAACAATCGTTTCATCTCACAGTGACACACAACTGTAGCCTGTGGCAGTTTTTTAATTGTGAAACTGACATTGAAAAGTTAATGTACCGACAGGTTCCATTGACTCCCCCACAGGGAGGAGTAGTAGGAGGAGGAGGAGGGGGAGGGGCTATTGACCTGTTAGGACTGGACGTCCAGCCTGTCAACTCTGCACCCGTAGGGGGGACAACAACGTCGTCGTCATCATCGTCAGCGGCTGTCTTATTGGACATCTTCGGCGATGCCAGTTCTCCCGCTACCGCTACCAACGGCCTCGACTCCAACGGGCTCACTTCGGGGGCCGAGGACAACTTTAAAACGTGAGCTTTTTTTGTTGTTGTTTATAGATTTTTTTTTTCTTTCCTTTTCTGCTTGGTGGATGCTTCAAAATTTGAGGAGTATTTGACCAGCTTTCTGTGTTTCTTTTTTGGTTGGGTGTTGCATTCTGTATATTCTTGTCCCACATATATCCTGAAGCATTGCAGAGCTCTATAAAATAAGAAATAAAAACCTGATTTAGATTGAGGTGAAGTCAGAGTACCAGTACCAGCAAAATAAAATGCTAGTGCTACTATAGCAAAAGACGCAACTGCACATTAATCGCTCTTATTTCCTTTCATTTTGGCGCTTCTCTTGTAATCTTGTCCCACAGATTCATCTTGAAGCACAACGGGGTTCTGTGCGAAAACGACCTGATTCAGATCAGGGTGA
This sequence comes from Phymorhynchus buccinoides, assembly GCA_017654935.2. Classification (NCBI taxonomy): domain Eukaryota; kingdom Metazoa; phylum Mollusca; class Gastropoda; order Neogastropoda; family Raphitomidae; genus Phymorhynchus; species Phymorhynchus buccinoides. The sequence goes on from CM065697.1 coordinate 30,729,043, forward strand.
AGTCGCAGTACCGGTAGAATAAAACATTATTACTGCTACACAAATGCACATAAACCGCTCTTTTTTCCTTTCATTTGGTGCTGCATTCTGTATATTCATGTCCCAGATTTATCCTGAAGCATTGCAGAGTGCTATAAAAAAAAAATTTTTTAAACTGATTTAGATTGGGGTGAAGTTGGAGAACCAGTATTGGCAAAATAAAACGCTAGTGCTACTATAGCAAAAGACGCAACTGCACATTAATCGCTGTTTTTTTCTTTAATTTGGTGCTTCTCTTGTAACCTTGTCCCACAGATTCATCGTGAAGCACAACGGGGTTCTATACGAAAACGACCTGATTCAGATCGCGGTGAAGTCGCTCCGGGTTCAGTTGGCTGCCCTTAGCCGTGATTCGGTTCTGAGTCAATCGTCGGTCAACCTCTCTCAGTCTGAGAAAGAAAGACTTCGCTCTCTTCCTCTCCCTCCCTCAGGCCTTTTTGGTCATCACACCCTGGATATTCCTCAGATTCTGCGCTAAAGCGTAAAGCAGAGTCTTCACAGGATGCCATGGTCAGGGACGTCACTAAGAGATTTCGCTCGGAGACTCAACAGGGTCCTTCTCGTCAATCTCTTCCTTCCTCCTCTGGTTCTCGTTCGTTCAGGAAACGTCCTTCTGTCCAGTCAGCGCTCCCCTTCCCTTCCCTTCTAAGGCTCTTCAGTACTCCTCTCGTCGCTAATAAAACGCTCGTGCTACTATAGCAAAAGACGCAACTGCACATTAATCTCTCTTTATGTTCTTTCATTTGGCGCTTCTCTGTAATCTTGTCCCACAGATTCATCTTGAAGCACAACGGGGTTCTGTACGAAAACGACCTGATTCAGATCGGGGTGAAGTCGGAGTACCGGCAGAATTTGGCCCGCATGACCATGTTCTATGGCAACAAGTCCACCTTCCGATTCACCGACTTCTGTGCTGACATCTCCTGCCCTGGGGACTTATCGAGTGATATCCTTTACAAAGTGTGCGTTATGTGTTGAGAACAAAGGGAGAGGAGGTGAGGGGTGGGGGTGTAAATACTTCCGTCTTAAAATAATTCTGCTATTTTTGCTCACTATTTTCAAGTAGACTCAATACATCAATTTCACGTGTTTCATGACTCGCATCGTCAAAATTGCATCGCATTCAGATCCGAATCGTATGTGTGTGGCTGGCCCTTTAGACTCATCCTGAAACATGAATCCTTAACCCCCTTCGCAGAGCTAATGGTACAGTCCATGACATTTAGACTCATCCTGAAACACGAAGCATGAATTGGAATCTAGAAGTTGTAGTGAAGTGCTTGTGTGGTTTTGTGCTTCGATCCTTAACCCCCTCCGCACAGCTAATGGTACAGTCCATGACATTTAGACTCATCCTGAAACGCAAAGCATGAATTGGAATCAACTATCAAGCAGTTGTAGCGAAGTGCTTGTGTGGTTTTGCCCCTTGACCCGTAACCCCCTCCGCACAGCTAATGGTACAGTCCATGACATTTAGACTCATCCTGAAACACAAAGCATGAATTGGAATCTAGCGGTTGTAGTGAAGTGCTTGTGTGGTTTTGCGCATCGATCCTTAACCCCCTCCGCACAGCTAATGGTACAGTCCATGACATTTAGACTCATCCTGAAACGCAAATCATGAATTGGAATCTAGCGGTTGTAGTGAAGTGCTTGTGTGGTTTTGCGCATCGATCCTTAACCCCCTCCGCACAGCTAATGGTACAGTCCATGACATTTAGACTCATCCTGAAACACAAAGCATGAATTGGAATCTAGCGGTTATAGTGAAGTGCTTGTGTGGTTTTGCGCATCGATCCTTAACCCCCTCCGCACAGCTAATGGTACAGTCCAAGACGGTGGAATCTGCGGTGGACGCAGGGGCGCAGGTGCAGCAGCTGTTCAACATGGAGTGTGTGTCCGACTTCACCCAGTCTCCCTTCCTCAACGTCGCTTTTGCGTGAGTGCTGGACGTTTTTTCTCAAAACTCAAAGGGTTCCAGTAAAATGTTGAACTGTCTAAAAAAAAGAAATGTTGGAAATTTTAGATGAGGAAAGAGTAGGCTTCTCCCAGTCTCCCCTCCTCAATGTTACTTTTGCGTGAGTGCTGGACGTTTCTCTCGAAACTCATAAAAGGGTTCCAGTAAAATGTTGAACTGTCTCAAATGTTTTGACCAAATGACAACTTTTTCGTTGCCACTGGGTTTAACGTATGCTAAGTGCATGGGCACATGGGACCTCGGTTTATCGTCTCATCCGAAAGACTCCACGTTCAGGCCGTAAGGCCTAGTGCAAAGTGAGAGGAAAAATCCCCTGTACCCAGGTTCGAACTCTGGTTTACTTGACACGAGGCGAACGCGCTACCACCGTGCCACTCTACACCACAAGCCAATCATTAGGTTAGGTTAGGTTAGGTACATTTATAGTCACAGAGGCGTCTCTGAAATTCGGGTTGCTCCCACCTGGAGAGCGCGTCGCAGCCAGAGGCGCACCACCCTTTTTTTTCTCCTTTTTTTTTGCATGAGAGTTTTGTGTGACTGATGAGTAAGGAAAGGGAGGGGGTAAATTTTGACCAAATGACAACTTTTTTCGTTGCCACTGGGTTTAACGTGTGCTAAGTGCATGAGCACACAGGTTCTCGGTTTATCGTCTCATCCAAAAGAGAGCGTAAGGCCTAGTGCAGAGTGAGAAGAAAAATCCCCTGTACCCAGGTTCGAGCTCGGGTTTACTTGACACGAGGCGAACGCGCTACCACTGTGCCTCTCTACACAGTGTGATAGCCACGCCCAGCAGCCACCTAATGCCCTTCTCATAGTTCTTCTTTCTTCGGTTCAAGTTCTTAATTCTTGTAGGCTTTCACTTGGGAGGAAAAGGGTGGGGGGAAGGTGAGGGCACTGGGGGTGTAGGGGAAGGGGGGGGGGGGGGGCTGGGAGGGAATTGTTTACATTTGGTTGGGGGTCTGGTAGAGGAGGGTGTTGAAGACCTGTCCACTGACCCAGCGGATACAACCTTACTGTTGAGGTTTGTTCCAATCCCTTGTTCTAGGGGTAAAAAAAAAAGCTGTTTTTCCAACACCAGTCATGGTGCTTTACTTGCAGGTACGGCGGCAGGTCTCAGCGCCTCAGCCTGAAGCTGCCAGTGATGGTGAACAAGTTCATGGAGGCGGTGGAGATGAACGGCGAGGCCTTCTTCCAGAGGTGGAAAGCCCTCAGCCAGTGAGTAGCTCCACTCCCTGTGCACAACTGTTTCTCCCCTTTCCAGCCCCAGGCATGAAAGAATTCCGCTTTTCGACGTTAGGTGAAAATCCGGGTGGAAGGATTTCTCGGCTGAAAAAATCTCCTCTTTTTTTTTTATCTTCATCCACTTTCATGCCTGCAGCCCCCTAGATGAACAGCGAGGCCTTCTTCCAGAGGTGGAAATCCCTCAGCCAGTGAGTAGCTCCACTCCCTGTGTACAGCTGTTTCTCCCCTTTTTCAGCCCCCTAGCTTCCTCCCCCCCGCTAGTCCCCGGCTAGCTTTTTTGTTTTACTCTTTGTATCTTTTTTCCTTGTTTATTTACATTGAATGTATATCTACCATATAAATACCATATAAAAAGTATGTGGTACTGGAAGAGTTAAAACAAATGATTTCCAAAGTTCTTTAAAGGTGGACCCTGACAGATGCATGGGTGCTACTACCTTCCGTATAAACGGAAATCCGTAAATTAAGTTTTCTGCTGAGATGGAAATTCCGTATTTTAAAAATTTTGTCCCCCCAAAAAAAAGTTGATCTGTTAACTGTGGTTGGGGGCATTTTGAATCTGGGTCTTCCAACCACCGGAAGTGAAAATACAACAACAAAAATGGCGGCCGAGTCATATTCACACATACTTATTTGAATTAAATTCAACATTATCAGCATGAATTTTGTGTCATGAAAGCTACAAACTTCACAGAAAGGTAAGTTACAACTATATTTCAATTCACCAAATGATATTTATGATGTTAAACGTATGAATATGTTAAAAATGTTGCTTAGAAAAACTCAATTGATAGTCATGTTTGGATCCACTGACATCGTATTTCACTTATGATCTAACTATTATCTTCTATTTGAACGGCTTTATAACTTTATAGTTGTGTTTCTGAAATGTCAGTAAAAATCTTAGTCATGAAAATATGATTGTAACCATAGATCTTTTGTATTTCTTGTAAAAAAGGTAATGTGACTTGTCATATCTCAGCAACTTAGACAGTCACTTTACAAAGTGTCAACTGTCGTCTGCCAACTTAACTATGATGTCAAATCGTAATCTGTTCCTCACCCATTCCCAGATTGCAGGAGAGCTATGGAAACGATCTCTGCAATTGCATTTTTGCTTCAGTTTCGGGGGGAGGGGGGGGCGCTGCCCCTGGACCCCGGCCTTTCAGTATTTTTCATTTTTGGGAGTAGCACCCATGCGGATGTGTTTTTGCAAGAAACACGTCGAGATCACCAGAAAGACAGCTTTTTCAAGGATCGGAACACTCACTTTGTTCTGGTTTCCTAGAAATCATACCGTCAAAACGGCAATTCCTGCTTGGCGGAGATGCCAGAGAGAGTAGCTATTTTGGATGGGGTGGGTGGATGCCAATTCCATTGTGGTTGAAGCTTTTTCTTTTTTGTAGTGCAGCAAATAAAAATTGGAGCTATTTCCTTTAGATAAACTGTATAAAATTAAAGTAATAAAATGAATAAAAAGGCTTGTATTGCAAAAATTTCGTGCAAATAGGCGGCCATTAGAAAAGAGACGGTACACGCCTTCTCTTTCAGTGAAAGAATTTGACTTCCAGCACCTCCGCCAAGGAGGAATCGCCGATTTGACGGTTTGATTTCAAGGAAACCAGAGCAAAGTGAGTGTTGCGATCTTTGTAAAGGGTGTTTTCCTGGTGATCTTGACGTGTTTCTTACAAAAACTAATCCGTCAGGGTGCACCTTTAAGGTTGCTCCGAAGCATGTAAAGTTTCAGATGACATTTATCTGTGTGTTTTTGACAGGCCGGAACAGGAGTGCCAGAGGATTTTCCAGGCCCAGTTTCCCCAGGATACTGAGCAGTCGAAGCAGAAGGTACTGTTGGCCTCTGGTTTATCGATGGGTGTTGTTATGGTGCCGGGGGAGTGAATGTACAAGTGGATGAATAGACGTGGGGCAGATGGTGGATGCCTCGTGCCTCCATTCAGGGAGCTGGTGAATGTACAAGTGGATGAATAGGCAGTGGGTGGATGCCTCGTGCCTCCATACAGGGAGCTGGTGAATGTACAAATGGATGAATAGACGTGGGGCAGTGGGTGGATGCCTCGTGCCTCCATACAGGGAGCTGGTGAATGTACAAGTGGATGAATAGATGTGGGGCAGTGGGTGGATGCCTCGTGCCTCCATACAGGGAGCTGGTGAATGTACAAGTGGATGAATAGACGTGGGGCATGGGTGGGTGCCTCGTGCCTCCATTCAGGGAGCTGGTGAATGTACAAGTGGATGAATAGACGTGGGGCAGTGGGTGGATGCCTCGTGCCTCCATACAGGGAGCTGGTGAATGTACAAGTGGATGAATAGACGTGGTGCAGTGGGTGGGTGCCTCGTGCCTCCATACGAGGAGCTGGACGACCCAGCTTGTACAAATAGTTCCCCCACCTTCTGGAAGTTCTGTGCTTGTAACTTCCTCCACTCTCTTTGACTGTTTTCTTTGCTTTCTGTCATCTAGTATCTTTCTGACTTATTGGCCCATTCTCCATTCTCCTGCCTTTTCCCCCCAAAAAAAAATCTTCCAAACAAACCCTGCTTTTCTCAGGTTTTCTAGAATTTAGTAGAAGCCCCCATGATTGTGTAAGTGTTTTGTGTTAATTGCTATTGTTATTGTTGTTGTCTAAGGTTAACTTTGTAAACGCTCTAAGCTCTTTGAAGAAAGAGCGCAACAAATATCCATTATTATTATTATTAAATCTCCTTTTTCTTTTGTGAATAACCGATTTCTATTCTCTCTTTCTTCTCCCATCGGGCATCTCACAGTTGCTGGGCTTCGGGGTGAGCATTCTGGACAGCATCGACCCCAACCCTGACAACTTCGTGTCGGCGGGCGTCCTGCACACGCGGAACCAGCAGACAGGCTGTCTGGTCAGGCTGGAGCCCAACCGACAAGCGCAGGTGAATGTCGCGTTTCTTTGATGATCGCTGTTCGGGATGAAAGCCAGAAGGTACTACAGACAAACCTCTATTTTAAGACTTCCAAAATGTCCGGAAAAATCGGTCGTAAATTGGAGGGGTCGTATGACAGAGGTTTTCACTGGCAGCCGTAGAAATTAAAAGTTCAGCACAGTTCATACTCTCTTCTTCATGCACACATACAATGACATATTAAAACTGGATTTGGGTCTTTCCAACTCCATAGGATTGTGCAATCGATGTATTAGTTTCACTTTGCCGACTTCTTTTAATCACCTCCACTCTCGTCCAAAGTCAGTGGTTTTCTTTTTCAAAGTCAGTGGTTTTCGTGCTTTTCCTACGCTTTCCGCCATCTTTTCTACAACAAGGGAAGCGACTCCGCTTTCAGGCCCTTGACCGTGGTTGTTTCCCTTTGCTCGAAGTCTATGCAGACGACAACAACGGTCGTAAAAACCAACAAAATGGCGGTCGTAAGTCGCGTTTTAGAGGAAGTCGTTTAAGAGAGGTCGTTTACATAGTAAAATGCATCCGTGCCAACAAATCCGGTCTCAAATGAGAGGTGGTCGCTTAACAGAGGGTCGTAAAATAGGTGTTTGTATAATTCTTCTTTAACCCTTTCAGCGCCACTGCCGCCTCTTGGCACCACAATGATTTGACACCCATGTCACTGAAAGGCATCAAATGGGGGTCTGGTATCCAGTGACGTTATGTTCTTAATTTTGGGAGGTAAGGATAGGCCCTGTTTTATGCATATCACAGAGGAATCCCCAATATTGCAGACAAAATATTTTCTCTACCCGGGTAAGTTTAATGGTACATTTTTGCTGAGGAATGGCTTGCATTGAAAGGGTTCATCCTTTTCATTATAGTACTTTCTGGCTTTCTCCTGACTTTTGTTAGAATAGACTTGTTCATTAACTCATTCGCATCGCAACGATTTTGAATTATTAAAAAACCTCCCGAATCACTCCAGCCATGCACAGAAACAAAACATACATAAACAAAAGGAGTAATGAAAGAAGATTACGCGTTTTTACTTCAGGTTTAGACGTAGGGAAGTGGTAGATCAGACTCTCTACACCGATTGGTTTCCCCACAACAAACCACTACAAAAGCAAAGTCAGAGGCAAAATTGTGGTCTAAGGGAGCGAAGCGAGTTTAGAAGTGACCAAGGTATGGTATGCACACATATTTACTTCCCTTGAAGCAAATACATCAAATTGACAGCTATCTATTAATTCCGGACATATATGGCCAGAACGACTTGAATGAGTTGAGCCTTTCACTCCCAAGAGCGAGTTTCAACGCGCTTAGGGGGTATAACCTACTCAGTAGCCCAGATCGTAAAAGACATGAGTTGTTTCCCTTTCCTCTAGTTGACATTACTTGAGAAGGGTCTGAACTTGTTTCTCAGGAAGTATTGGGTCGATTTTTATGCGTTTTTTTGATGGATGGAAATCTGTTTAACGTCCTCCGGTCTGGAACAGACACATATGGGACATTAGTAGATATAAAGATGGTGGGAACGATCCTGGAGGCAATGCCCGGAGGCAGTGCAACACCAGGAAAGTCCCAAATTTTTAGCAATACAGATGTGAATACCGAGTATTAAAAATGATGCGTTTTTTGTTGTTGCATTTTTTAAAGAAAACAATAGCCAAGCATATCAATATGGCTGCCGGAAGGTAAATGCTAAGAAAACTACATGAAATTTCTTGAATTTTCTCACAATAAAAATGATGTAAATAAAAATTATTGTTTATTTCACCTTCATGTGCTTGTGTGAGTGTAGTGTTTTGATGTTTTTTAGTTCAATAGTACAATAAAAATGATCAAAAAAAGTGTTGGAAATATAGTTTATGAAGACCTGAATTTTCATTCTTATTTTTTTTTTTTTTTAAATATTGGTGATCTCCCCCTGACAATGTGTTATCTCACACAGTCAACATTGAAAATTATAATAATTGTCAGGCATCAGAACAGCCTGCGGATCCGCGGATTTCCGCGGTTTTGGTAGCCACTGGCCGCGGTTTTGGCACTGCCGGCCGCGGTTTGTACTTCATGAGGCAGCGCAATCTTATTCTCAAATGGTATTCTTAAGCGGTTTGTTTTCATACTGCGCCTTCGGAAACGAAAAATCATGGCCATATTTGTTTTTTCTTCCGAGTTTAGAGCTCTCTAGACTTACTTTCACTGTTTCAGAATTTGTTTTGATGACAGTGATTGTGATTTGGGTTTTAAATGAGTCGATTTAGAGGATATGATCGCGGGAGACTACGATGATGTGATAACTTAGAACTTTTCCGCGAGAAATCGGGTAGCGAATGATCGCAATGATGCCGACTACGGACTAGAGTTTTGTGGTGTTCAACTCGATGTTGAGTCATGGCGAGTGTTGTTCATCCGCGGATTGGACTCTGGAGTATTCTGATGCCTGATTGTGTTCTCCATTCATTTTTCCTTCAATAAAACATATACCATTATAATCTTTACAGCATAATTTAATTTTCAGTGATTTTTTTAATGTTAGGTAGCCCGTTGGCTAAAAGTACAAATAGTTCTGGGAGTGAAAGGGTTAAATATTTAGTTGCACAATGTTTAAGAAAAAAAGAAAAAGGGGATGTTTGGATGCTTGCTGTTTTCGTCAGTTGGCCAACTTTTAGCTCATTAAAGATTTTAAAAATAAACCAAAAATCTGCTGTCGGTGTTGTTTTTATTAATTCAAGTCTATCTGTGACGTTATTCTTTATTTTTTAAAATATTGCCCCCTTTGGGGGGGGCATTCAGATGAGGAGACAGATGGAAAAAAACCTTGTGTTATTTTCATGTTTCAGATGTATCGTCTGACTGTGCGAGCGACCAAAGGCAGAGTGTCCCAGACTGTGTGCGATCTGCTGGAGTCCCAGTTCTGAGTGTGTGTGTTCGTGTGTGTGTGTGTGTGTGTGTGTGTGTGCGCTCGACGAATGAGCTTCAGGAATTAAAAACAAACCGATCTAAGTGACCAAAAACTGGCGACGGATTGTGACGGCATTACGCAGATCTGACATCCGATACACTGAACCCGGATGAACTTACACTTTTTGGTGGCGGTTGTGAAAGGGGGAAAAGGAATAATAGGGTTAGGGGGATAGGGAGTAGAATGGAAAGGGGGGGGGGGGTGAAGAAGAGGGGATGCGGGATCACCCATGCGAAGGAATTGACGATTTTCTGAAAAAAATAGGGGAGAGCACTTCGTGAAAATTACTCCGGAGTTGTTTGCCTCCATTACTCGGTCAAAAACCATAGCAACAATGGCGTCGAAGCTTGAAACCGCAGGATGCCAGTCAGCGACTTGCAAACATTTTTTTAAAAGAAAAATTAGGGTTGGCCAGTGGCCACAAACTGATAAAACTTGCAAACTGTGATGTAAAAATATAAATGACATCAATGTTTAGAACGATGCACAGTGTTACTAAGTGCTATGCGTCTGTTCAAGCAAAGGAGTCGATAGACTACGAGAGCTGATGGTAGAGTGACTTCCCCTGTTTGACCGATTGAATTAGCAAGATTACTCCCACACACCATGAAATTACTCCCCTTAATTATTTCCGAACAATTCCTATTGAAAGACACAGAAGGTGGCACGAGGTTATTTCGGTCGAGCTGTGTAGACTTCGGCTTGTTCAGATGATTTTGTTTTGTTTTCTTCTTCTTTTCTGAGAAAAGGTCTTCTTTTTCGCTGATGACGCGCGTGACGAAAGAAAAGGCATGTGGAGAATGAGGCGTTGTACTACTCCTTGCCTAGACGAAAGGGCGATAAGTTTAGGGCCGCGAAAGAAAAGACATGGGAAGAATGAGGCGTTGTACTACTCCTTGCCTAGACGAAAGGGCGATAAGTTTAGGGCCGCGAAAGAAAAAATGTGGAGAATGAGGCGTTATACTATGATAAGTTTAGGGCCGCGAAAGAAAAGGCATGAATGAGGCGTTATACTACTCCTTGCCGAGACGAAAGGGCGATAAGTTTAGGGCCGCGAAAGAAAAGGCATGTGGAGAATGAGGCGTTATACTACTCCTTGCCGAGACGAAAGGGCGATAAGTTTAGGGCCGCGAAAGAAAAGGCATGTGGAGAATGAGGCGTTATACTACTCCTTGCCGAGACGAAAGGGCGATAAGTTTAGGGCCGCGAAAGAAAAGACATGGGGAGAATGAGGCGTTGTACTACTACTTGCCTAGACGAAAGGGCGATAAGTTTAGGGCCGCGAAAGAAAAGCATTGGAGAATGAGGCGTTGTACTACCTTGCCTAGACGAAAGGGCGATAAGTTTAGGGCCGCGAAAGAAAAGGCATGTGGAGAATGAGGCGTTGTACTACTCCTTGCCTAGACGAAAGGGCGATAAGTTTAGGGCCGCGAAAGAAAAGCATGTGGAGTACTACTCCTTGCCTAGACGAAAGGGCGATAAGTTTAGGGCCGCGAAAGAAAAGGCATGGGGAGAATGAGGCGTTGTACTACTCCTTGCCTAGACGAAAGGGCGATAAGTTTAGGGCCGCGAAAGAAAAGGCATGTGGAGAATGAGGCGTTATACTACTCCTTGCCGAGACGAAAGGGCGATAAGTTTAGGGCCGCGAAAGAAAAGACATGGGGAGAATGAGGCGTTGTACTACTACTTGCCTAGACGAAAGGGCGATAAGTTTAGGGCCGCGAAAGAAAAGACATGGGGAGAATGAGGCGTTGTACTACTCCTTGCCTAGACGAAAGGGCGATAAGTTTAGGGCCGCGAAAGAAAAGGCATGTGGAGAATGAGGCGTTGTACTACTCCTTGCCTAGACGAAAGGGCGATAAGTTTAGGGCCGCGAAAGAAAAGGCATGTGGAGAATGAGGCGTTGTACTACTCCTTGCCTAGACGAAAGGGCGATAAGTTTAGGGCCGCGAAAGAAAAGGCATGTGGAGAATGAGGCGTTGTACTACTCCTTGCCTAGACGAAAGGGCGATAAGTTTAGGGCCGAACTGCCGATGCCCCCTGGTGACAAGTCAGGAGCAGATAATCTTCGGTGGCTACATACCACTAGTTCCTGACAGGCAAGGGCGATAATCTTAAGTAGGTGGCGTTCGCATTTGAGGTCGCGAGACAGGGGCAGATAATTGTCGGTATAAAGCCTCATTTGTAGCTGAAAGTGGTTGTGTTTCTAGAGATTAGATGATAATTATTCAAAAGCTTTGAACGCTGCTAGGACGTGTGGCTTGAGAGTTAATGCTTGTGTGGTTGGTTGGTTGGTTGGTTTGAGGACGTTTTGTTTGAAAAGCGGGATGTTGTGATAATAATGTATAACTGCTGAATTGTACAGTACAAAACAAAAAAGAAGATAAGCAAGCTTGATAGTACGTGAATAATTACGCCGAAGGTTAAGATGCTGGGTCTCTCATTCCTTCTCTCTTTGTAGTGACTTGGGAATTCTCTAATGGTTTTTGTTGGTACAGCAGAACCTCCCTTATAAGACCTCCCATTATAAGACTCCCTCCCACATAAGACCTACTTCTCTGAGACATTGCCCTTCTTTGTAAGTGTTGAAATCACCTCCCTTTAAGACCCCTCCCTATCAAGACCTCATTTGGGATGATTTTTGAAGGTCTTATAAGGGAGGTTCCACTGTATCCGATTTTGAACTAGGATTTTGTTTGGCTGTGCCTGTGGTATATTTCTCGTGTATTTTTCTGTTTTTTTCCAGAGATACTGTTATGTAATATTATTAATGATGCACCTGACTGTTTTTATTAATGTATTTTTCTTTCTTTTTCTGTTTTTATTTGTCTTTTGTGTGTGTGTGTTGTTTTTGTAAATTTAAAAACAACAACTACATTAAAGTACTTTGTTTTGTTTTGCCCAAAAAAGTGTTCTATTGGTCATGAATTTCTAAACGGATAGATTTATGATGTATTAAGTTTAGATCTTCTAACATTTTTCTCCACTGCACGTCAAAGATTTACATTACGTTTTGACTTTTTTTTTTTTTTTTGCTGTCCCAACTTCTGGGCCGTACTTTAGTTTTCTTGTGTAACATTCTTTCTTTGATAGAATTGTTAATTATATAATTATTTTCCTTCAACATTTTTTTTTCTTTCATCTTTTCTCTTATGGATTTGGTTTTTCTGATTTTCTTTGTGTGTGTGTGTGTGTGTACATGTGCGTTTGTTAGTACATACTATTCGAAAGATCACAGTATCTGTGTGTGTGTGGATAATTGTAGAACTAGCTTCCCTCTTTGAAAACCCCACATTGTAAAAAGGTTTTACGGGACCTGGCTGGCTGGGTCAGTCTAGTGATAGGCTTTTTTGCTTTTCCAAAAGAGTTGCTCTCCCCACGTTGTTCAGCCACTGGTGTTTTACGTCCTGAATTGGTCTCTGCCAGTCAAATAATCAAGATCAAGATCAAGTAAGGGAAAGCGTTTTCAGACCTGTTTACTCTACTCTTTTTGAGTAGTTTTCTACTCAATTTGGACCTCTACTACTCTTCAAAATTGATAATATTGCTCTTTAATTCTTGATTGCTACTCATTTTCAGTGAACAGTGTTTGGTGGTTTCATGAGCAGGACTACACATTTCACACCAAAACTACTCATTTTAGCTATCCAGACTACTCAGGACTTGTGTAGGGGGTAAACAGGTCTGCGTTTTCATTGAGAGCGGTTCTAAAGCGATTTGCTTTATATCGCTGTGTATTTTTTCTTTAAGACTTTTCGTTTTTTGCCTGCTGTTTTTGACCCGTTGTCAAACAGAGCACAAAGCATTCTGTGTCGCGCACGGAAATTGCTCAAGATTGTTTTTAGCCATTTATTACGTATGTGTGTATCTTTTGTTAGTGAGTGGCCCACAAGTTGGCAAGCAAGTCAGCCTGAACATAATTTAATTGTAGTACAAGGTCTAGCTTGTAGGAGTGGTGATGGAAAGTATGTGTGTGTGCATGGATGCTCCTGTCTTCAGGATGTCCTGAAATGCTGGAGTTTTTAATTGCCTGGAGCTGACGTCGCCGGATTATGAGAATTTGAGAAGCAACGAATTTCCTGTTTATGAAAGTTTTGTCGGTTTCCTGCATGTGTAGAATATAAAAGAAATGAATACAGATAAATATTTACGTGCCTTTACCAGGAACTTTATAGTTTTAGGATTGTTTAAGTCAAGTTGTTAACTATGCGGCCCCTGGACCCCTACCTTGCAGGATTTTTGAAATTTCCCAGGAGCACCCGTGTGTGTGCGTATGTGTGTGTGTGTGTGTACATGTGCATGTGCATGGGTGCAACTTTTCCTGGTATACAAGGATTTCCTGTTTTTGAATTTTACCAGAAAAGGAAGTTCCTTTTTTTATAATTTGTCAAACAAGATCTTTGTGTGTCTACTATATTTTTCAGACACTTTAAAATAAGCATTTGTATAAATTGTGGGAAAAGCACACTAAAATACCTTCATAAATCAATTTTTGCTTCAGCTGCAAGGGGACATTACCCATGGACCCCAGCCTTTCAGGGTTTTTTCATTTTGTGTAGTTGCACCCGTGTGTGTGTGTGTGTGTTGACGGGTGGGTTCTTTCCTTCTTTTTGATACGGGAACAGTTTTAGATTTTCATCATGTTGATAGGCTTTGTTGTTTTTGTTTTTATATTATTGACAGACTTTATTTTGTTTTTGTTTTGTCCTCCTAAGTTTCCTTGAAAGGAACATTCCAAGGCAATTGGGTTCAATGTTGTTGGCGTCAAGAGTTATATTATGAACAGTTGTGGGTATCCATCTTCAAGTTCAGCTGAAGAAAATGAGAGAAAAATGAAAAAGAAAATGTTTCTGTTAAGAAAAATGTTTTGTTTAGTGAAACATTTTTGTTTTGTTTTCATCATTTTTAATGAAGCAAAAGGAATATTATATATATGCTTGATATTTTCTTCAATTTACATTTTGTAATGTCCTTAGATTGTTAACTGAATGGTGGTAAAACGAAGTGAAAGCATGTCTTTTAGTGAAGATTTGAGTCCGCAAAATGGTTAAGACGTTGTTAAAATAGGTGCCGGATAGAGAATATTATTTCCGGTTTCCACCTCTTTTTCAAACACTATTGTTCTGCAAAGGAATTTTGTTTCTTTAACGAATTGCTTCGAACCTCTCTCCTTTCACCTACTGCTTACTGCTAGAAACCTGTCAGTGCATTGCTAGCAGTGTGTTGTGGGTCATTTAAAGTTTACCTTTCCAGTATTTGGATTGCTAAGAGGGGGAAAAGAAACTGTTACTATTTGAGTGATAGTATGGTTTGACGAGCATCCAAAAATAAAAAGCGTTAAGTTTTATTTTATTTTTTATTTTATTTTTTTTCCCTTTGCAAATAAGGTTCTCTTCTTCCATAATGCATGTTACAACAAGACAATATTCTTTTAAAGAAGTAAATAACAATGATTAACTCGATCATACCAAATAGCCATCATTATCAAATAAACAAATCAGCATATGCATTATCAGCAATTGAAAATCAATCTTCTCAAAAGAATCCACTAGTTTCTCATAAAACCAGCTTCACAAGGGGCTTTATCTATAAGAACAAAGGAAAGAAAAAAGGTGTTAAGTGTTGTTAACCCTTTCACCGCCAATGTCGCATTCTAGCACCACATCGATTTAATGCCTACGTCACAAAAAGGCCTCAAACCAGGGTCTGTTATGCAAAGAGACAATTTTCATAATTTGGGGAGGCCTTACTTTATGCATGTCACAGAGGAATCCGAACTATTGTAGAAGATTTTTTTTCTCTCCCCAGTTAAGTTAATGGGATTTTTTTGCTGAAGAATTGCTGGCAGCGAAAGGGTTAATGAAAGACAAAAACCATGTGCACAAAGTCACAAAAGTCACAAAAATTAGCAATCCAGTTTAAAATGTTGAAGCCATTAGAAGAACTTTTTATTAGAATCGAGGCGTCAACAAGAAGTCTCATCTCAGTTGTCATTGGTTGAATGTTGTTTCAATGCTCTCTGATCAAAATGAATCGAATGAATTGTATTTTCAAAATGGACTGTCTAAGGTTATCAAAATGACGATTTTCGGAAAAAACTAGGGGAGAGCACTTCGGCGGCATTGAAGCTTGAACCGCAGGATGCGAGTCAGCCACTTGCAAACATTTTTTTTTTTTTTTAAATGAGGGATGGCCAGTAGCCACAGACTGATAGAACTAGCAAAATGTGACGTAACAATATAAATGACATCAATTTACAATGACACACAGTGTTCTAAGTGCTTTATGTCTACTCAAACACACGAGACGAGAGCTGGGGATCCACCTGATGGTAGAGTAACTTCCCCTGTTTGACTGATTGAATTAGGCAAGATCACTCCCACACACCATGAAATTACTCCCCTTAATTAATTATTTCCGAACAATTCCTATTGGAATAAGGCCCAGATATTGTTCCATGAGATGAGCAATCAGTTCTTTCAGTTATTCCTTGGTTATTGATCACACACTGTTGAATACATTCACAGAACGGTGTCAAGGCAATGCTGAGTTACTGTGAAACTGTGCAAGACACTGTTAGTATAATTATTACAAACTGTTAGTATAATTATTGCAAATTGTGAACAATTGAAGATTTTACAGGATGACCAAAACATTGTTTTCGGTTTTTCATTCCAACTAAGTTTAGAGTTCTGTCTTAAGAAGAACAATGTTGCTTTCTGAAAGTATTATCACTCTAATGCATTATGAACGTTTATATGTGTGTGTTCGTTTTAAGTTTGCTTCATTATTATTTGATGATAACTGTGAATTTCCCTTGCTTCTTCATTTCCTTGTTTGAGCAAGTTCTATGATGAGTAACTGTTAGCAAAGATTCTAAAAGGGTAAGATGGACTACTTAAGAGTTACAGTGAACCGGGCAGATAGAGTTATCGTTAGTGGGGTAGTTATACACCATTCACAGCGGCGGCTATCCAAAAACTCAGACTGGAATTTGAACGGAGAATTCAACTGGCCTATCGACGTGTAAATGTGTCACGCTTAAAAGGGACATAACCAGTGTTTCTGTCCTCACTACTCATATAGGGAAAAGAGACCGGATGCTTGTCTTCCCCTATACAGTCTTTGCTGTTAGTTACTGTGGAGGGATACATGGAATGCTGTCTTTGTAAACGCTTCAGACTGTGTGTATGTGTGTGTGTTCATTTTAAGTTTGCTTCATTATCACTTGATAATAGCTGTGTGAATTTCTCTCTCATCTTCATTTCTTTGTTTGAGCAAGTTCTATGATGTGTAACTGTTAGTTACTGTGGAGGGATACATGGAATGCTGTCTTTGTAAACGCTTCAGACTGTGTGTATGTGTGTGTGTTCATTTTAAGTTTGCTTCATTATCACTTGATAATAGCTGTGTGAATTTCTCTCTCATCTTCATTTCTTTGTTTGAGCAAGTTCTATGATGTGTAACTGTTAGTTACTGTGGAGGGATACATGGAATGCTGTCTTTGTAAACGCTTCAGACTGTGTGTATGTGTGTGTGTTCATTTTAAGTTTGCTTCATTATCACTTGATAATAGCTGTGTGAATTTCTCTCTCATCTTCATTTCTTTGTTTGAGCAAGTTCTATGATGTGTAACTGTTAGTTACTGTGGAGGGATACATGGAATGCTGTCTTTGTAAACGCTTCAGACTGTGTGTATGTGTGTGTGTTCATTTTAAGTTTGCTTCATTATCACTTGATAATAGCTGTGTGAATTTCCCTCTCATCTTCATTTCTCTGTTTGAGCAAGTTCTATGTGTGTTACTGTGGAGGGATAAAAGGAATGGTGTCTTTGTAAGCGCTTCAGACTGTGTGGCATGTGTGCGACTCAGTTGTAAAAAGTCAGGCAGTTTGGGTGACTTCTTGTGTACATTATTATCCTATTGGTTTACTTGAAAGGGAGAGAAACGAAAGCGTTCCTTGATGTCAAAAGTCCCAAAGCCAAAAGTTGGTAAGGAGAAAGAGGCGATTGTTTCAATCGTACTCGTACAACATTTTATACAACAGACCTGCCTACCCATACAATTTTTCCGTATTTTGTACACGATTTTGAGCCCCAGTACTGCAGTACGGTAAATGGAAAATTAATACGGCCCAAATTTGAACTTAAGGTCTTCTAAGATCGGTCAAAATCAAAAGTTTTTTGTCATTTCGCATGGCGGTTTAATGTTCTGTAATGTTCCGTTTTTGGGTCTCCTTGCAAAATACGGATTTTTAAGAAAAAGTACGGAATTTTATTTCGTGGAGTACCTAAAAAATAAATTGGGGGTAGGCAGGTCTGATACAATTTTGTTACTGCTGTATGATTACTACCGTATTTTTCGGATCATTAGGCGCTGCTGTGTGTAAGGCGAATAGGGCAATTTTGAAGAAAAATCTGAAAAAATTAAATTAAAAAGCGCCCTTGTTTATAAGGCGATACACACCTCGCAAAAGAAAGTCGAAGTTTGAAGCCCGTACACGTCCTGTAAATGATTACCGACCGCCATTACTGCTGTCATAAACGAGAGTTGGCTCCCTTCTCAAATAATTGAATTTCCGTTTTTGCGACTTCCGGTTGTTGTGTTTGGACTTTTCTTCACGAAAACTGGTAGAATTATGGCATTTTAAGCTCTACAACAATGCTTTTTACATCCAATGAAGGGCTATGGCATCTGTTGGATGGTATCTCGGATGATAATAGGGATTTTGAAGCATTTTAACATGAGTATTCGTCATATTGGCGACTCATTACCACTTTAGATGTTGTGACTGACTCACAGAAAACTGTACTGAGTACGGCAATCGTTGCCTCTCTTCTCACCTTTTTGTTCACTAATAGGGCACCCTCGTTTATTAGGCGCAAAGGTCGAAATTGGAGAGAGAAAAATATCGCCTTATCGTCCGAAGATTACGGTAATATGTGTTGAGTAGTGTCCACGCATAAAGGAATGCCAGCTTTTTATCACAGCACAGCTGAAATCAAAATACATGGCTGGTCTAGTGTTACCTATTCATTTTTTTTTTATTCTCTCCTATAAATATTTACGATGCTATTATATGGATATGAAGTTTTGCAGAAGGATCTTTCATATTGTGGATTTGAATTCTGATGTTCGATGTATATTTTTGATGCTTGGCTTACATTGTGATGTCCCATACTCAACGGAAATTGACTCGTAGAATAACGGAATCTGCTATGTATTCGCACAAACGCTGGAAGGATTCAGAATTATGTTACTACTGGTCACATGTGCATGGATGCTCCTGCTTTCAGGATGTCCTGAAATGCAGGATTTTTTAATTGCCTGGAGCCGGCGTCGCCGGATTATGAGAATTTGAGAAGCAACGAATTTCCTATTCGTAAACGTTTTGTCGGTTTCCTGCATGTGTGGAACATAAAAGAAATGAATGCAGATAAATATTTGCATGCCTTTACCAGGAACTTTATATTTTTAGGATCGTTTAAGTCAAGTTGTTAACTGGGCGACCCCTGCCTTGCAGGATTTTTGAAATTTCCCAGGAGCACCCATGTATGTATGTCATGCTTATGACCAAATTATTCTTGATCTGCATCTTTTACTTTTGGATAAAATCTTGTATTATTTAAACTTGTGTATGAGGTTTGGTTTCTGTGTGGAGTTTTGTGAACACAAAATCTCTTGCTAGTGTTTTGAGATTCTGGTATCTGTAACGGAATGTGATGAATGTAGTGAATGACTCCATGAGTAAAAATCAA
The DNA here is from genome assembly GCA_017654935.2 of Phymorhynchus buccinoides. NCBI lineage: Eukaryota > Metazoa > Mollusca > Gastropoda > Neogastropoda > Raphitomidae > Phymorhynchus > Phymorhynchus buccinoides. Next base: position 30,747,952 of record CM065697.1, read on the forward strand.
ACAATTGTTACTGACTTTCTTAGGTTTTTGTTGTTGTTGTGGTGGTGGTGACAGTGGATTGTTGAGGCTATGCACATTGATAGCGTTAGCATTATGGCACTAATTATCTGAGTGGTTTTTTTAGGCTTCCGGTTTCATTAAAATGAAGTCAAGTTAGTTCCTCTTTGTGTGTCTTAGTCTCTCACGCACACATCGATTTTATTGTCTGATCTGTAATGAACACTGCTTGTTTGAAAGAAGGTGATCATATTCATAAATAAATATCAGTATAAACATGGAAGCACCCTGCTTCTCCAGTTTAAAAACTCTTTTCTCCCTTCTCGTTTCGTTTCGTAGCACATTGACCAAAACTCAAGTCCAAGAAAAAAAGAAGCAACAAAGCAAACCATTGATGCCTCTTGCAACTCCCTTGCGAGTTCTGCTTTTTATGATCCTGTAATACACAATAAGTCTTGACCATTGATGCCTCTTGCAACTCCCTTGCGAGTTCTGCTTTTTATGATCCTGTAATACACAATAAGTCTTGACCATTGATGCCTCTTGCAACTCCCTTGCGAGTTCTGCTTTTTATGACCCTGTAATACACACAGGGTTCATAGGGGCCTTACCAGTCCTTATAAGTCTTGACCAATTGATATCACCAAGTAAGGCCTTACAAGTGTTTACATTCTCTTCAAGGTCCTTACAAGTCCTGACAGCTGCCAAAAACTGCCCTGTGCAGCAAGACCATACTCAAAATAGATTGCAGAAGCAGCGATTTTACACTTGAGAAACATCGCTCAGCACCTACTTCACCTTACCCCCCTCCCCCACTTTCCCGTTTCAACTGACCGCTTAGCAGACGAACGATGCACCGTGAGTTGTCAGGAGAAATTGGACTGAAATCTCGTTCTTTATCCTGGTGTCGTTTTGTGAGAAAACGCGTATATCTGTGTCAGCCATAGTTTTTGTATCTGCTAAGTGCTTCAACATTGTTCACAATGCTGGGAAAGAGTTCCTGTCAAGATCGTTGGCTAAAAATGGACATTATCCTTAGGCCTACAGGTCCTTACTTGGGGATAGCTGAAAGCCCTGGGAACCCTGTACACAGATCTGATAGTAATAGCATCTCAGCATGCTTTATGCTTTTCTATAGGTGATTATTGCCATGCTCGTGTCGATTATAATTGACATTTGCTACTTTCTGAAGACTGCTATTTTCTTGTGGATGTAATTTCTGTGACTTTTTAAAAATTTGGGAAGGGTGATCTTTGTCTGCTTGTTTTCCTAGATGAAAACTAGATTGCTAGAATACATTGGATAACATTTCAAACAATTCTGCAAATAGAATTTTGCTGAAATCTTTGGAAAAGAGTTTTACTGTGCGTAAGGTCATTTGTTTGTGCAACAAAACCTGTAGGAAGAGCTGGGTCTGTAAAATTATAGACAAAAACTCAAATCGATTGAGCAATTATTTTTTGTTTTTTTAAATTTTATTCAATCATTTTTATTCCTTCTCTTCATTCATTCCACAATTCCTGCTTTCACTCACTCTTTCTTCACAACAACATACATGTATATGTAAATAAAGTCAGCACAGTTTTGTTTGTTTTTAATTAAGAAATGAGTGTAGAGTAAGGCAACCAACTGTCTTCAAATTCCCTTAAGGCATCATTTTTGTTGTTGAAGAGTGAACCGATCTGGAAAATTAAATGTTTTCTTTAAGCTGGTTTTGAGTTGGGTTTTTTTTTTAATGAGCCTGTGTTTTGTTTATGCCTCAAAATGGAGATCTGTTATTGATGTTATAATGCGCACACAGCGCACATGAAAGCGTGCTTGTTTTGTTGAGAATGAAGATCTTGGCATGCATGTTTTGTTGAGAATGAAGATCTTGGCATGCTTGTTTTGTTGAGAATGAAGATCTTGGCATGCATGTAAAAGATCACCTTTGAATTTGCTTCTTTAGGGGGTTTTCATTCATAAAAGATCATTGAAGCTTTTGTGTTGCGATCTATCTCATAATCTCCCCTTAACCACTTGGTTGAATGAATGTGCGTGTGTGTGTGTGCTCTCGGTACTAGATTCTGGGTGTTGAGCGTGCACAAAAGTGTATAATTTTCATCTGCTTTCTCTTTCTTAATGACAGTTTTTGGAGTGATAAAGTGTGTGCTTTACATACTTGTTTGTCGGGGGGTGGGGTGGTGGTGGTGGTAACAGATTCATGTACTTAACTTGCTCCACTCCCCGCTCCACTCCCCACTCCCACCCCCATGGAATTTTTTGGAATAATTTTCTTTTCGAAAGTGGTGAGCGACATCAAAAGTGTGTTTCTTCATCTCCGCATTGGTGCTTGTCATTCCGTCTTTCCTGGCCATTTATAACGACTTCCTTCCTGTATGTCTTTCTTCTCAACCATATCTTTTCCGCATGCTACCAGATATTGTCCCCCCCCCCCCCCCCCCCCTTCATTTTAGCATTATTATTATGCTGTGCTATAGGGCAATTGCCGCGGGCAGGGGACCTTGAATTTCAATGAAAGCTTTGAATAAGAGAGTTCACGTAACTATGTGCAAAACATGCGGGCAGTGGTGTAGTCTAGTCTACTTTATGACTGCCCGTGGCAAATGCCCTATTTGATTTCTTTTGAAAATGCTATCAAGCTTGAAAATGTTATCAAACAGCGTTGTACCGAAAGCAATAACTTTGTTGGCTTGACTAGTTTGACTAAAAAATGAGTGTGTTGTTCATGCTTGATGAGCACAAAATTACGCCTAAAAGCTTTGGCATTTTGAATAAGCAGCGGCATACCAAAAGCAATAACTTTGTTGGCCGACTAGTTTGACTACAAAACGAGTGTGTTGTTCATACTCGATTTAGCACAAAATTACGCCTAAAAGCTTTGGCATTTTGAATAAGCAGCGGCATACCAAAAGCAATAACTTTGTTGGCCGACTAGTTTGACTACAAAACGAGTGTGTTGTTCATACTCGATTTAGCACAAAGTTACGCCTAAAAGCTTTGGCATTTAAAATAAACAGCGACATGCCAAAAGCAATAACTTTGTTGACTTGACTAGTTTGACTAAGATTGGTGCCTTGCTGGTGCGCACATGCTTGCTTAACACTGATTTATTTTTGTATGCCTTCTGGTGAATTTATCAATCATGTGGGCGCGCACATAAAGTGTCCTTCATATACCTTTGAAAATAAACGAGTCTACTATATTGTCTTACTGATCATGCTGCCTTGGTTGTTGGTTTGCCTACCAACTGGTCATAATAAACGAAGACGTAACTAACTGCGCTAATGACTTTTGTGTGGTGCTGATGATACTGCTTTTGAGGTGCGCTATGTTCTTTGTGAGAAGAAGAGGGAGTGGATATATATATTACAATACAGTGGAACCTCCCTTACAAGACCTGCAACTAGGGTTATTAACGCCCTTGACAGTGAGAGTGATGCCCTTGCTGGTCAGTACTGACAAGGGCATTCACTCTTGCGAAAGGCAGCCATTTAGTGGCATCAAATAGGGTTATGGGCGGGAGTTATCCCCCTGTTTGGCCAGTACTGAACCATCTTCCCCCACCCACCAAGGGCATTCACTCTTGCAAAAGGTGTTCATTGCAGACCCCAATAAGACTCCCTCCTACATAAGACCTACTTCTCTGAGACATTGCCTTTGTAAGTATTAACATTACCTCCCTCATTGACCCCTTCCTTATAAGACCTCATTTTGGATGATTTTTGAAGGTCTTATAAGGGAGGTTCCACTGTACTCCAGAAGGAAACCGTCTCTAAATCGCTTAGAAAACAATATTTTTTATTTTCTTAATTATATGAGATGACTAAAACATTGCAACTGTATGATGTTTAAGAAGTATAGTTTTTAAAAAAAATTGCCACTTGCATCCTGATCAACATGAAGATATAACCGTTTAAAGAGAGAATTTTATCTAAATTATGTTTTTAAACGGATATATCTTTGTATCGATCAGGATATAAGTGGCGATTATTTACTATAATACTTCTTAAACATCATTTTATCAATACTGGGACCTCTGAGTGTTAAATGCAGACTGATATTGAAATTGTACAAATTACATGAAAACTGACTTTAGCCATAGGGGGAGAGATGCCAGTCTTTGGCTTTGTCTCAGTTTTAGCTTTAGTAATAAATAACGAGCAATAGGTGACAACATAAGCTTGAAGTTGTGGTCAACTGTACATAGTGAAAGCTTTACAGTAAACGGTGTTCTGTTGAAACGGAAAACGATTGTGTACACTCGAACCTCAAGTATTGAGACCACCCTACACAGACTGGCCCAAACTGTCCGTAATTGTGAGGCGTTCGCTACACTGGATACTCTTTTAGCAATGAACAAGAAGAGAAGAGACTTGAGTAAAACTGTCCGGCTTACCGAGGTGGTCGCGATACAGAGGTGCCGGTTAGGTGGGGTTCGACTGTAGTAGATTCACGATTGTAAAGACGTTCGTTTTTTGTGAATCGGCCATGAACTTTCAAACTATACTGGTCTCCAAAAGTTAAGGGCCAGCTTCTGTTTTCAGTAGCTTGATATCTATTTATTGTACACTAAGACAACAATGAAGAAAATGGCAAAACTTAGGCTACTCAATAACTTTCCTTCCTGTTGCACGTGCCTGAACCAGTTTTGCAGACATTGCAGTACAGCAACAGCGTTTTCAGGTACGCTTAAAATGTGGCAAATTCACGAGAATTTCACGAAAGTTTGGTCTCTTTTCGCTGAAGAATCGGGGCTGATGCAGGTTTCTGGCCTATTGCACGTGCAAGGCATGACTGCAGTAAACACTGCTGAGCAAAAGTTAGACACGAATGTGTATTTAAGGGCGGCAACCAGAGCTCTCAATAAGCATGCCTACAAGACAGAAGAGAGAAGATCGTTCTTCCGGCCCTTAAATTTTGGAGACCAGTATATTACAGGAGGCATTTCCATTTCAGCCAAGTGCCGCGGTCAATGGTACTTTTTGTTTTTTTGTCGTTTCCCAACGACAGCTGTCTTAAAGTACGAAGACGCGGGGGTGTCTATGCTACTGAGTAAAAGATTTTCCAAGATAATGCAAGTAAATTCTAGCCCGGAACTCTAGAATAACAGTCGCTTCTTCTGCTATCTGGAAGTGATGGATGGATGCGACTGAATAGCAAACCGGCAGGGCCGGACCTAAGTTTTGAAGGGGTGGGGGCTAATTCATCGAAGGTGCGACGGAAGCATCAAGACCCCTAGGGGGGTCCGGGGGCATGCTCCCCCTGAAAATAAATCCGAGAAGCAAAATAGTGCAATCTGGGCATGAAATAAAGGACTAATGCCATTACTGTTCATACCCCTATTGAAACACGTTTTGAACCATGAAGTACCTATCAACTGGTGGTGCTGATGAGTGCTAGGTATAGCCCGCGAGGAAATGTAGCTGCCGCTCGGCGACATGAATGGTTTTTTTTTGTTTTTTAGGAAAAGGAGGGGGCTGTAGCCATCTCCCCCCCCCCCGTAGGTCCGGCCATGAACCCACAAGCATGCGCGCGCGCAGAGAGAGAAAGAGAAGAGATGAACTGGCATGTGACAGACAGACACGCCAAGTAAAAGGGGAGAAGAGATGGACCGTGTATAATTATTCATCTTTTCCCACTAATGAAAGTAAAGACCGAAAGGACAAATTATTAATTTTGAAAGCCGTCGCTTTATTTCATCACCTCGGCATGTTTTCGCTAATGAGAACGGCAAAACCGTGGACTCTGGTTATTGCACTCACGTCTCCGGGGCGAACATGAGTGGTTAGGGCCCTGCTGGGTGTCACTACTGGAGGTTATGACTGCTTCTGCCTTCTGAGGCTGGTGATCTTAGAGGGGAGAGGAGGGGAGGGGTGGTGGTGTTGAGAGAAATCAAGTGATGGAGGAAAGAAGGTTACAGACTGGGATGCAATGGATATATCGTGGTTTTAGTGTGGACGAAGGCAACATATAAGCTTTATTGCGGGAGATTATTGCTTTACGTATACTTCAAAAACTCGGAGATAGGTGGGGGTGGGGTGAGGGAAATGGGGAGGGGTCCCTCACGAACGCATAGGAGATATCGGGGAGGGGGGAGAGGGGGCGGTGTCCCTGTCATAGGTGAGGGAGGATATGGGGGTGGGGCGGTTCCTGTCAAAGGTCCCTCAAGAGGTCTAGGCCTAGAGTAGTTAATAATGTGTATTAGAGAAAATGTGAAACAAACTCTGTGATTGGCCAGTTTGCTATCTTCGCTACGGTTGGTTCTCTCTTGGAAATAAAAGGGCCACGCTTTATAATGAGTTATATCAGTCTTTGGGACAAGATCATTAACTATCTTGATTATTTATATACAAAAGTCGGGACTTTCCTGATATTGCAGTACCTCCAGGATCGTCCGACCATCTTTATAGTTATTAATGTCCCATATGTGCATGTTCCAGGCCGGAGGACGTTACACGAACTTTCATCAGTCTTCGGAACCGTCTTCTTGAGAAAACGGTTATCAGTGGAGTGAATGAATGCTGAGCTGGTCTTATGTCATTTGGCTCTGACAACCAAGAACTCGAAATTGTTCGTTTTGTGCTTAAGAAATTGGCAGAAAGTTGCCGATTCAAAAACGTGTGTCCATCGACACGTAATACTGTATTTTAAAAGCTTTCATCTCGTTGACCTCTACAAGATTGGAATTATCGATGACTGGATGAATTCAACAAGAAACGTACCCCCCCCCCCCCCCCCCCCCCCCCCCCCCCCCCCCCTTGCTCTGGATTGAGATTTTGATAATTCTCTGTCGTGCGTAATCAGATAATGAAAATTAAATGACTAGCAATATCATTTTAGAGCTTGCTGAAACGCTTCATCAGTTCGCAAAGAAATAGCAGAAAGAAAAACTGTGTTTCAAAGGAACAGAAACTTGTGCAGCAGGAATGAATCCTATAAAACCTTTGTTCTGATCTTATAATAAATTATCTTCGTAACAAGGACTTCAGCCGTATCCTCAGTGAAGTTTCGTGCAGCATTCAAAACTAAGCTTTACCCATTGTTCCTCAATTGAGTAGGAACTAAAAACGATCTTTTCGTCTCAGAAATATTTCTAGTCTAATCGATTTCAGCACAAAAGTGAATCAAACGAATACCAGAAGTAATTGACCATAACTTAAAGAGCAATACTGAAAACCAATCAAATTTGGTGACTTCATTCCCGATCATAGTGATTGGGGTTTATTTTTGTGTGTGTGATTGGTTGTTTGTTCGTTTGGGGTTTCTTAACGAAGGAAGTCAACAACAGCACTCCAAAGTGAAGCAAAGTGTTCTTGGACTGACATGACATTAGACAGAATGCTGCCCGCGAACAACAAAACCGGGCTGACCACCACCGCCTTAGCCACTTGCTGCCTGGTCGCGTCCCTGGCTCTGGTAGGCCTGGTGACCATCCCAGGAGAGGTGTCCGGCTTCAGCTTCATGGGCATGTCGTGTGTCGATTTCTGCCGCATGGTGTCCCAGACTCGAACCCGCGTCTACTGGTGCGTCAAGACAACGTGCTCTCCGCTGGATCGCCTGAAGCTCCTCCGAGCCCGCCCTCGATACAAGATGGCTGTCATGAAGAGGAAGAGGGAGGGACTCTCTGGAGCAGAGACGCTTGCTGAGAGTGTTGACAGACTCGGCAACCCTGCGCCGTTAGATGGATAAGGAAAAGTAGAACTAAATAATTTTAATCCCTTGACTGCCACCAACGTAGGTGAAGACGGGGTAAAAAGCCCATGGGCGGGTAAGAAGCCCATGCCAATTATCTCAAGAAATGAAGCACATTTCAGTCCAATTTTGTCCATGAGACGAGTGTTAATGTTTAGCGTTGGTCTCATGGGCAAATTTGACTGAAATTTGCTTCATTTCATGAGATAATTGGCATGGGCTTCTTACCCGCCTATGGGCTTTTTACCCCGCCTTACACTACTACGTACTGACCTGCCCTTAATTTTATGAAATTCTGCTAAAGCTCAAGTGGAGCTTTCGTAGAACTTCATAAAATTAAGCACTCATGACATCACTAATGATGTCATCAGATGAAGAGGAATAACCCCGATATGCTGGCTTTTGCTCTAACACAGTCAAGAGAGTTATATCCCCAGACCATTTTGCCAGATTGGCTCTATCGGTTGTCTTTTTTATGGCACGATTTGCCCAATGTTTTTTCTTTAATTTTCTCTGGTTAAACACATTCGGACTGTGGTTAGCGCTTGGACCTGTTTGTAATCTTATCCATGATAAAGGGAAAGTATGACTAATTGTTTATTTTAACTAATTCAGATAGTGAGTTGCGCTCGGACAAGTTGTTATCTTATAATCGGCTGTCATGGGCGGGGTAGGGGGGGGGGGGGGGAGGACAACAACAAAAACAAATAAACAAACAAAAGGAAACCTTTTCTGTCATTATTGTCATACGAGAAGAAATGTGATTTTCATTTGTTAGGTATTTTAAAACAAATTATTTACCGTGGTGTCTTGGTGGCAACATTTTGTAATTCAAGATGGCGGATGAGGTTTGCTTCTCTTTCTTTCTTTTTTACAGTAAAGGTGGCCGCGTAAAAAAGTTTAGATTTTTTGTTCTGGAGAAGACAGAAAGGAAAACTGACATAAAAAGAGGTTGACGTGCTCTTCATGTTTGTATTATTATTATTCTGACAAAACAGCAAGTAATCTAAATGTTCAACTCTGTAGCAAATATCATGCACTTCATGTCTCTCTTTTCAGACTGTATTCGATATTTTATTTGTTGTTGAATACTTATTATTGTTATTATCAGTATTATTATTATTATTAAGTTATTTATCATTTCTGATGTATTAGTAATTTGTTCCATCCTCAAACATTTATCATGTTAAATGCTACAGTCCATGTCACAAACAAGTGTTATCATTGTCTAACTTGTACTGTTTGGTATTTGGTATTTGGTATTTGTTATATTCTAGTCACAGAGACTTATCTCTGTGAAATTCGGGCTGCTCTCCCCTGGAGAGCGTGTCGCCGCAAGTGCAGCGCCTACCCTTTTGTTGTTTTTTGGGGGGACGGCACAGGGGGTGTGGGCATACTTGGAAAACCTAGCTATCAATTTGGCCATACCAGGCAGCGGGATTTCTCCCTGCTCTTACTGACTTTCAACTGCCGCGGGATTTTTACGTGCTGTAAAGCGCACGGGTCAGACTAGCTTTTAGTCCCCATCCGAAGGACTGGACGTTCAGTTCGATTTTCCTGTCAAACTAGAAAGAAAGGGCGAGGAGGCCGGGATTAGAACCCGGGTCACTCACGCTGCAGTCGCGCATTACATTTGGCAGGCGAACGTCTTAATCACTCTGCCACCTGTCTCCCCAATGCTACGTCCAATCCGTGAAATTTCCTATTTTATGAAATGAGCAAAATGCTTTGCCCAATTCAAGAAATGGACAATGTATATTACATTTTTCAATGGTGTTATTAAGGTTGATTCAACAGTAGCACATTTTTCTTTATTGTATTTGCACCCAACACTACCCAATGCTACTATGGGCATGCCTGTGCCACATGTTGTATCAACCATTTGACTACGTATCAAATGAAGTCTGAATACAAGAAATTCATCTGCTGTATGATTTCTTGTTCGCTTGAACCAACTTTAACGAAAACTACATTGCTTTTCTAAATAGCAAGGTTTAAATTGGCTTTTTCACGAACTTGGGCAAGTCATTTTGCTCATTTTTGAAGAAATGGCCAATTTCACGGATTGGGCATACTATATGTCACATGCAAGAAAGATGCGTAGATAAAATAACTTATTGGTAAACATTTCACGAACAGTTGAAGCTCATGTACATGCACGTGCAAAATGCCACGGACATAGACTTTTCGGAGTAAATAAACCACCACCAAGGCGTTTATATTTCAACCTTTCATTGTAGGTCTTTTGGACCGTCTGATTTCCTGATTGTCATTTTGACTATTCGAGTAAGTTTTACTAACAACGTTATGATAATACAGTATTTTTATTTTAACAATTTTGCCACAAGATTATATTTGATGTGAGAAAAAAAGTGTGTTTAAGAATGGCTGGCTAAGCTACCTTCAAAGTTTGTGGGGGGTGACCATTATCAATCATAACACTAAGGTGTCTCTGATGATGGCACTAGGGTTAGGGTTAGGAGAACGCAGAAGAGTGAACATCATTGAAGCCAGCGAAGGTAAATTCAACAAGTATTGTATTCCAAGTAACAATAATTTAAATCATTGATGCGACCCACTGCATAATGTGAGTGGCCGCGACAATCAACACCATATCCAGTTTTAACATTTGAAATGGGAATTCCATTGTTGTATTGAAGATTTTTTTAAACTTTTTCTCTCAACCTTAAAATTTTACTACTCACACCTAGCTTTCGTTGTTGCACTAAAAATGAAATAATTGAATGAATTTTGTCACCATTTGGTCCTATATTCAATTCAATACAGCGTACATGTATTTATGATCACAGTCATAGCAAAGATTGCCACGTGTTTGTCAATACCCTGTCCATTAAAGATATTTGTCGTGATCACACGGGGTTTTGTGTGTTGCAAAATATTATGCGTAGACTTTGTCTGTCTGTCTGTTTGTCTGTCTCTCCCATCTGATATGTGAATGCATATGTGTTTGCACGGGTGGAATGTGGGGCAAAGAGAGAGAAAGAAAAAGGGGGGTACAGAGAGGGAACAATTGAACACAATTGAACACAATTTTAACCCTTTCACCGCCAAAGTCGCATTTTAGCACCGCAGTGATTTAACACCTATGTCACTAAAAGGCATCAAATTGGAGTCTATTATCCAAAGACCCTATCGTCTTAGTTTTGGGAAGTAAGGATAGACCTTATTTTATATATGTCACAGAAGAACCCCCAATGCTGCAGATAGATTTTGTTCTCTACCCAGGTAAACTTAATGGACATTTTTGGCTGAAATATGGCTGGCGGGGAAAGGGTTAATGTTTCAGACCTCCGGCCTATGACATAGGAGATGCGGTGCACACATAAAAGGAAATGACAACAAGTGTATAAAATAATTAATATACTAACAGCATTAATCATGAATGTGACTAGTTGCTTATCATATCTGAGACACGAGTCTCAGAGAGAGAGAGAGAGAGAGAGAGAGAGAGAGAGAGAGAGAGAGAGAGAGAGAGAGAGAGAGAGAGAGAGAGAGAGAGAGAGAGAGAGAGAGAGAGAGAGAAAGAGAGAGAGAGAGAGAGAAACACAGAGAGAGAGAGAGAGAGAGAGAGAGAGAGAGAGAGAGAGAGAGAGAGAGATGTGATACAGAAAAGGAGGGAAAGGGAGTGGGAAAGAGCAAGCAAGCATGCATACCCGCAGCCCAACGCACTGTTCAAAGTTTAATAAAGAAACAGTAACAAAGCAAAAACACAATATCTTAACCAACATCAAGAAAGAAATCGTATTGAAAGGGAAAAAAAGTCATTGCATTTTTCTAAAAACACACCAAAAAAAACCCGGTTAAGATGACGACACGAGAGCTGGCGTTGTGAGTGAAAGTCCCCCAAACGGCCAACCAATCCCATTGGCTGCAGCACTAAAGTCGGAACAAATCCCCCCCCCCCCCTAGTTAGAGAGTCATAGTCTTCCACGAAAGACTAAGCTGTACCATGATATTCCGATACTGTAGAAAATCATATATAGTACAGCTCTCATTTACTGTTGGCCCTTTCTACAGGCTAATGCCAACCAGTGGTACAAGCCATTTCGGGTAAAGGTCAAGATGTGCCCCCACCCCCCCCCCCCCCCCCCCCCTACCTATCTCGGTTAATTCTATTTTTCCGTTTTTTGCCTTTCTTACCATACATAAAGCTGTATTTTAGGAACATTTTTAGCTAATAACCTTTTTGGAATACTAACCCTAACCCTAACCCTAACCCTACCTCCCACCCTATAAGACGGAAAAACGCAACGAACCACAATTGTCACAAATCGCGGTGTACTGCAGTAGGCCTACATAGTGGGGGGTAGGGTTAGGTTTAGGGCTAGGGTTAGGGATAGGGTTAGTATTCCAAAAAGGTTATTAGCTAAAAATGTTCCTAAAATACAGCTTTATGTATGGTAAGAAAGGCAGAACGGAAAAATAGAATTAACCGAGAAATGCAGGGGGGTGGCACATCTTTACCTTTATCCCATTTGGAGTAAAGGCTTACCTATATCCTCCCGTATATGGCCCATATACCCCTGACCATGTAAGGTCAGCTACAGGATTCAGGACCTTCCAATAATTCCCGTACCTTGTCAACGTGTACGTCTGTTACGGCATTGTACTGCAGCTCTTTCGTTTTCTTAGAAAATATCATGGTTAAAAAAGTTTAAAGGTGGACCCTGACGGATGAGTTTTTTGCAAGAAACACGTCGAGGTCACCATGAAAACACCATTTACAGAGACCGCAACGCTCATTTTGCTCTGGTTTCCTAGAAATCAAACCGTCAAATAGGCGATTCATTCATGCTGGAGGTGCTGGAAGTCAAATTATTTCACTGTGCCGTCTCTTTTGTAATGGCGACCAACCTGTTTGCACGAAATTTTCGCAATACAAGCCTTTTTATTTGTCTTTTTAAAAAAAATGTGTGCAGTTTATCTAAAGGAGTTTTGCTCACAACAAAGGAAATAGCTTCGATTATTATTTTTACTGCACTACAAAAAAGGAAAAAAAGCTTCAACCACAATGGGTTTGGGCCCCCACCCACCCCATCCAAAATGGCTTCTCTCTCCGGCATGTCCGCCAAGGAGGAATCGCCGTTTTGACGGTTTGATTTCTAGGAAACCAGAGCAAAACGAGTGTTCCGATCCTTGAAAAGGCTGTCTCTCTGGTGATCTCGAGGCTTTTCTTGCAAAAACTCATCCGTCAGGGTCCACTTATAAAACATCAGAAAGAGAACAGGTGGGTACATTTTGAAAACAAATTATTGTTCTCATCGACGCCCACAAATTAGTTTTTTTTCTCCTAAACATGAAAAAATTAAGAACACCCATTTATAACGTACATGTCCTTAGCTCTCGACATGTTAAAAAAAAGTATTTCAACAAACGCAAATGCCGGATTTCAGATACACCAGCCGTATACAATACATAACTTCATGATTATAACGAATCCACACAAAAAAATATTTGAACAAACGCAAAAAATGCCGGATGATTTTTGAAGGTCTTATAAGGGAGGTTCCACTGTAGTCAGATAGATAGGCACAGAATGCCCCTGAAAACATTACCAGCTTCGCTCACTTCGTTCGCGGCAGCTGGTAATAATTATTGACTACAGGGTCGACACTCGGTCTCTGCTGAACACACTCAGTCGTCGTTTGATCGTGCTGCGGAACAGTCTCGGCGACCCTAACACTCCCTGGGACAACTTCCGCCCGCCTCGCTGGTTGGCTTCCCGAATCTCCAACACCTGCAATACAGTGAGTAAAAGCAAGATGCGTACGTTTTGAGAGAGAGAGAGAGATGGAGAGAGAGAGAGAGAGAGAGAGAGAGAGAGAGAGAGAGAGAGAGAGAGAGAGAGAGAGAGAGAGAGAGAGAGAGAGAGAGAGAGAGAGAGAGAACGATTTTAATGTACATCGGCCATAGACCACAATACATTGTGTATGGGAGGATGGAGGAGGGGGGGGGGGGGTAGTATATTAATACTATAATAATTATATTAAACTTTTTATAGTTTAATATAATAATTATATTAAACTTTCCCCAACTAAATTTAAAGTAATGTCTCATATGACTTAGGTCGAGAAGACGTAAAACTTTACTTTCACATATTAAACTTTATTCAAATATCCACAAAAATCAAACTAATCTATGGAACCATCTGTGTACTATGAAAACACCACCATACAAAATTTGAAGTGATTATGTGCACAGGTTCATGAGTTACAGGGCGAATAAACACACACACACACACACACACACACGCGCGCGCGCGCGCGCGCGCGCACACACACACACACACGCGCGCACACGCACACACACACACGCACGCACACGCACGCACGCACACGCGCACACACACGCACACGCACACACGCACACATTGTACCTTTTTAATGAGATTTTTGAATAGTGACGTCACTCCGTCCACGTCATCGCGCGCGGAGCATTCTGACGTCATCGTACACTCCGCCGTCCAGTCAGTGGAGGTAACGTGCCGTTGAACAGTTCTGAAGAGGACCGGATGAATATTGGTCAAGCATACAATAATTAGGTTATATAAGCAAACCCAATAATTAAATAAACAAACAATAAACGAATATGCCCACTTGCATTTCATCCAAAATCAAACCAATAGACGATTTTCGGGGGGGGTGGGGTGGGGGGGGGTGGGGGGGGGGGGGGGGGGGGGGGGGGGGGGGGGGGGGGGGGGGGGGGGGGGAAAACTAGGGGAGAGCACTTCGTGAAAATTAAAGTTGTTTACCTCCATTACTCGGTCAAATACCATAGCAACAATGCAACAATGGCATCGAAGCTTGGAACCGCAGGATGCGAGTCAGCCACGTGCAAACATTTTTTTAATAGAAAATTAGGGGTGACCAGTGACCACAAACTGATAAAACTTGCAAAATGTGAGGTAAAAATACAAATGACATCATTTTTTTAATGACGCACGGTGTTCTAAGTACTGTATGTCTGCTCAAACACACGAGTCGATAGGCTACGAGAGCTGATGGTAGAGTGACTTCCCTTGTTTGACCGATTGAATTAGGCAAGATCACTCCAACACACCATGAAATTACTCCCCTTAATTATTTCCGAACAATTCCTATTCCTCCCACGTGACGATCTTTCAGTACAAAGAGTTCCCCCTCCTTCTGGAAGTTCTGTGCTAGCAACTTCCTTTAATCGACCGATCTCTTTGATTCTGCCTTTTTCTTTTTTTGTACTAACCTTTACTATGTGTTTGCCTTATTGGCCCATTCTCCTGCGGGGGGGGGGGGGGGGGGGGGGTAAGGTGGGTTTTTTTTTTAAAAACAATCTTCCAAATAATGTTTTCCCACAAGCTCCTACGAAATCGGAATGTGTTGGATGAATTCAGCAGGGAGACAAAGGAAAACTGAAAATCGGACACAACATTCGTAGTAAATCCATGAAGGCCATATGGCCTGTGAACGCAGAAGAAGAAGAAGAAGAAGAAGTTTCACCTTTTGCTCACACTACTATGTACATCAAACCAAAGCGTGCTCAAACTCAAAGTCAACTAGAGCGTTAAGACGCTAAATCACCAACCGCGCGGCAGCGTTTTCGGCTCTAGTGACATTGACCTTTGACCCATGACCTTCATTATCGAACTTGGCCTATATCTCTCCATTACCTACCCGCATGCAAAATTTGAGCATCCTAAGTCCAACCGTTCAAACGCTAGAGAGGATACATACAAACATACAAACATAGTCCGCCTCAGACACGAGTGAAAACATTACCAATCCGCTCTCTACGATCGCGGTTGGTAACAAGAAACTACTTCCAAGGCGTGCAATTAAAGCTAAATCTTTGGCCAGATACAGTATAACCACAAAAAGAACGTACTAACAGCAGGTTGGACTTGCATAAAGATAATTATAAACAAATTAATTGACTACAAAAGCAACGTATTTGGTATGAAAGATCGCTGCGCTGGAAGAGAGGAGGATTAGTGGGTGGAAAAAAACACCTTGTCAATTTGTCAAATCCCCACATCCCAACCTTCTTCTCTCTCTCTCTCTCTCTCTCTCTCTCTCTCTCTCTCTCTCTTCTCTCCTCTCTCTCTCTCTCTCTCTCTCTCTCTCTCTCTCTCTCTCTCTCTCTCTCTCCTCTCTCTCTCTCTCTCTCTCTCTCTCTCTCTCTCTCTCTCTCTCTCTCTCTCTCTCTCTCTCTCTCTCTCTCTCTCTCTCTCAAGCGCGCGCATACACACACACACGCACACACGCGCACGCACACGCACACACACACACACGCACACACACACACACACGCACGCGCGCACACGCACACGCACGCACGCACACACACACACACACACACACCACACACACACACGCACGCACGCGCACCGCACACACGCACACACACACACACACACACACACACACACACACACACACACCACACACACACACACACACACACACACACACACACACACAACCACACACACACACACACACACGCACACACACGCACACGCACACACACACACACACACAGTAAACACTGACAACTCAATAAAGTCTTGCAGTACTTTCTGATGGTGATGACGATGAGATTAGCGTCCAATCGGCCAGAGACCCTTATGGTAAGTACTTTCTTTTTGCCTCCTCATTTTCTGCTCTTCATACCATCGCCCATCCCTGGCCGCTTCTCTTCTCTCTGTTCTTTTTGCGAACGATAGACCAGCAGACCCCAATATATGTGACCAAGCACCACGAAAGGGACATTAAGTGTCAAACTGACCATTCTGAGAAAATTATACATTTGTCAACTTCAGACAATTCTCTTTATATTGATGCAAGGATCATTCTTGTATCTTTTCCCGTTCCAACGTTATGAGCATGTAAAGTTAGTAAGGTAAGCGTCGGCCATTTTGAAAAAAAAACGCAGTCCAAAGTCTAGCCTGGCTGAAGAAAATGAATTGACCTGCTCGTTTTAAAACACCTATAAGACCATTTATAAACCATATTAAAGATTGTTCTTTTATGAAAATGAAAGATAAGATGTTAGAGAACAAAACAATACCCATAACTCAAACTTGACACAAATATGAGATTTTTGAATTTTGCAAGCCTGTTGTGAGAAACTAGCTCAGCGACTTAATGTCCCTTTCGTGGTGCTGGGTCACATATTTTTCATAGTCATGTCTGGTTTTGCTGTTGCCGTTGATAAGGCTACTAACAACAACAACAACAACAACAACAAAAAGAAGGTAGAATCCATATTGTCCAGTAAGAGTAAAAAGCTGACTAGAGTCATCCATAACTTTAACCCTTTCACCGCCAATGTCGCATTTATGCACCACAATGGCTTAACACCCATGTCACTAAAAGGCATCAAGTCAGGGCCTGCTATCCAAATACCCTATTTTCTTAATTTTGTGAGGTAAGGATAGACCTAATGTTATACATGTTACAGAGGAATTCGCAACATTGCAGATATTTTATTTTCTCTACCCAGTTAAGTTTGGTGGTATTTTGGGTCTAAAAAATGACTGGCGGCGAAAGAGTTTAATGAAAAATCTGCCCCCCCCCCCCCCCCCCCCCCCCCACCTCCCCCCCCCCCCCCCCCCCCAAGTAAACGTCTGTGTTTTTGTATTTATTACTCCTTTGGACATGCTTACTGTACATCTATGTATCTTTCTTGATATTGTCCTTGTTACATTTGGTTTAAGTAGCATTTTATGCTTTCATTGTCACGTGACAAAATCAGTTTTCATGAGATAGGGCAAGAAAGAAAGAAGAAAAAACCTTAAAATTATAAAGCCCTATCTTATCAATGTGACATTTTAACGAAGGGTTTTTGACAGTGTGCAAGAAAGGAAGAGTTTGATGCATTTTTGTTTTTCAAATTATAATAGCTTTATTTCAACCCTACGCCTTGGCTTAATTTAAGGCTATGCCAGACCAACTGACATAGGCTAGAACACCAAGGCTACATCAAAATGGTGTCATGGTCTGCATAGCTATGCGGGGATTGTCTTAAGCCATGACAATTAAGCTCCTAGCATAGCGTAACATCATCAGTCTCCCAAATCCCCCGAAGTCGGAGTGTGGCTGCCCAAGTGGCGGGGTAGTCAAAAACGGCCACACACGTGCCGTTCTGGCTATGCCCACATTTTCGCCCGTTAAGGGAGATCATTTGATGACAGAAAAGAGCAAAAGATGTGGCTCTTTCCGTCATCAGATTATCTTCCCTTACGGGCGAATATGTGGATTTCTTATCTCTAGCTGATGCATTTTTTGTACCGTAGTGTTCAAATGCTTCGGCTGTTGGGGATGATCCCTGGAGTCTTTTAGCCAGGGTACGGCAACAACAACAACAACAAAAGTAAAGTGCGTTGAGAATGGTGAATAAAAAGGAAAAAAGTAATGATAAAAAAAACCTCAGTTGCTCACACACCGCACACACACATGCTCACACACTAGCTTCACACGGTCACACAGAAACCCAGAGTTAAAAAAAAAGTTTTTGACAGTGACAAGTTGCATAAGTTGATACAAAACTTTTTGTTATGGTCGTAATAATGTGTTTCTAATGTTTCAAAAACAACAACAAAACACACAAAACCCCAACAACTTCAGTCCTACCTGACATGATCCAGATCGCACTTGTTCCCCAGAAGAAGTACGGGCAAGGGCGGGACACTCTCGCTAGAGCTAACATTGATAACAGGTGGCGCTTGTAGACGATTCCCTTTCGAAGAAGAAGAAGAAGAGGATGTTGATGCTGCTGACGGCGGCTGGTGGGGAGACGACGACGACGACGGTACCTGAAGCCCGGCGGAAGAGGAAATAGAGGAAGCGGAAGCGGAAGTGGCGGGTCGGTACTTCCGGATGCAGCTGAGCGCGTGACGCGCCGCCACGACGCTGGACTGGTCGGTGACGCTGTAGACCAGAACCGCCGCGTCCGCCCTCATTAGCAGCTCCCGTGAAGCGGCGCGTGTTTGTAGACTCTGTGGAGCAAAAGTCTGGGTTATATAGTTGGTTTAAAGACCCCGCACGTCACGTGTCACATTCCTTCTGATACTAGGAAGATTTCTAAAGATTCCTTACTAGCCATAAGAGGAAAAACACGTGAAAACCGTGATTTTGACACGTGACGTGCGGGATCTTTAAACAAACCTTTATTCATTTGAAAACGATCAAACAGAAAGACAATTAGAGCAACAACAAGCTCGAAGCTTATACCCTAGTGCTCCTTAAATTAACATCATAGTTGCACAATTGATTGAACAGATGGAGACTGCATTTAAACCAAGTAATATATATAATGATGAACATAATTAAAGGTATTGTTAATCAATATCATTTAGAAACGTATTACAACTGTGAAAACAAAAGAAGAATTTAAGAGTCAACAAAATAGAAATAATAATAATAATAATAATTTAAAAATCAATAAATTTACAAATTTGTGAATTTTGGGAGAGACCAAGGGGAATATATAGGGGAAGACGGGGTAAAAAGCGCATGGGCGGGTAAGAAGCCCACCCCAATTATCTCATGAAATAAAGAAAATTTCAGTCAAATTTGCCCATGAGACGAATGCTAGACATTAACGCTCGTCTCATGGGCAAAATGAGAATGAAATTTGCTTCATTTCATGAGATAATTGGGGTGGGCTTCTTACCCGCCCATGCGCTTTTTACCCCGTCTTCCCCTAGTTCGTTTGTGATAATTTACAAGAGTATACCAAAATAACATGGGAACTTTCCTGGCATTGCAGTACCCCCAGGATCGTCCCACTATCCCAGACTTCTGACTTTAGAAGGCTGGTTCACTTTCACGCATTCTTCCCCGATCTAATGAACTAGGCTAAGGTTGTGGAATGGTCTCAGGAGTCAGGAGAATAGTTCACTTTCATGAATTCTTCCCCAATCTAGTGTACAAGGCTATGATTGTAGAATGGTCTCAGGTGTCAGGACCCGAGGATTCCTGCACGACCTTCGCGATTTCGAACTTGGCCTATATATCCTAACTACATATTATCCGCGTGCAAAATCTGAGGGTCCTCTAAGTCCCTCCCTTCAAACGCTGTCCTGTTAACATAGAATGATAGTCAGTCAGATTGTCAGCCAGGAACGGACAGCCATGAAAACATTAGCCAGCGCGTGCTTCGCCGCTGGTTAACCATACATAACACAGAGAGGGTGCCAGCGAAGTGACTCAGCAGCAGTGCAGTGTCTCCTCGGTTGGTTGCCTCCTGACGGCCTAACATAGATTCGCTCCCCTTGGACTGCTGGTTTCGGATTCAGATCTGCGACCTGAGCAAGCCGGAGGTGTGGCTGCGAGTTGGGATTCGGAATGAGCAGCGTGGGAGCAACGCCACTGTACGGCCCAGAAGATGGGACAGCAACAACAAAACACACCACACACACAAACCCATAGAGGTAGGGGAAGACGGGGTAAAAAGCGCATGGGCGGGTAAGAAGCCCACCCCAATTATCTCATGAAATGAAGCAAATTTCAGTCTCATTTTGCCCATGAGACGAGCGTTAATGTCTAGCATTCGTCTCATGGGCAAATTTGACTGAAATTTTCTTTATTTCATGAGATAATTGGGGTGGGCGTCTTACCGGCCCATGCGCTTTTTACCCCGTCTTCCCCTACTATCGATGGCTTACAGTCAAAACGGACTATCTTTAGATAGTCTTGGTCAATGAATCACCAAACACCTTTAGATAGTCCATTGACTTAATATTGATGTTATTGCAAAAACTAAGAAAAGAGACCGCCAATAACATAAAATGGGTGATTATGCTTTTTATATCTCCGCAGTCTTTTTCTTTTTTTGATACAAGTTATTAGTTTTCGCGATATGTTCAATACTACGTCAAAAGATAGTCCGTTTTGACTCCAAGCCATCGCTATATCAGCCCACTTTATTCCTTTTCTTATAGTATCTTCTGGCATAATAATAATATATTCCTGACATTTTTTGATGTTCGCTGCAGCTGAGCAAGTCTACAACACCCGGTAATTATAATGCGGGTACTTAATCCCCCGCTCTAAAGCCCCAGCTGCCGACTTCCCAAAGTCATTCCTCAAATACTGTACCTTGAAATAACTTTTAACTCCTCTTGCTGGGCTCGCTTCTGGTAGTTGGGGTGGTTATTATTATTGTCTGTGTCTTTCTGTCTCTCACTCTAATCTAAACCAGATTTTCTCCCTCTCAAACCTCTCTCTGTGTCTAGAAAATCTCTCTCTCTCTCTCTCTCTCTCTCTCTCTCTCTCTCTCTCTCTCTCTCTCTCTCTCTCTCTCTCTCTCTCTCTCTCTCTCTCTCTCTCTCTCTCTCTCTCTCTCTCTTCTTATTTGATATCGCCCCTACCCCATTGTTCCGTTTAACATGGGCAGATGGCCCAGTTCATTAAATCGTTGTTCGTTGTTCTCTCTCTCTCTCTCTCTCTCTCTCTCTCTCTCCTCTCTCTCTCTCTCTCTCTCTCTCATCTCTCTCTCTCTCTCTCTCTCTCCTCTCTTTTCTTATTTGATATCGCCCCTACCCCATTGTTCCGTTTGACATGGGCAGATGGCCCAGTTCATTAAATCGTTGTTCGTTGTCTCTCTCTCTCTCTCTCTCTCTCTCTCTCTCTCTCTCTCTCTCTCTCTCTCTCTCTCTCTCTCTCTCTCTCTCTCTCTCTCTCTCTCCTCTCTCTCTCTCTCTCTCTCTTATTTGATATCACCCCTACCCCATTGTTCCGTTTGACATGGGCAGATGGCCCAGTTCATTAAATCGTTATTCGTTGTTCTCTCTCTCTCTCTCTCTCTCTCTCTCTCTCTCTCTCTCTCTCTCTCTCTTATTTGATATCGCCCCTACCCCATTGTTCCGTTTGACATGGGCAGATGGCCCAGTTCATTAAATCGTTATTCGTTGTCTCTCTCTCTCTCTCTCTCTCTCTCTCTCTCTCTCTCTCTCTCTCTCTCTCTCTCTCTCTCTCTATATATATATATATATATATATATATATATATATATATATATATATATATATATATTATTTGACAGTATCCCCTTGCCATAAAGGCTTATGTATGCTAATGGCAATAAAAACCTATTTGATTTGATTTGATTTGATCTCTCTCTCTCTCTCTCTCTCTCTCTCTCTCTCTCTCTCTCTCTCTTCTCTCTCTGTCTCTCGCCCCCCCCCCCCCTCTCTCTCTCTCTTTTCTTATTTGATATTGCCCCTACCCCATCGTTCTGTTTGACATGGGCAGATGGCCCAGTTCATTAAATCATTGTTCGTTGTTCTCTCTCTCTCTCATTCCCACCTCTCTCTCCATCTTCCGCCCACCCCCGCCCGCCAAGTGGTGGACAAATGAACGTAGTTCCAGCAAATGGAAATTCGAAGATGAAGAAATTCTACAACAGCTACTAAAGAAATTACGACAATTAACGGGTGTGGGGGTCTTCCAGGTCGGACAACCCCCCTAAGCTACTACTTTAGTGACCCAGCCAGTTAGGTCTCTCTGTGGATCCCCATCCATAGCGTTCCACACGCGCACAAATGATGACGAAGAAAATCATCCCACATCGTTGCAACTTAACGAATATTTAAGCCTTAGGCCGGGTTCACATTAGACGCGTAAGTTCCGTACGGAAAACCCCAAATAAGTGGAAGAAAGAAGGATACAAGTTTACGCATATAGGGGAAATTCGGACACGTGCGCAAATATTTCCCTTCTTTGTTTCACTTATTCATGGACTGC
The DNA here is from genome assembly GCA_017654935.2 of Phymorhynchus buccinoides. NCBI lineage: Eukaryota > Metazoa > Mollusca > Gastropoda > Neogastropoda > Raphitomidae > Phymorhynchus > Phymorhynchus buccinoides. The sequence continues at coordinate 30,770,391 of CM065697.1, forward strand.
GCACGGGTAGTTCCCCCACCTTCTGGAAGTTCTGGGCTTGTAACTTCCTCTAATCTGCCACTCTCTTTGACTCTGCGGAGCAAAAGTCTGGTTGTATGGTTATTTATGGACTGCGCACGGGTTTCCGCATGGAATATCCGCTTATGTGTGTACACGGCCTACTTGTCTTTATAGCGTGAACAGTTTTCACCCTTTCCCCAGGGCAACAAAGCAAACCAAATGTTGGGCATTATCAGAAGAAGTTTTTCATATCTAACAAAGATATTTGTCTTCAATTGTATAAATCATTTGTTCGGCCACACTTAGAATATGCTAATACAATTTGGTGTCCAT
>CM065697.1:30775723-30783223 GCA_017654935.2 Phymorhynchus buccinoides
AGCATAAGAGGGAATGTGACACGTTACGTGGGCTGTCTTTAAGGGAGTGGTCTTATAAGGGAGGTAATTGTAATACTTACAAAGAAGGGCAGAGTCTCAGAGAAGTAGGTCTTATGTGGGAGGGAGTCTTGTAAAGGGAGGTCTTATAAGGGAGGTTCCACTGTACCACTACAAGATTAAAAGAAGAGTTCTGGAAACTGCCACTCGAAATGCTTTTTATTTCTGACAAAAGCTTAAACGGGTCCTAGCTTATAAATATTCTTATTGAATTAGTACTCTGAGTTTTTAATCGGTTCGTTACAAATTGTACACTCATTCTTCGTAATACTTTGTAATATCTGGTGCATTAATTTAGAATAGTGGCCTACACCTGCAGCAGACACTTGAATGACTTGGCAGTGAAAGTAATAATAATTAAGCAACGCTATTCTACTACAACGTTCCGTTTCGATTTTAATCCTTAGATTTTGATGCTAACCAACACATTTTTTACTGCCTCTATGATGTCTTGAAAACAGTTTTTTTAATCGATTTTAATCCTTAGATTTTGATGCTAACCAACACATTTTTTACTGCCTCTATGATGTCTTGAAAACAGTTTTTTTAATCGATTTTAATCCTTAGATTTTGACGCTAACCAACACATTTTTTACTGCCTCTATGATTTCTTGAAAACAGTTTTTTTAATCGATTTTAATCCTTAGATTTTGACGCTAACCAACACATTTTTTACTGCCTCTATGATGTCTTGAAAACAGTTTTTTTAATCGATTTTAATCTTGCTAACCAACACATTTTTTACTGCCTCTATGATTTCTTGAAAACAGTTTTTTTAATCGATTTTAATCCTTAGATTTTGACGCTAACCAACACATTTTTTACTGCCTCTATGATTTCTTGAAAACAGTTTTTTTAATCGATTTTAATCCTTCGATTTTGACGCTAACCAACACATTTTTTACTGCCTCTATGATTTCTTGAAAAGTTTTTTTATTCGATTTTAATCCTAGATTTTGATGCTAACCAACACATTTTATGCTGCCTCCATGATGCTTTGAAAACAGTTTTAAAAAATTCGGGACTTTACTGGTGTTGCACTGCCTCCGGGCATTGCCTCCAGTGTCGTTCCCACCATCTTTGTATTTACAAATGTCCCATATGTGTCTGTTCCAGACCGAGAGGACGTAAAGCACCATTTTTCATTCAATTTTTTTTATGTAACAATGGCGAGGATCGAACTCTGATGGCATAATCTTTAAATCATGATTGAATTTCTTTTTAGACTTGTTCTTCTCTATATAACTGACAGTTTGTTTTTTAACGGATACAGTAGTCTGAAATCAGGTAAACGTCAAACCGATAATAGGAAGATACGTAATCAATAAACATGTTTGGATGAAACAATAATTATATCTTCTTTCATTTTACTGGCTGGTCGTGAACTATTGTTTTGAACGCATTTTTATTTTATTTTATTTTATTTTTTATTCAGGTAGCAACTTTCTGCGATCTGCTTATTTTGAGTCTTAACGTGTAATGTTTCTTGTGTAAAACCATTGTTGATTGTTCATTCACAGTTGTGTAATACTCTCGGCATAATATAATAACTCGGCGTATTCTTTCTACTAATCTTCCAATCTTCTTCTTCCATGTTCCCGGGCCATGAATCCTCTGATCAGAACTTGTCAATTCTTTACCAAAGTTTCTGTAATTATCCAATTATTCACAGACATTAAATAAACACGAAACAACGCTATCGTCTTGTCTTTTAAGTGTTTGTATGGTTTTGTTTACGATACTATCGCCATGATAGGAATTGTCCCAGGGAAGAAAAAAAATCTTAAGAAAATGTAAACAATTGTCAAGAGAGGTACATTTCGATTCTGGGGTGATTGTGCTTTTTGTGTGATACAAACTTTCCTGTATCGGTATGGATATACTAAGAAATAGAATAATTTATTACAAAAAAAGTTGCTTGATGCCACCTTTTCACTATGCCTACTTTGGTTTAAATCCATCAATTAACTTTGAAGTAATCAGTGTTTTTATAATATTCAAAATGTAGTCACTTGGGATACGTTGATATGGCTTACAATTTTGTGACTCTGACATCTTCTGCAGCAACCCCAGTCTCTGTATTAATTTTAAAAATCGGGACTTTACTGGTTTCGTACTGCCTCCGGGCATTGAACAGTATTGTTCCCACCATAGTTTACAAATCCCATATGTGTCTGATTCAAGAGGACGTAAAACTCCATTTTCTCTCTCTCGCGCGCACCGGGGACTTTACTGGTTTCGTACTGCCTCCGGGCATTGCCTCCAGTATTGTTCCCACCATATTTGTATTTACAAATGTCCCATATGTGTCTGTTTCAGACCGAGAGGACGTAAAACTCCATTTTCGCTCGCGCTGCAGCAACCGCAAGGTCTAGGGAACCATTGTGCCAAGTTTCATCACAATCGGTTCTGTGGTTTAGGCGCTATGAACTGGGACATATTTCGGTCACATGAGCAGACACACACACACACACACGTACACGCACACGGGTGGGGGGGGGGGAGAGAGAGAGAGAGAGAGAGAGAGAGAGAGAGAGAGAGAGAGAGAGAGAGAGAGAGAGAGAGAGAGAGAGAGAGAGAGAGAGAGAGAGAGAGAGAGACCCGTATAAATAGCAACATCGAAAATCAGAATCAGACCACGACTACTATTATTATTATTATTATTATATCACCCATCTTGCTGTTGTGTTACATAATACTGGAAGCGCTCTCAGCAGATAAAAAGAAAGTTGTGTTTATTCCACAACGTGCGTCGTAAAACAAAATATGTTTTATCACTTTGCTTTAGCAACTCCGTTTAATTAGCCTACAGTATTCACGGTGCCAATAGATGGCGCTAATAATTATTGCAACAGTTTCTCTTTTCGGTACAGTAGCCTACTATTACGGAAAATGTATCACTTTTCGCAAGCAACTCTGGTTTGCTAAATAAGCGCAATCATAATAATAATGGTGCTAATACTGTAGCCCTTTGGTTTAATACTGCAACAGATTCTCATTCCAGTACACGTACACGCCTACACTGATAGCCTAACGGTTACGTAGTGTTGTAAGCCCCGTCTCGATTTATCCCCAATTACGTCTGTTAAGTCCTTTCGCGAACAGTTGTCCTCTCGCGGATACCATTTCCTACAATAAGCCTAGGGTCTCCCATAAACATACATATTCTTGATCAGCATGTCACAACCTAGTCAGATCCTGAATTACGAACCGCCAGAGCAAACCTCCGCCAAGGAAGACTCACAAAACCGAACTTTCCCTCTTTTCATGTCCCGAGCTGTATCTCATGAACCAGTGGGTAGAATGGCTTCAAGTTTTGTGTGGTAGTGTAGCATGGCGAGTAATGAAATAAATGCTTGCAATAAAATTTAAAAAAAACCGCCCACAGAAACAGGGTCATTTTAGACAAATGTGCACATAAGGACAAAAAGACCGAGAGAGGACTTAACATACGTCTCTCTCACTGATAGTAAGCGGCAGTTACGTAGTGTTTGTACCCCCGTCTCGATTTATCCTCAATTTCGTCTCTCTCACTGATAGTAAGCAGCGGTTACGTACTGTTGTACCCCCGTCTCGATATATCCCCAATTATGTCTCCATGCATCCTTGTCCCTATGTGTCCCCGTGTCCAAATGTCCCCGTCTCTATGTGTCCCCGTGTCCAAATGTCACCGTCTCTATGTGTCCCCGTCTCTATAATTTATATTATGTCCCCGTCTCTAGGGGAAGACGGGGTAAAAAGCGCATGGGCGGGTAAGAAGCCCACCCCAATTATCTCTTGAAATGAAGCAAATTTCAGTCTCATTTTGCCCATGAGACGAGCGTTAATGTCTAGCATTCGTCTCATGGGCAAATTTGACTGAAATTTTCTTTATTTCATGAGATAATTGGGGTGGGCTTCTTACCCGCCCATGCGCTTTTTACCCCGTCTTCCCCTATGTGTCCCCGTCTCTATTGTTCACGTGTATCCATCTTAATGAGCACCCGTCTCTATGTGTCCCCGTAGTCAAGGGAGTTATTTTTTGATCATCGGGTCATTGTGTTTTTTTGGTGTGTTAAACAATATCTGTATCGGTATGGTAATACTGGGAAAGGAAATATTTTACAAGAACATTTCGATGGCTTAGAGTCAAAACGGACTATCTTTAGATAGTCCATTGACAGATTATTGATGTTATTGCAAAAACTAAGAACTTTTTACTAGGAAAGACTGCAAATAATATTAAATGGGGATTATGCTTTTTGTATTTCTACAGTTTGTTTTTGATACAAGTTATTAGTTTTCACAAGAAGTTCAATACTACGTCAATGGACTATCTAGAGATAGTCCGCTTTGACTCCAAGCCATCGATGTGTTAGGTGACACCGGTTCACTATACCTACATTGGCATAATCCATCCATTAGTTTTTAGATAATCAGTATTTTTTAAAAATATGCAAACAATTCTGACTGGCATTACGTTGATATGGCTCGTCGTTCTGTGAAGCGGGTATTGTGTGAAGAAGCATCAAGGTCTAAAGAACTACTGTGCCGAGCTTCATTAAGATCGGTTCATTGGTTTAGGCGCAACGGACTGGAACACATTTTGGTCACACACGGACACACACACACACGCGTCAGTCCAATTTGCCCATGAGACGAATGCTAGACATTAACGCTCGTCTCATGGGCAAAATGAGACTGAAATTTGCTTCATTTCAAGAGATAATTGGGGTGGGCTTCTTACCCGCCCATGCGCTTTTTACCCCGTCTTCCCCTATTTGGTAAGAAATCTTGTTTTGACCACGTCTGACTCCCATACAAACGCCCCCAAATTCAAAACGAAGCATCATTTTAAAGAGCAGCCTCAATTTGAAGTTGGGGGAATTGGTATGTGGGTCACAGCTACCCCCCCAAAAAAACACCCAACCAAGGGACTTAATCGTGGTGGGTCAGTGGGTCTTTAAAGACCCACCAGATCCATGAGTGAAAATCACGGGTTTCACGGGTTTCCCTCTCTCGTTGGCAAGAAATCTTATTTTGACCAGGTTTGACTCCCATGCAAATGCCCCCAAATTGCAAACGAGACAGAGACTTTAAAGAGCAGCCTCAATTTGAAGTTGGGGGCATTTGTATATGGGTCACACCTACCCAGAAACCCCCCCCCCACATCTTGTTGGGTCAGTGGGTCTCTCTCTCTCTCTCTCTCTCTCTCTCTCTCTCTCTCTCTCTCTTTAAAGCAGCTAGCCAATCAGTGTCATTCGGGTGCTGTCGACACCTCTCGAAATAAGAAGGAGGAGCTGCCTTGACTGATAGGAATCGTGCACTTGTAGCACCAGTTTGCACTTGCAGTAGTAGTAGTCTATGCTACGCCCTGCGGTGAAACTGACAATAAGAGGTTCACGAAGAGAACTTACAGATGCGCTCGCTCGTCGATTTCACATCGTAAACAAGATGGCATAACCATAATAAAATTGTACTCCCATTTGCTGATGAAAGCCAAGGGAGGTAATTTTTCGAAATTTGGATTATTGGTTCCTTTTAATTTTTATTTTATTTTAAATAATGTGTAGCTTGTTTCTTTAAAAATAAATAAAAAGAAAAAAAAAACATTTCTTAAGTGACACTTTTTTACCGAACCAATTTGGGTTGAAATCCATCCATAGTCTTTGAAATAGTCAGTGTCTCTGTATTTTAATGTAATTGTAAGATATTCAAATCTGATTCACAGGCATTACGCTGATGTGGCTTGATAGTTGGTCAGTCTGACGCCACATCTGGCCGCATCTAGGGGAAGACGGGGTAAAAAGCGCATGGGCGGGTAAGAAGCCCACCCCAATTATCTCATGAAATGAAACAAATTTCAGTCTCATTTTGCCCATGAGACGAGCGTTAATGTCTAGCATTCGTCTCATGGGCAAATTTGACTGAAATTTTCTTTATTTCATGAGATAATTGGGGTGGGCTTCTTACCCGCCCATGCGCCTTTTACCCCGTCTTCCCCTAGTAGAGTGCCTATTATGGAGCCACTCTGCCAAGTTTCGTGAAGAGTGGTTCGGCAATTTAGGCGTTGTGAAGTGGAATAAAATGTTGCTCTCTCTCTCTCTCTCTCTCTCTCTCTCTCTCTCTCTCTCTCTCTCTCTCTCTCTCTCTCTCTCTCTCTCTCTCTCTCTCTCTCTCTCTCTCTCTCTCTCTCTCTCTCTCTCTCTCTCTCTCACACACACACATACACACAGACAGACAGACAGAGCAATGCCACAGGCCCTCGTTCCCATTCCAACGCACTCCTGTTCTTACAGAACCGGGAGTAGAGTACAATGAAGATATAAATGGTGGGTGTGACATTTTCGATGCAATTTCAGCCAACTCGGTTTTTGGGGTTTTTTCTCGCAAAAGAAATTGAGATGGTTCAGTTATAAGCTATATTATATCTAAATTATTTCGGTTATCAGGCAGCTGTGTTGACTCACCTTTTCCTCATTCGTACCGCCGCCAAGAAGGTGTTTCTTTTGCCTATACATTTATTAAGCCTATCAATATGCTTATCTTCGTGAGAACAATTTTACTATTACATAAAATTTATGAACAGTTTTGACGTGAGTGTTGTCTCTCTCTCTCTCTCTCTCTCTCTCTCTCTCTCTCTCTCTCTCTCTCTCTCTCTCTCTCTCTCTCTCTCTCTGTATGTCACAGTGAAAGGTTTTGATTTGAAATAAATTATTAAAAAAACCCACAGCAAATCTTGAGATTGTAACGTTAACTAGGATGACTAGATTCATAAAGAAAGAAAGAAAGAGAAACACACAAGAATACAGTGGAAAAAAATTGAGACAGAATTGACACAGACAGAATGACACACAGACAGAATGACAAACAGTAACCCGAAACAAGATGACACAGCCATGTAAACAAGGTTTGAGAGTCATAGTCTGCCACAAGAGACTAAACTGTACCACGATTTTCAATGACTGTAGAAAATCATCTATTGTACAGCTCTCGTGTTACTGTTGGCCCCCTACCACAGTCAACCAATGATACAAAGCCATTTGAGCAAGGCCGAAGGCACACAAATACATACACTAATACAGACAGACAGACGACAGACAGAAACGCACAGACCCTCGTTCCCATTCCAATGTACTTCGTGTTCTTACAGAACTGGGAGTACAAAAAAAAAACCGAACACAAGTAAAAACTAGAGGGCTTATGTTTGCCTTTGAGAGCAAACATGAGAGGATTCTCCCCTCAAACAGCCGTTTACAAGTTATTCAATATTAAAAAGTTTGTCCCCACTTCCGGTTGGAACTTCCGGTTGGAACTTCCGGTTCGAATTTATAACGAAAGTATGGCAGTGTTACTCGTTAATTAATACTGAAAATATGAAATTATTCCATGCAGCCGTTTACGAGTTATTCACGATTAAAGTTTGGCCAAAATTCGCAAAACAATTTGTACCAAATTTTGACC
>CM065697.1:30793223-30798223 GCA_017654935.2 Phymorhynchus buccinoides
CACACGTTAGCTTTCATAGCGCATTCAAACCAAAACGCAATACAAAGCGAACACACACGGATGACATAAATGGAATATAGCAGAAACAGACCTAATGGCAAAGAGAGAGAAGAGAAAGAGAGCGGAGCTTTAATGACAGGGGGAACAGGTGGGTTTTGAGGTTAGCTCTTGAAAGCGGAGAGGGTCGGTCGCTGACGGAGGGAGAGAGGAAGTTTGTTCCAGGAGGTCGGTCCTGAGACAGCAAAAGAGCGCCGACCAACAGTTGAAAGCCTATGCCTAGGGATCTGGAGAGAAAGAGGGTCAGAAACTGAACGTAAAGTGCGAGCTGGCGTATGACTTGTACCCACGTGTCGTCATATCCGGCCACAAGGAGCGCTCCATAGTATGGGAGACGGCCATCTTAGTCAGTAACTTTGTTTGAAAAATGCCCGATCGATGCTGTTTACACACAAATCTGACTAAGATGGCGACACTTCCGTTGGAAGGGTCGAGATGCGCACGCAGGTGGGCGGGAGCCATTGATGGAAACAAGGGCATAACTCTCGCCAATAACCCTGTTTGAGGCCACTTAATGGCTGCCTTTTCAAATTTTGCAAGAGTGAATGCCCTTTTGTATACTGATCAACAAGGGCATAACTCTTGCCGTCAAGGGCGTTAATAACCCTAGTAGTTGCAGTGGCCAATAAAGGGTGAAGGAGGGGGGGGGGGGGGGGGTAGATTAGTATACCTACCTAGGCCTACGTTTTCCATTAACTTTCCCCCAGCAGGATATTGTGAGAACAGACCTCAGTACATGCTATCAACAAATGACTGAAACTATATACACAATATACATCCATGTGGAAACGTGGGGGGGAATACACGCAGCCACGAAAAATTATATGAATTATGACCGCGCCTGTTTGTCTACTACCAGAGATGTATTTTTTTTTTCCTTCGTATTTTTTTTGTTTCTGGCACCCTCATCAATCTGTTTCTTGTGTATTTCTTTCTTAAAGGTGGACCATGACGGATGAGGTTTTGCAAGAAACACGTCGAGATAACCAGGAAAACCACCCTTTACAGAGATTGCAACACTCACTTTGCTCTGGTTTCTTAGAAATCAAACCGTCAAATCGGCGATTCCTCTTTGGCGGAGGTGCTGGAAGTCAAATTCTTTCACCCAAAGAGAAGGCGTTTGTCGTCTCTTTTCTAATGGCCGCCAAATCGTTTGCTCGAAATTTTCGAATACAAGCATATCTGTTTTTAAAATAAAATGCATACAGTTTATTTAAAGGAGTTTCTGTCTAACTATCTGTCTGTCTGTCTGTCTCTCACTCCCCCCCCCCTCTCTCTCTCTCTCTCTCTCTCTCTCTCTCTCTCTCTCTCTCTCTCTCTCTCTCTCTCTCTCTCTCTCTCTCTCTTCTTTTCTATTTTTTTGCGCCATATATTATAATTGATTTAATGTTGTACCCCCCTCGCCAAGAGGGCTATTACTAATATAAAACATTGTTCATTGTTCTCTCTCTCTATCTCTCTCTCTCTCTCTTATTCTCTTTCTCTCTCTCTCTCTCTCTCTCTCTCTCTCTCTCTCTCTCTCTCTCTCTCTCTCTCTCTCTCTCTCTCTCTCTCTCTCTCTCTCTCCTCACTTCACCATTGAACCTATCTCTTTACTCCCAGCAACCACTTTACAAAACAACAACAACAACAAAGGAAGACAAACGAGCCTAAGCTTGAAAGCGAGTTGTTTCCCTTCCCCCAAGTGTCATGGTCGCCCACATAATGGCTGCTATTACGAAACTTTACGTTTACATCAATTTAAAGAGTAGCAATAGCAAGTAGGGGAAGACGGGGTAAAAAGCGCATGGGCGGGTAAGAAGCCCACCCCAATTATCTCATGAAATAAAGACAATTTTAGTCAAATTTGCCCATGAGACGAATGCTAGATATTAACGCTCGTCTCATGGGCAAAATGAGACTGAAATTTGCTTCATTTCATGAGATAATTGGGGTGGGCTTCTTACCCGCCCATGCGCTTTTTACCCCGTCTTCCCCTAGGGAAAGTCAGACACACACACACACACACACACACACACACACAAAGCCAGCTAAACTGCAACAAACTTGAAGGGATATGTTACTCAAGAACATCGTTTCTCAATCGTGTCAATTAAAAGGGTAGGATTTTTTTTAGGATGGGTTTAGTGCGGTTTGGGATCTGGCGCCGTAATGATGAGTGCGTCTTAAAGAGCTAACACAAGTAGTAACATGTAAATTAGGGAAAAAAACTGTCAAAACGATTGTCAGTTTCCTCTGGTAAAGGTCAAGATGTGCCACCCCCCCCTACCTATCTCGGTTAATTGTATTTTTCCGTTATTGCCTTTCTTACCATACATAAAGCTGTATTTTAGGAACATTTTTAGCTAATAACCTTTTTGGAATACTAACCCTAACCCTAACCCTAGCCCTAACCCTAACCCTACCCCCCACCGTATAAGACGGAAAAACGCAACGAACCACAACTGTGACAAATCGCGGTGTACTGCAGTACATAGTGGGGGGTAGGGTTAGGTTTAGGGGTAGGGTTAGGGTTAGGGTTAGTATTCCAAAAAGGTAATTAGCTAAAAATGTTCCTAAAATACAGCTTTATGTATGGTAAGAAAGGCAAAAACGGAAAAATACAATTAACCGAGAAATGCATGGGGGAGGGCCGTAAGCATGAGTGGGGGTGATTGAAGTACGAGATTGCCGATTGTTGTGCGTCAGTGAACGTGGCTCAAGGTCAAAGCCACACATAAATTATTATATTAGAAAGCGTCATTTTGTGGGTGTTCACACATACGTTAACCAAAGAACTAAAAGGCCTAGCTGCACTGCATACGATTCGATTCTCTACGATCCGATTTTGACATTTGTGAAGGCATGATTGACGTGAAATTCTACCGTCTAAATAAATCTGATGAAATGCTAATAGTTATATCACTATACTGTATTTTGTAGTTTCCGTTTAACGAATCTGATGAAATATCTTATTTTTGTATCAGAAAATATTTATTTGATTCGTGTATTGCGGTCTGCGTGAATATAGTGAACGAAAATAGTAGAGTTAGTTTTTAGAAGGAAGTGTATTTCACGTGAATCATGACTCACAGACATCGTCCCAATCGTATCGTATTGGGGTCAAATCGTATGCAGTGTGACTGGGCCTCAAGACTTGGGCTAATCGTCGGGAAATCAACTGTTCGGTATGTTTTGTTTTGGGTCCTGCCATTGCTGCCAATGTTCGAAAGAAACCTTATTGTGGCGTCATACTCCAGGCATTTCCCTTGTGCGTAACTGAAGTAAAGGCGTGATAGTGTATGGCCTCCGTGTTCCAAATATGTTTCTTTCCTCAAATCACCCCCGTCTTTCTCATCTATGAAACCCGTTAATAAAACCTCCCCTTTGTCAACGCATTCCCAACTCCTTCTATTGATCCTGTTCACTAATATATATATATGTGTGTGTGTGTGTGTGTGTGTGTGTGTGTGTGTGTGTGTGTGTATCTGTGTGTGTGTGTGTGTGTGTGTGTGTGTGTGTGTGTGTGTGTGTGTGAGAGAGAGAGAGAGACAGAGAGAGAGAGGGGTGGGTGGGTGGGTGCTGGATCCGCTCAGTGTTCAGTGCTTGCTCATTTCATGAAACAGGCAAACTTGCATTCAAATGTTCAGCCTTCGAATAAAAATGTTGCCTGTTTCATGAAATATGCAGGCCATTTTTGCTTGTTTCACGAACAGGCAACAGATTTGCTTGTTTCATTACACAAATGCAAATCTGTTGCTTATTTCACGAAACAAGCAAAATCTTGCTCATTTCATGGAACAGGCAATTTCACAAATTTAGTGTAATATATATCGTCGGATGTTCTCTTAAAATGAGCACAGATTCATTCGAAACCGCTTGGAAGTCGTAGATATATATGTTTGCTTATTTCTGAACTTTTATCCTGCTTTTGATGAAGGTAAAGTATATTTCTTTTTTGTTCACGAAAAAAACCCCACTCGTTATTTTCCCCATTCAATCTCCCTCCCTCCCTGCACTTCTTAGCCATCCATCCATCCACCCACCCACCACCCGCTTATTCATCCATCTGTCAATCCTTCCATTCGACTGTCCTGCCGACAGATAGAAAAACAGACAGACAGACAGATAGACAGACAAACTGCTACTCCTGTTACTGACCTGATTTGCCCACGCCTTGCTGGCCCAGGATAATGATGTGCACGGGGTTTTTCATGGTGTGTGTCCTCTGTAGTTATCACATGTATTAGCATCTATCTCCTCCTGTAAGAATGCACCATGTATTCCATCGTATCCACTTTCGTTGTTCCAATGTTTTCTTGTTACATTTCTGTTTCCAGTTATCTTGCTTTAATAAAACAATTTAAAAACCCCACACACCAATAACACTACTGTTTCTAGCATAATTTTGTCGCTCACTGTTCCCAGTTTCCGTGCTTATTTTCTAACACCATACCGCTTTTCGAAGTGTCCTTGCAAGCTTTAATACAATTGTTTCCTAGTTTTAATACAATTGTTTCCTAGTTTTAATACAATTGTTTCCTAGTTTCCTTGCTTATTTTCTAACACCGTACCGCTTTTCCAAGTTTCCTCGCAAGTTTTAATACAATTGGTTCCGGTTTTCAAGTTTTAATACAATTGTTTCCTAGTTTCCTTGTTTATTTTCTAACACTATACCGCTTTTCCAAGTTTCCTTTCAAGTTTTAATACAATTGCTTCATAGTTTCCGTGCTTATTTTCTAACACCATACCGCTTTTCGAAGTGTCCTTGCAAGTTTTAATACAATTGTTTCCTAGTTTCCTTGTTTATTTTCTTACACCATACCGCTTTTCCAAGTTTCCGTGCAAGTTATAATACAATTGTGTCCTAGTTTCCTTGCTTATTTTCAGCAATTGTCAGTCTTTGTTTTAACACAAAGTCTGTACAGTTTCGCTGCGTATTGTTATCACCATTTTGCCCACTT
>CM065697.1:30808223-30880723 GCA_017654935.2 Phymorhynchus buccinoides
TCCAGTTTATGTTCTTTAACGAATCCTTGTTTTCTTCACGACACTCACCCGTTGCATTGTTTGCAAAAAGGTTGCTTAACTTTTTGGCTCCAGTTTATATTCTTTAACGAATCCTTGTTTTCTTCACGACTCTCACCCGTTGCATTGTTTGCGAAAAGGTTGCTTAACTTTTGGGATCCAGTTTATATTCTTTAACGGATCATTTTTTCTTCACGACTCTCACCCGTTGCATTGTTTGCAAAAAGGTTGCTTAACTTTTTGGCTCCAGTTTATGTTCTTTAACGAATCCTTGTTTCTTCACGACTCTCACCCGTTGCATTGTTTGCGAAAAGGTTGCTTAGCTTTTTGGCTCCTGTTTATGTTCTTTAACGAATCATTTTTTCTTCACGACTCACACCCGTTGCATTGTTTGCAAAAAGGTTGCTTAACTTTTTGGCTCCAGTTTATGTTCTTTAACGAATCCTTGTTTTCTTCACGACTCTCACCCGTTGCATTGTTTGCAAAAAGGTTGCTTAACTTTTTGGCTCCAGTTTATATTCTTTAACGAATCCTTGTTTTCTTCACGACTCTCACCTGTTGCATTGTTTTGCAAAAAGGTTGCTTAACATTTTGGCTCCCGTTTATATTCTTTAACGAATCCTTGTTCTGTTCACGACTCTCACCCGTTGCATAATTGTTTGCAAAAAGGTTGCTTAACTTTTTGGCTCCAGTTTATATTCTTTAACGAATCCTTGTTTTCTTCACGACTCACACCCGTTGCATTGTTTGCAAAAAGGTTGCTTAACTTTTTGGCTCCAGTTTATGTTCTTTAACGAATCCTTGTTTTCTTCATGACACTCACCCATTGCATTGTTTGCAAAAAAGTTGCTTAACCTTTTGGCACCAGTTTTTGTTCTTTAACGAATCCTTGTTTCCTTCACGACTCTCACCCGTTGCAAAAGCAGTCGTGGCGGTGCCATAGCCGATGAGGTTTAACCGAGGCGTGGTCACCGCTACAGCTATCTGTATTAATTTAAAAAATCGGGACTTTACTGGTTTCGTACTGCCTCCGGGCATTGCCTCCAGTATTGTTCCCACCATATTTGTATTTACAAATGTCCCGTATGTGTCTGGTTCAGACTGAGAGGACGTAAAACTCCATTTTCGCTCGCTTCACGACACTCACCCGTTGCATTGTTTGCAAAAAGGTTGCTAACTTTTTGGCTCCAGTTTCTGTTCTTTAACGAATCCTTGTCTTCTTCACGACTCTCAACCGTTGCATTGTTTGCAGAAAGGTTGCTTAACGTTTTGGCTCCAGTTTGTATTCTTTAACGAATCCTTGTTTTCTTCACGACTCTCACCCGTTGCATTGTTTGCAAAAAGGTTGCTTAACTTTTTGGCACCAGTTTATGTTCTTTAACGAATCCTTGTTTCCTTAACGACTCTCACCCGTTGCATTGTTTGCGAAAAGGCTGCTTAACATTTTGGCTCCAGTTTGTATTCTTTAGCGAATCCCTGTTTTCTTCACGACTCTCACCCGTTGCATTGTTTGCAAAAAGGTTGCTTAACTTTTTGGCGCCAGTTTATATTCTTTAACGAATCCTTGTTTTCTTTGCGACTCTCATCTCATCTTCCCTTCTTCCAAGTTCAATGCGGGTAATTTATTATGATCACTACAACAAAATTGTATTTAATCAATGTATTAATCACTCAATTCATGGCTATAGGTTACATTCGAACATGATATAATAATGTTGCCTGAAGAAGATTAAGATTAAGATTAAAATTATTGCCCCGTCGACAACTAAGGCCATGTCAGGGCTGTCACCACGTTGAATCTTACCACGGTATTAAAAAGGAATAAAAACACAAAGTAAAAACAGAATCAAAGGTTTATGTTAAAATACTTTTGTTAAAAAAAATCATTAGTAAATAAAAAATTAAGCAAGTAAAAACATGGCACGTCTAGAATTAAAAACATCACAGTAGCTTACGCCAAGTGAATTGCCTGAAGAAGATTTGAAATAAACCAAAAGCTGGCAATATGCATCAGCTGTGTTCCTTATCATCTTCAGGCATCAGAATAGTCTGAAGTCCAATCCTCTGAAAAATGAGGTAAGGGCCATCAAGGCCCCACACTAAAGAGGCACAACACTGAAATCAGTTCTGAACACCACCAAAAAGGTTTAATATGGTGATAAATCACTTTAAAATGCCATTTAACACAAATGATAATGCTTAATAAAAAGGCAAAACCTCTGACAAGAGAAGCCAATCCTCTGTCAGAAATTCTTAATCCTCTGAAATTTGCAGATCCTCTGACAATTCTGATGCCTGCATCTTGGATAGGCTACACACAAACACGTCACAAAGATTTTCTTTTTTGTACAAGCTGAGGTAAAATGTTGTATAACCGTGTATGATTACACAAAGGGTTCCCTTCACGCGGAATAAAGAAAGGGAGAAAAAACACCCAACAACACTGGAATGAAGTAACAACAGAAAAAACGAATTCTTCCACACACAGCTAGTTCCTTCACGGGTATATTAATGCACAAAAAGATAATTGAAGATGACTCATGGTGCCAGATCTGACTGGCCTGCAACTGACTTCACTGCACCTCACTCACTCACTGACTAACCACGTGCATCTGTTTGTCTTTTGAAACGGAGCGACTGCCTTTTGCACGTGCCTTTTCTCCACCGGTGTTGGGAGTAAACTTGACAACCCCCCTCCTTTTTGGGTGGTGGTGAAAACCTGGGTTTCAAGTTGGGCGAAGCCTCCCAGAAGCTGACGATAATTTGAATGTCAAAGATTCAAACATGGAAGAAGAAGCGAAAATTATGGCACATAATTTGTGGAGTTGGCCTACAAATTGTGGAGAAACAAAATTAAAACAAGCGCGGATTCGCAATCGTTTGTGGCAGCGGTCTATTTTTACCACTCCAATCATTACATACACTGAGTCACCTCCCCTGGCTTTTCAATAATTTTAATCTGTAAACCAGAATGTTATCTCTGCACCATTTCGTAACTTTTTATATCTTTTGGAAAACATTTAAAACTATTTATCCTACTTATACTCATCGAAAGAAGCACCGCATACTCGTCGTGTCTGTTGCAGTGTCTGTATTACGTATGTTTATTATTTTGTACGCTTTAAAATGAAGATTCATGTGCTCTGTTCAGTATACAATTCTTTCATTACCTAAGGACTGTAGATATGACAACTGAAATGTTACTTTATGCCCAAGTATTTTTTTCTCTTTTACAATATGTGTGACAATTTTGTCAATATGTGCGACAATTTTGGACAGACAGACCGACCGACAGACCGACCGACAGACAGACAGACCGACAAAGTGAGTTATAGGTTTGTGGCTTGAGCCACAAACAAAAATCAATACACAAAAGCCTAAAGAATTCACGGGGAAAAAATATATCAATTAAGTTTATACTACAGATAAAAAATAAGCGCGAAATCGCAATAGTTTGTGGCACGCGGTCTATTTTTACCACTCCAATCATGAGTTACCTCCCCTGGATTTTCAATAATTTTAATCTGTAAACCAGAATGTTATCTCTGCACCATTTCGTAACTTTTTATATCTTTTGGAAAACATTTAAAACTATGTATCCTACTTATACTCATCAAAAGAAGCACCGCATACTCGTCGTGTCTGTTGTAGTGTCTGTATTACGTATGTTTATTATTTTGTACGCTTTTAAAATACATCATTTTAAAGAGCGGCCTCAATTAATTTTGAAGTGTAGCCTCGATTTGAAGTGCGACAATTTTGTCAAAATGTGCGACAATTTTGGAACGACAGACCGACCGACCGACAAAGTGAGTTATAGGTTTGTGGCTTGAGCCACAAACAAAAAATATCTAGAGGGCAAAAGGCTTCAATAAGCCTACAGAGCCTAAACTGATATGATATGATATATGATGTTGTGTTAATCATGGGTTCAACTACACAAAATGAAAAAACCCTGAAAGGCCGAGGTCCTGTGGTACTGTCCCCCTGCAGCTGAAGAAACAAAATGATTTATGAAGGTATTTTAGTTTGCTTTTTCCACAATTTATACAAATGATTATTTTAAAGTGTTCGCAATCGTTTGTGGTGTGCGACAATTGAAAACGAAACATCATTTTAAAGAGCAGCCTCAATTTGAAGTGCAGCCTCGATTTGAAGTGCGACAATTTTGTAGCCTCGATTTGAAGTGCGACAATTTTGGACCGACCGACAGACCGACAAAGTGAGTTATAGGTTTGTGGCTTGAGCCACAAACAAAAAATATCTAGAGGGCAAAAGGCTTCAATAAGCCTACAGAGCCTAAACTGATATGATATGATATATGATGTTGTGTTAATCATGGGTACAACTACACAAAATGAACAAAACCTGAAAGGCCGGGGGTCCTGGGGTAATGTCCCCCCCTGCAGCAGAAGATAAAAATGATTTATGAAGGTATTTTAGTTTGCTTTTTCCACAATTTATACAAATGATTATTTTAAAGTGTTCGCAATCGTTTGTGGCGTGCGACAATTGAAAACGAAACATCATTTTAAAGAGCAGCCTCAATTTGAAGTGCAGCCTCGATTTGAAGTGCGACAATTTTGTAGCCTCGATTTGAAGTGCGACAATTTTGTAGCCTCGATTTGAAGAAAAAACCCAGTGGACACACAAAGATCTTGTTTGACAAAATAAAACAACAAAAAAGGAAATTCCTTTTCTGGTCAAATTCAATAACAGGAAATAAATCCTTGCAGATCAGGAAAAGTTGCACCCACGTAGGGGAAGACGGGGTAAAAAGCGCATGGGCGGGTAAGAAGCCCACCCCAATTATCTCATGAAATAAAGAAAATTTCAGTCAAATTTGCCCATGAGACGAATGCTAGACATTAACGCTCGTCTCATGGGCAAAATGAGACTGAAATTTGCTTCATTTCATGAGATAATTGGGGTGGGCTTCTTACCCGCCCATGCGCTTTTTACCCCGTCTTCCCCTATAACAGCAATAAGTCTCTTGGTCGTTCTGAGACTTGGACAGGTTTGAGCCACTTATACCCATGCACGTGCAACCAGTGAGCGCGAGACCGTTTAATTAAACCCTCGCCAAGAAGGTTAAAGACCCACCAGATCACGTGTCAAAATCACGGGTTTCACGGGTTTCCCTCATATATAGCTGGTAAGAAATCTTGTTTTGACCAGGTTGGGCTCCCGTAAAAATGCCCCCCAATTCAAAGCGAAACGGCATCAGTTTAAAGAGGAGCCTCAATTTGAAATTGGGGGCATGTGTATGTGGGTCACAGCTACCCAGAAAAAACACCCCAAGGGACTTAATCGTGGTGCGGTCAGTGTGTCTTTAAAGAGCCACCCGATCACGTGTCAAAATCACGGGATTCACGTGTTTTTCCCTCTTATGCCTGGAAATTAATCTTGTTTTGACCAAGTCTTGACTCCTATATAAATGACCCCAAATTAAAAGCGACACATCAGTTTAAAGAGCAGCCTCCATTTGAATATGGGGAAATTCGAATGTGGGTCACAGCAACCCAGAAAAAAACCAAGGGACTTAATCGTGGTGCGTCAGTGTGTCTTTAAAGCTTTGCTTTTGTTTGTCAGCCACAGACTGGCATACGTTCGTCTGTATTTCCGTCTGCTGTCGGTCTGTGTGCCTGTTACAGTAATAGGCTGTGTACACACATACGCAGAAGTTACGCACGGGAACCCGTAAATAAGTAAAAGAAAGAAGGAAAACAAGAAAGAAGGAAAACAAAATAATAAGCGCACGTTTCCGTGCGGAAACGCGTCCGCTTATTTTTTTCCTTCTTTCTTTTACTTATTTATGGGGTTTCCGTGCGGAAACGCGTCCGCTGATCTTTTCCTTCTTTCTTTTACTTATTTATGGGGTTTCCGTGCGGAAACGCGTCCGCTTATCTTTTTCCTTCTTTCTTTTACTTATTTATGGGGTTTCCGTGCGGAAGCGCGTACGTCCGCTTATCTTTTCCTTCTTTCTTTTACTTATTTATGGTGTTTCCGCGCGGAAGTTCCGCGTATGTGTGTACGTGCGCTTAGTCTGTTGCAGATGTTTCGTCGGCGTATGTTTCGTATGTCTCTCTCTCTGTCTTTCTGCCAGAAACTGAAGTTTGAGTAGGGGCCTAAGCCTATAGATCTGTCTGGCTGTCTGTCAGAGACTGATGCGTGTACTGCGCACGCGCGTGTATGTATGTGTGTGTGTGAGAGAGAGAGAGAGAGAGAGAGAGAGAGAGAGAGAGAGAGAGGTGTCTATCAGTCATTGTGCCAGATTATTCAGTCTGTACAAAGGTTTTGGTTGAATGTCTGGCATGTCAGTCAAACTGATATTTATATGCCTGCCTGGCACTATGCTTGATTGTCGGTGATTAATAAAATGTTTGTCTGTGTGTGTCTCTCTTTATCAGCCTGCTACTGACGTCAGGGAAATATTTGTTCTTCTTCGTTTTCCTTTTGTGCTTTTGTCTACAGTCTAATCTGAAGTCCTTGTTGGTGGTTTTCTTTCAAATTGCATGAATGCCACCAACGAGATTTTGACAGTTTTTGTTTAGGCCTACACCCTCACACCCATCATTGTAGATACCCATCCTCTCTCGTTAACACCCCCCCCCCTCCTCACCACCACCCCGCCTTTCTTCTTCTTCTTCTTCACTACTTTTCTACCTCTAACTCCTACGCACCCTACCCCCCTTTCCTCTCATAGCCTTCAACCAAAGACATTCAGTAAGCTCCTTGCTTCAACTTTTAAGTGTGTGTGTGTGTGTGTGTGTGTGTGTGTGTGTGTGTGTGAGAGAGAGAGAGATAGAGAGGGTAGAGAGAGAGAGAGAGAGAGAGAGAGAGAGAGAGAGAGAGAGAGAGAGAGAGAGAGAGAGAGAGATTGGATATGTGTTTCTGTGTGATTTTATGTTTCTAATTCTATGTATTGTGTATAGGCCTACCTACAATGTTGTCCCTGAACTGAATCTCTTCTACCACTATTCCTCCGACTAGCAAGCACGCACGCACACACACACACACACACACACACACACACAGACAGACAGTCACACACACTGCGGTCAGACAGTCACACCACACATACACACACAAACACATACACAGTCATACACACTGCAGTCAAACAGCCACACCACACACACAAACTGCGGCAGACAGTCATACCACACACATACAAACACACACAGACAGAGGCGCGCGCGTGCACAAAATAGAAAAAGGTAGATATACTAAAACTCCAAGGGAAAGAAGATTATGTTTGGAATGTAATGAAATCGAAGATGAAATTCATTTCTTAGATAATTGCATCAAATATGACGATATAAGAAAGCACTTTTTTAAAAACATGTTGAAGACAAATACAAAGCGCGCTACCAACCAATTTAATATCAAATGACAATGTTATCAGCGAGGTTGCGAAATATGTATATGAGTGTCAGCAGTTACTAAAGTAGAACGGGGAAAAAGTACAAACAAGAACAGAATGTTTGATGAAAAAGTTCATATTACAAATGCTTTGTTTCTTACATTTAGTGTTTCGTTGTTTGTTTATTTTATTTTCGTGTCATATAAAACCTGTTACGGTTTTCAAAGACAATAAATATCTGAATCTGAATCACACACACACACACACACAGATAGTCATACACACTGCGAATGTACACGTGCACACACACACACACAGAATAAACAAAAGAAAGTGAAACCAGTCCAAACAGTTTATTGTGTAATACAACAGCCGCTTAAAAATGAAACAAAAAACAGCATTTCGACTCAATGGAACTCGATTCCTTTAGCTCCAAACCTACATTCGCATTCACACACTACGTATGCACAAAACAAACGTTTGTTTCACCAGTCTTACTCCTTCTTCTTCTTCTAATTCTGCGTTCCCAGGCCATAAGGCCACAATGGGTACGTATGTGTCCGTTTTCCAGTTTCCACTGGTCTCCTCGCTGCATTCAGCCGACACATTCCGATTTCGGAGGAGCTGCTCAAAGGCGAAAACTATGGAAGATAATTATTTTGAAGAAGAAAAAAAAAAGGCAGGAGAATAGGCCAAAAAGTCAGTAGATGACACAAAGCAAGGAAACAGGCAGAGTCAAAGAGAGAGACAGATTAGAGGAAGTTACAAGCACTTCCAGAAGGTGGGGGAACTATTTGTAGGAAGACCCACGGAGGAGACCAGTCTTACAAATCACACATCATGAAGGCGATTAATTTCATCTCTGTTTGATCTTCGATGCACACATTTCATTTCAAAGCCTGCGAGTGTGATGGATAATCTTGGTGAAGAACTATCGGTAAAGGTAAAGATGTGCCACCCCCCCTGCATTTCTCGGTTAATTGTATTTTTCCGTTTTTGCCATTCTTACCATACATAAAGGTGTATTTTAGGAACATTTTTAGCTAATAACCTTTTTGGAATACTAACCCTATCCCTAGCCCTAACCCTAACCCTACCCCCCACTATGTACTGCAGTACACCGCGATTTGTCACAGTTGTGGTTCGTTGCGTTTTTCCGTCTTATAGGGTGGGGGGTAGGGTTAGGGCTAGGGTTAGTATTCCAAAAAGGTTATTAGCTAAAAATGTTCCTAAAATACACCTTTATGTATGGTAAGAAAGGCAACAACGGAAAAATACAATTAACCGAGAAATGTAGGGGGGGGGGGGGGTGGCACATCTGGACCTTTACTGAACTATCTATAAAACACCAGCACTCTCAGGCATGGGAATTGGAAAAGTAAAAAGAAGTGGGGGTCGGGGGGGGGGGGGGGATCCACAGTAGGGGTCCAGGGGTCAACGCCACTGGTGGGGGTCAGGGGGTGAAGACCCCTGAAGCTGAAGCTTTTTTGGGTATAAAAGTTAATTTAAAAAAAAAAAGGTGTCCTGTAGTCTATCGGCCCTAGTGAACTGTTAGAGGTTCACCGTGTCAAGGGCACGGCATCATGGAAGGCGGAGCCCATCCCTCTCCTTCCGCCGCCTTTTAACCTTCCCTGAACGTCGGCCATAGGGGCAGTGAACTGTTAGAGGTTCACCGTGTCAAGGGCACGGCATCATGGAAGGCGGAGCCCATCCCTCTCCTTCCGCCGCCTTTTAACCTTCCCTGAACGTCGGCCATAGGGGCAGTGAACTGTTAGAGGTTCACCGTGTCAAGGGCACGGCATCATGGAAGGCGGAGCCCATCCCTCTCCTTCCGCCGCCTTTTAACCTTCCCTGAACGTCGGCCGTAGGGGCAGTGAACTGTTAGAGGTTCACTGTGTCAAGGGCACGGCATCATGGAAGGCGGAGCCCATCCCTCTCCTTCCGCCGCCTTTTAACCTTCCCTGAACGTCGGCCGTAGGGGCAGTGAACTGTTAGAGGTTCACTGTGTCAAGGGCACGGCATCATGGAAGGCGGAGCCCATCCCTCTCCTTCCGCCGCCTTTTAACCTTCCCTGAGCGTCGGCCATAGGGGCAGTGAACTGTTAGAGGTTCACCGTGTCAAGGGCACGGCATCATGGAAGGCGGAGCCCATCCCTCTCCTTCCGCCGCCTTTTAACCTTCCCTGAGCGTCGGCCATAGGGGCAGTGAACTGTTAGAGGTTCACCGTGTCAAGGGCACGGCATCATGGAAGGCGGAGCCCATCCCTCTCCTTCCGCCGCCTTTTAACCTTCCCTGAGCGTCGGCCATAGGGGCAGTGAACTGTTAGAGGTTCACCGTGTCAAGGGCACGGCATCATGGAAGGCGGAGCCCATCCCTCTCCTTCCGCCGCCTTTTAACATTCCCTGAACGAATCAGGTACCCATTCACTGCTGGGTGGACAGAGAGTGTTTTCAGGCCAGAAACAATTGTTTGGTATATGAAGCCAGCCCTAAAAAACCCAGCATTAGAATTGCTAAATGTAGTTAATTTTGCATTCACTCAAAAGAAGTCTATCTTTTTTATTTATTTTTTTTATTGTCTTTTTTTTTTTGTCCCAAAGAGCCAGAATGATCAACTTGAACTTAAAAGAAGAAGTAGTTGGTGTTTTTTTCTGCAAACCATACCACATACAGTCACATAACCATACAAAGGGGGTAAATAGTCAATTCATGTTGCTTACGTTTCACCAACAGGCACAACAGAGAGCTGCCATCATGTTCAACATCAAAAATTATAGCTCCATTCATATTAGCATGGAAGCAATGGGAGAAAATCCCCAAAATAGGCAAGGCAGGGGTCCAGGGGCCGCGTAGGCCCCTGGGGGGGGGGGGGGGGGGGGGGGGGGGTCAGGGGGGCAACGCCTCCCTGAAGCTGAAGAAAAAGCAAAATCATACTCAATTTGAAGCTTATTCCAGGCTTGTAAAGTGAGAATTCAACACTTTTTCCCCCTTGAACCAATTTTTTTTTGAGGGGTCAAAATTTGGAAAAACAGGCGCCTCCTGTATCCGAGGCAAGGATGCATCCATGTATTAGTGCTGGCACTGCTGTTGAAATAGCCTGGCTAAAAGACTCCAGGGATCATCCCAACAGCCCAAACTCTTGAACACCATGGTACAAATGCATCAGCTAGGGATGAGAACATTACGTGTAAGACCAGGTTTTTTTTTTTTTTATTACCCCGCCACATGAGCAGCCACACTCCCGTCTTTGGGGGTGGGGGTGGACTTCGTATTAGTAATTACATTAACACACATGAACACAAACCAAGGTTTCCTTTTCTTAATCAATGTGAACTATATACATTATGTCCGATTGTTTATAAATGTATAAGCCTATATAATGTATGCAAAAACGTTGACCGAAAATGAGTATTATACAAGCTTATGATATACATACATTCAGGTACAGGTGGTATTTAATTGAAGTGTATCAGTAGAGGGTTTTCTTTCTGTTGATAGATGCTTTGAAACCACTGTAAATAGTAATTGATTCACTTCACATCTTTTGTATTCCCCATCATCTTCATGTCTCTTTCATGTTCTTAACCCTATGCCTCCCGATCAATCGAACCGAGAATCGATCCTATTGCATAAGAGAAGGGGAGTAACTCCTGATTATTTAAAAAAATCACCCAAAATAAAGTCGAACTCACATTTCATTTCTGAAAGATGCATATGATGATATTTTCATTCGAAAGCTAACACAATGTCATACAACAAACCATGAATTAGAAGAAAAAATCCGTAATGGCACTCCAAACATCCAACCAAGGCAATACTGCTCACGTCACGTGGCCCCAAAAAATAAATTTGGCGTCACTTTCAAAAATCAGTTCAAAAAGACTATTGGGTGCTTTCCCTTGCTGTAAAGACCAAAAACCGACCCGGGAGTGTCAGAAACAGGAAGAACTAACTTAGTATATTGCATTGTGGGTAGGGAGAAAGTGAAAGTGAACGTACTAGACCTGGCGTTCAGCGGGCACAATCAGCATCATCGGCCACCAGGGAAGAAAAAAAATTGGGCGGATTTCGGTTCTGCAGCCTTGAGAGGGTTAATGTGATAAAAAAATTCATTTTATTCATATATTTTATTCTTTATTTTCTGTGCTTTGTGTATATCACAAAGTTTGGATTTATCTTTTTTCTTATTTCTATTGGTTTCCTGATGTATTTTTCACGAAGGATTTGAAATGTACCTATCTTTATTTCCTCTGATAATGCTTAAATCAGCCTGTTTAGTCTGGTACTTGCTAGCCACCATTCAGAAATCTATGTATAGTACTTTGGCGTTAAGCTTGTTGTTGTTGCCGTTATGCTTGCTTAATATGTGTGTAATGTGCGTTTGGGTAAATGAAAATCATTTAACCCTTTCATCGCCACTGTCGCCTCTTGGCACCACAATAATTTAACACCCATATCACTGAAGGGCATCACATGAGGGTCTGGTATCCAGTGACCTAATGTTCTTAATTTTGAGAGGTAAGGATAGGCCCTATGTTATGCATGTCAGAGAGGAATCCCCAATATTGCAGACAGAATCTTTTCTCTACCCAGGTAAGTTTAACCCTTTCGCTGCCAGCCATTTTTTAACCCAAAAATGCCATTAAACTTAACTGGGTAGGGAAGAAAAATGATATGCAATATCGGGAGTTCCTCTGTGCCATGTGCAACATTAGGCCTATCCTTGCCTCCCAAAATTAAGAAAATAGGATCTTTGGATTACAGTCCCTGATTTGATGCCTTTTTAGTGACATGGGTGTTAAATCACTGTGGTGCATAAATGCGACATTGGCGGTGAAAGGGTTAATGATAATTTTTTGCTGAGGAATGGCTAGCGTTGAAAGGGTTAAATCAATGTGAAGGATAGTTAAAACTGGCTTAAGAGCAAGAGCGTCTCACAAGAAACGCTATCAAAATATCATCATGCTACAATCTAAAAAGGAAAAAAAGAGAAAGAAATACTGTACAATACCCAAACACACCCTCACTGCGCACCCCCCAATCTCATGGCACGTCCATAAATACACAAATTTCAATCAACGCACTCACGCACAGATAATACTCGGTAGACGGCCCGCCACGACCCAGGCCTTCCTGCTTTTCATTTTGTCCAGGTTTCACCCTTTGAGAATGCAACTACATTTGAAACTTAGTTAGTTAGTCTATTATAGTCCTGTCAACAGCTATGGTTATCTCAGGACTGTCACCGCGCAAAGTTTGACCACGTATAGCAAAACACAAATCCATGAATCTTCACAACGTACAAAACCTGAAAACAAAAAAATTTAGTAACAATTCATAACATGACACTTTCGTCACTACCCTATAGCATGTAATTCCAGACAGTGCTGGAAACGTAAGCCATATGCACTGCAGAATGAACAACAGGTGCCCACTCAAGTGCGTAAGGTCTCACGTCTGGAAGCCAGTGTACAATAAAAAAACAACCTGGCATGTCATAAATTGTAAAAAGGAAAAACGTGGAAGGGTTTTATAGAAAAAAAATTACATTAGTGCAGCAACAAAGAAAATACAAGTTGCCAATGAAAAAGAGAACACAAAATAAAGGAAAAAAACCCTCATACCAACGAAGCATCAAGCAAAATAGTATGACAGATTAAACCAGAAAGCACAGATACAGCGCAAATCTTCCCCAAAACGAGCCAGTCAGTTGCAGTTTACTCAAATCTAAGCCAACCGAGCACACAAACTCTAGATAAATGAAACTGTTTAATCCTTTCACCGCTGAAGTCGCATTTTAGCACCACAGTGATTTAAAACCTGTGTCACTAAAAGGCATCAAATTGGGGTCTATTATCCAAAGACCCTGTTGTCTTAGTTTTGGGAAGTAAGGATAGACCTTATTTTAGATATGTTACAGAAGAATCCCCAATACTGCAGATGGATTTTGTTCTCTACCCAGGTAAATCTAATGGAAATATTTGGCTGAAATATGGCTGGCGGTGAACTGAAAGGGTTAAAGATAATTCCTGAAAATGACAGAGAAACATAAACAGACATACCAAGATAAAATCATACCGTTTGATGGGAAAAAAACCGCACACCAAAAAACCCTCCAAAATCTGAATAGGTTGGCCGAATGCACCAGCTAAAAAGGGAGCTAATCCCAAATACTCTAGTTAAACAATACTCTCAAGCATGATTTGGTTCCCTTTACACTAGTTGTTATGTGGATTAACCCTTTCGCCGCCAGCCATTTTTGAACCACAATTTTCCATTAAGCTTACAAGGGTACAGAAAAGAATCCATCTGCAATATTGGGGATTTATCTGTGACATGTTTAGAATAGGGCTTATCCTTACTGCCCAAAATTAAGAACACAAGATCATTGGATAACAGACCCTGATTTCAAGGCTTTTAATCAATGACATAGGTGTTAAATCATTGTGGTGCAAAAATGCAACATCGGCGGTGAAAGGGTTAAATGTTGCTTTGCTTTTTGTTTGATTTTTAAAAAATCATGTGTCAAAGCGCATTGAGTTGCTTAGCAAAGATTATGCGCTATATAAGCATTTTATTCATTATTCATTATTATAATTCTGATACCCCCCAATATAAACACAAGAATTCTTTGGATGACACACTGACCCTTTCCAATTACTTGAATTCAAATCTGTTCTTTATTATTATTATATTATTTTCTGACTTCGCACCGTTTTCACAGATGAAAGGACCAATTAAGCAAAAACATACATGTAACGTCATTGACCCAGCTGATTATTAAAAATGCATTGACAGTATCTGAACACTTCTAAATTGATGTAGGTCGATTTGATTTTTTATGGTCATCATCATCTGTACTAATTTATGACATAGTTTATGCAAGTTTTTCATTTTTATGTGCACATGTATGACAACATTTATTTCTTTAGTAGATTAGTCGCTCTCTCATGCAAATGTTTGACAAAAATGAAAAGCATATTGGATGTAATTGTAATAAACAAAAGAACATCTTTCAACATTAACTCTTCTACTACCAAGTATTACTTAGACTGTTTACTGTTGCGCACCAAGTAATTTTTGCCGCTGCACTGATTTTCGCACACACTCACTTTAAAAATTCATGAAAAAAATACTCCCTCGAATCATCACTAAATTTACCTGTGTCGATCTGCTGCTGCAAACCCCAAGATCGTTTCAACACTTTCGATGCTCTTTTTGATTCGCCTAAGTTCAGATTCTGCCACTTTTTCCACAGTAAATGCTTCGTCAGCACTATCGCCATCTTGTAGAGGTTCACGCCAAAAGTTGTCAGTTTCCATCGTCGAAAATGCAACGAAAATCGATTGAAAATTACAAAATTTAGCCTACAAATGAAGATGGCGGAAGGTTGTGCTTTCCCTGAGCGAACTGCGCATGTCACGGAAGTAAAGGATGTGATGTCACTTGATATAAATAGCGCAAAGGGGGACACCGGGGTTTCCCTAGTATCTGGCGGTCAAACCCGCCCGTGGCTAGCAACGGCATACGGTAAACCGGCGGGTCAACCCGCCGACGGTAGTAGAAGAGTTAAAACACATGCATACTAAAAAAACAACTTTCAGATTCATCATAGGGCTAACTTCAAAGTTTCAAGATAGATAAAAACTGATAAAATCTGTGTCACACAAAATCATGCTCAATGTTATTCAAAGTCATCACACTCAATGTCATAATTTAACACAATTTATTATTGCATGCTCACAGATCGTCAAAGCACATTCATCAAGCTAAACAGTTCATCAAAGCACATTCATCAATCCACACAGTTCATCAAAGCACATTCATCAAGCCACACAGTTCATCAAAGCACATTCATCAAGCCACAGTTCATCAAAGCACATTCATCAAGCCACACAGTTCATCAAAGCACATTCATCAAGTTCATCAAACAGTTCAGCCACACAGTTCATCAAAGCACATTCATCAAGCCACACAGTTCATCAAAGCACATTCATCAATCCACACAGTTCATCAAAGCACATTCATCAAGCCATGCAGTTCATCAAAGCACATTCATCAAGCTAAACAGTTCATGAATTCACACGGGTCACCAAAGCACATTCATCAAACCACAGTTCATCAAAGCACATTCATCAATCCACACAGTTCATCAAAGCACATTCATCAATCCACACAGTTCATCAATCCACACAATTCATCAAGCTAAACAGTTCATGAATTCACACGGGTCATCAAAGTACATTCATCAATCCACACAGTTCATCAAAGCACATTCATTCATCAATCCACACAGTTCATCAAAGCACATTCATTCATCAAGCCACACAGTTCATCAAAGCACATTCATTCATCAAGCCACACACAGGCATAGGAATTGTCAGAGACAAAAAACTCTGAAAAGCCCCCCAATTGAAGTATTTAGTAACAAAAACGAAGTATTTAGTAACAATTTCAACAACAAAATCGCGGAAATCCGCAGACAATTCCCATGCCTGACACAGTTCATCAAAGCACAGTTCATCAAGCTAAACAGTTCATGAATTCACACGGGTCAACAAAGCACATTCATCAAGCCACACAGTTCATCAAAGCCCACATAATCCACAAATGCTCACACTGTTCATCAATCCATCATACCATTCATCAATCAGCACACCATTCCACA
The DNA here is from genome assembly GCA_017654935.2 of Phymorhynchus buccinoides. Taxonomy (NCBI): domain Eukaryota; kingdom Metazoa; phylum Mollusca; class Gastropoda; order Neogastropoda; family Raphitomidae; genus Phymorhynchus; species Phymorhynchus buccinoides. The sequence goes on from CM065697.1 coordinate 30,824,274, forward strand.
CACCCTTCAACGTTCCATCCATCCATCCATACACCCTTCATCAACATCCAAAGTTCATCATCCCAAACAGTCATGGGTGCTCCTGGGAAATTTCAAAAATCCTGCAAGGCAGGGGTCCAGGGGCCACCCAGTTAACAACTTGACTTAAAAAACAATCATAAAAATATAAAAGTTCCTGGTGAAAGCATGTAAATATTCATCTGTAGTCATTTCTTTTATAATCATGACATGCAAGAAACCGACAAAATGTGCATAAATAGGAAATTCATCGTTTCTCAAATTCTCATAATCCGGCGACGCCAGCTCCAGGCAATAAAATTAAAAAAAAAAATGCATTTCAGGACATCCTGAAAGTAGGAGCATCCATGCAAACAGTTGATCAGTTCACAGAGTCCCAAAATCGGCGGAGACACGTTCTGGAGCTAATTCCGCACGATGGCTCCTACCTATCGATTTGTGCTGTTGTTTTTTTACCAGTCACTTTATTTTTGGAACAGTCACAAACTGGAGATAGTGGCTGTGCCAAACTTTCAGGAACAGATTTTGTTTTTCTTTGACCAGTTAGGCCGGGTTCACATTAGACGCGTAAGTTCTGTACGGAAAATCCTAAATAAGTGGAAGAAAGGAGGGTACAAGTTTACACATATAGGGGAAATTCGGACACGTGTGCAAATCTTTTCCCTTCTTTGTTTCACTTATTTATGGATTGCGCACGGCTTTCCGCATGGAATATCCACTTATGTGCGTACAAGGCCTTAAGTTCTTTCCCTTCTCCTGACCCGTACAGTACGTCCACTACCAAGAACTGTTTCCCCGGCACAGTTCTTTCCCTTCTCCTGACCCGTACGGTACGTCCACTACCTAGAACTGCTTCCCCACAGTGCCTTGGTTCAGCTCCTTTCAGTTCATGCCTTTTGTTAATACTCATCACCAGCATAAACCAATTTAAAGTGTTTCATCCATCAGGCTTACATTGTTTAAAAGTGGTATGCCACTTGTAAGGTGTTTTTCTATCCATAACCACAGTCGATGAAAAGAACATTTGCCGCTGCTAAAGGAAATAAGAAAAAAATAGCTCTGTGGAAAACTGAAAGGAGCCAGAATGAGGGGAATTCGTGTGCTGTGTCCCCTGGACAGTTCTTTCTTTTCTCCTGACCTGTACGGTACGTCCACTACCTAGAACAATTTCCCCGGCACAGTCCACTACCTACAACTACTAGTATGTCCACTACTTAGACCAATTTCCCCGGCACAGTCCACTTCCTAGAACTAGTACGTCCACTACCTAGAACTGTTTCCCCGGCACAGTCCACTACCTAGAACTAATACATCCACTACCTAGAACAGTTCCCCCGGCACAGTCCACTACCTAGAACTAGTACATCCACTGCCTAGAACTGTTTCCCCGGCACAGTCCACTACCTAGAACTAGTACATCCACTGCCTAGAACTGTTTCCCCGGCACAGTCCACTACCTAGAACAGTTCCCCCGGCACAGTCCACTACCTAGAACAGTTCCCCCGGCACAGTCCACTACCTAGAACAGTTCCCCCGGCACAGTCCACTACCTAGAACAGTTTCCCCGGCACAGTCCACTACCTAGAACAGTTCCCCCGGCACAGTCCACTACCTAGAACAGTTCCCCCGGCACAGTCCACTACCTAGAACAGTTCCCCCGGCACAGTCCACTACCTAGAACAGTTCCCCCGGCACAGTCCACTACCTAGAACAGTTCCCCCGGCACAGTCCACTACCTAGAACAGTTTCCCCGGCACAGTCCACTACCTAGAACAGTTTCCCCGGCACAGTCCATTACCTAGAACAGTTTCCACGGCACAGTCCACTACCTAGAACTGTTCCCCCGGCACAGTTTCTTGGCCAGCCTCTCCAGGTTATCGCGCTCGTCGTCGTCCTTGACGGTGCCGATCCAGAAGTTGGTGCAGCTTTCAAGGGTGCGGTCCAGGCGCCGGGTGGAGGCGGCCTCCCTCAGCAGCAGCTGCAGCAGGGGGACCTTGAAGCGCTCCAGGCCCATCTCCCCCAGGCACTTCAGGATGCGCGTGATGCGCAGGTAGTTGTGCGTGGAACTGAAAAGTGAAATCCCACCCAGGCTTAGGTAAAGTAATGGGTAGGTAGTTGTGCGTGGAGCTGAAAAGTGAAATCCCACCCAGGCTTAGGTAAAGTCATGTGTAGGTAGTTGTGCGTGGAACTGAAAAGTGAAATCCCACCCAGACTTAGGTAAAGTAATGGGTAGGTAGTTGTGCGTGGAACTGAAAAGTGAAATCCCACCCAGACTTAGGTAAAGTAATGGGTAGGTAGTTGTGCGTGGAACTGAAAAGTGAAATCCCACCCAGGCTTAGGTAAAGTCATGTGTAGGTAGTTGTGCGTGGAGCTGAAAAGTGAAATCCCACCCAGGCTTAGGTAAAGTAATGTGTAGGTAGTTGTGCGTGGAACTGAAAAGCGGAAATCAGTGATCGCGCTAGGAATTTTTCAAACCAGTCCCATCAGCGACAAAGCCCCCAATAACCCATGGGTGTCAAAACCAGTCCCATGGAAAACCAAAAACCCCAGTGAAAACCACAACATCACAGCCTCTGTTAAACAGCTTATCAGTCTTAGCATAATAAGTATCTGTCCCTGGGACAGTTTTTCAGTATTTTGGTTTTTGCAATCAGTACCGTATTGTACAGACTAGAAGGCTTCTGATTATAAGGCCCACCCCCCAAATTTTACACAAAATTCAGATATTTAAAATTATAGTTTCTTACTATATTATTAGTCACATTATAAGGCCTCAGTCTAGGGAAAAAAGTATCGCCTTGTAGTCCGTAAAAATGACTAAAATACGGTATTTTTCTGATAATTACCAGTAAACGCGATCACTGGAAATCCCACCCAGGCTTACTTATGTAATGTCATGAAATCAAATCTAAATTATAATGCAACGCAGTGTATCAATCACTCCATGCCCATCCCCTACTTCCCCCCCCCTCATTCCAGGCACGCGAGGACGGGTGCGATGCGCAGGTAGTTGTGCGTGAAATTGAAAGCCAAACCCACCAAGCATCTAATGTCCCCCCCCCTGTGGGGATACCGGGGGGGGTCTTTTGCATAAATAGTTCCCCCATCTTCTGGAAGTTCTGTGCTTGTAACTTCCTCTAATCTGTCACTCTCTTTTGACTCTGCCTTTTCCCTTTGCTTACTGTCATCTACTATCTTTCTGCCTTACCAGTCCATTCTCCTGCCTTTTCTCACGAAACACTTTCATCAAAAACATTTCCTCCAGCCGAAGTCGGACTTGCTGGGCCTAACTGTTTCTTAGTTAGGCGCATAACGGCAGCATGACGCATCTGCGCTCATAATTGACAGGAAACTGTCTGAGCGATCAAAGAAGAAGAAGAAGAAGAAGAAGATCTAATGTAACTTGAAGAAAAAAACAACCAAAACGCCCTAGTTTAGCTAGTGGGTAATTATACTTCGGATTTTATTGATCCTTTTTACAAACACTCAACCATGGACTAAACCAAGCATCTAATGTAATGACTGTTTCTTCTTCTTACTTAAATTAAATGTACAATGAAAAGGCACCCCCAAAAAAGAAAAATAGTACTGAAAAGAGTAAAAAGAACATATTTTTTATTGCTGTTAGAGGAAGGCATGTTATGGCACTTGAAAAAGAGCCCTCCCACCAACAAAAAAAAGACCCCCCCCCCAAAAAAGAAGAAGAAGGGTACTCTATGGTATGCATCCATTAGAGGCAAACAGAAATAAATAAAGAAAACAGAAAAAAAAGACACACGTACCCACCCCCCTTAAAAAACACACAAAAGCAAACCAACCATTCAAGGGTTTTTTCTTCAAAACTTCAAATGCTTACTTGTTCAAGTGTCTGAAGCGCGGCTGCCAGTTGTCGGCTCGATCCACTTCGCCAGTTTCCTTATCCAGGAGCTTAATGCCGTAGAAATAGAGCATCATCTCGTAAGACTTCTTGAAGCGACGCATCGCCTGCGGGTCGCGGCGGATGGTCTGGGAACAGGGGAAACAGAAGTATGAATACAAGAACAAAGCGTCATGGGCCTATTTGTTTATCAAATGGCTTAACCCTCTCTAGGACACAGACGCCAAATTCGACCGAATTTTGTCAACTCATGCAGCCCGTATGCGCCGATTGCGCCCGCTGAACGCCAGGTCTAGTACGTTCACTTTCACTTTCTCCCTACCCACAATGCAATATACTAAGTTAGTTCTTCCTGTTCCTGACTCTCGCTGGTCCGTTTTTGGTTCTTACAGCAAGGGAAAGCACCCACTAGTCTTTTTGAACGGATTTTTCGAAGTGACTTTCCACCCAAATTCATGGTTTTTTTTCTTCTTTCCACGTGACGTGACTTTACGCAGTATTGACTCGAATGGTTGGGAGCGCGATGCTCGGAGTGCCATTACGGATGCTTTTTTTTAAATTCCAATTCATGGTTTGTTGTGTGACAGTGTGTTAGCTTTGGAAATCAACAAAGCGAAAGTGTTGACTTATCATCATTGCTATTCAATATGCATCTTTCAGAAAATAAATGTGAGTTAGACTTTATTCGAATGGATCGTCTTCATCGAGTGACGATTTTTTTAATGAAAATATTTGGTGTGACGTTCGGAGTTAATTCCCATCTCTTGCTGGGGAACTGGGATCGATTATTAGTAACAAAAATAAGGTTCGAATGGTTGGGAGTCATTGGGTTAACTCACTCGGGATTGGCCAAATTATTTCCCCTTGTTCTGTGGGGACTGGGCATTCGACTAGGTTCGTAAAATAATCACCAAAACCAAGTTATGAAGAGTTAGGCATCAATATTTTCAGAAAAGATTAGCAGCACCATGCACTAAACGATCGTAAAATATCAGATTCCATACCTTCGTCGTTTGTCTCCTATTGACGAAAACAGCTAACACATAGAAAGAAGGAAAATTTCACATTCCGATCTTTGACCCCCCTCTACAACCAAAGCTGAATGCAAAGTCTGCAATGATTGGTTGATTTCAAGAGGCAAGGTCAAAGCAAACTGAAAATAGGTTATGACTTCGCACCGGAAAGCTGGTTACACGCCAGAAATCAAAACCTCTTGAAAACTCTTATGAGCCGGAGCCGGGCCATTCGTCCTAAACAGTTGTGCGAGCCATGAGCCGGATCCGGCTCATTCGTCCCGAGTGAGTTAACCCTTTCACCGCCAACCATATTTCAACCAAACATTTCCATTAAATTTACCTGGATAGAGAATAAAATCCATCTGCAGTATTGTGGATTCTTCTGTGACATAATATATACAATAAGGTCTATCTTTACTTTAAAAAACTAAGACAATCGGGTCTTTGGATAATAGACCCCAATGTGATGCCTTTTCAGTGACATGGGTGTTAAATCATTGTGGTGCCAAGAGGCGACAGTGGCGATGAAAGGGTTAAATGGCTTAAAATTGAATTACTACTGGTTGGCATTGGCCCGAGGTTTGGGACAACGACAATGAAGCATACAAAACATACAACAAAAAAAGCATGTGAATGGAGGGTGAAGAGCTATTTTTATGCAAATCACAAATGTCATATAATACTGGTTTTTACTTTAAAGCGAAACTGTTTTCCCCAAGCTGAGACCCCTGCGTCTTATAAGTTATAATATGACTACTAAAATAGTAAGAAAATATAATAACACAAACTGAATATTTTGTGTAAAATTTGGGGTGTGCCCCTTATAATCAGGTGAGCCGTAATCTTATAGTACAAAAAAAATACAGTAATTAACTCTCAATTGCCATGTCAATAGCGTTTATTAGTTATTAGTTTATATTCTTTAATTGTTGTTGATAAATGTGTTTATTGTTGTTTTTCTTATGTGCAGGTCTGCAATTTCTCTGTTATGAGACAATAAAGATGATTTGATTTGATTTGATTTAGGAGGTGACTTGCTGAAATTGATTGACAACTTATTCCATGTTCAATAACATTTTTTATATTACAAATGAGCAAGTGCAAGGCCTAGATTAACACACATTTCTGCTTGCATGATGATGATGATGATGAAGGGAATGAAATATTCATTTTGGTCCTGAGTTAAGCTTTGGAACTTGAAGTCAGGTATGATGGAATTTTGCCTGTCCCCATTCACTCACTCATAGTCACACATAAACCGACGCAGACTTATTAACTCACTCTTTACTGGCCGATTGCTTCCCTTTACAACCGTTCAATACTAATGTACGCCATAGCGTACATAGCTTTTAAACCATTCACAACTCCGCAAAGCCTGGCAACCCAAACTGGTATAGAAGTGTTCCTCTACGGTCCCTTAATAGTTTTCAACCAATGAAATCACTTTCCGTCTATTTTTAGTACCGCAATGAATGAAAACGAGTGACTACCCCTCTCTTTGTCTTCTTTGTCATGCTTTTTTTTTAAAATCTGCTAATAATCAAAATTTTACTTTGGAATTATAACATATGCTAGCTTTTATTATTATAAACAATACCGCAAATTTTCAAAACTGTGCGGTTAAGCATTATTTTTTAAATATCTTGTATGTAATGATGCAAACCCGTCTAGTATGGAACGCTTGTGTACGTCAGGTACGCTATAGCGTACAACAGTATAGAGAGAGTTAAACAAACAGACACATGCACAGACTATATGTAGACTAAGGCCGTGTACACACATGTGCGGAGATTCTGTGCGCATTCCTGCAAATAAGTAAAAGAAGGGAAGAGATTTGCGCACGTGTCCGAATTTCCCCTAATCCAATTTTTTTTGTACCCTTCTTTCTTCCACTTATTTCACGGATTGCGCACATCTCCGCATATATATGCACACATTTGTATGTGTATCCTCTAACATTTGTGTATGTGTGTTGGTGTATGTGGTAAGTCCGTGCAACTCAGTTGCTATGGCTTACTGAATGAAAGATGAATAATGAGTCAGTGTTGATAAATGTGTGCGTGTGTGTGTGTGTAAGAGAGAGAGAGAGAGAGAGAGAGAGAGAGAGAGAGAGTTGCTTTGTATACGAGTTGTTGCTGGTTTGTGTCATTCTTAAATACTATTTTTGTTATCTACTTGTTGATGAATAATTGATTATAAAGCGCTTTAAAGCGCTATATAAATGTACTATTATTATTATTATTATTATTACACGGCCTTAGTCAAATCTCCTGTACCTCAGCTTCATGTTTCTGTAGCTCTTGTGCGCGCACATTCATGCCACTCTCTCGGATTGGAAACAGCCTGAAAAAACAAAAAAACAATACTGAATCGCTTTGTTGCCAAAACTTAAATGCACAATAAAGAAACAAGTTTAACCCTTTCAACGCTAGCCATTCCTCAGACAAAATTTACCATTAAACTTACCCGGGTAGAGAAAATATTTCGTCTGCAATATTGGGGATTCCTCTGTGACGTGCATAAAATAGGGCCTATCCTTACCTCCCAAAATAAAGAACATAAGGTCACTGGAAAGCAGACCCTCATTTGATGCCTTTTAGTGACATGGGTGTCAAATCATTGTGGTGCCAAGAGGCGATAGTGGCGATGAAAGGGTTAGTCTTTTGCTTTGAGAGGAAAATTGTCTTAATTCTTCTTCTTATCATAGCGCAAACGGTTCATTCAAATAACACAGGGTCAGTTTCCACTTTTTAACTTCGATTTTTTTTTTCCTGCTTCTTACTCATGGAACTCATGTAAATGACCATTCATAACTGAACTTAAAAATTGTGCATGAAGATTACACATAAATAAAACTAAAAGCATAAAATGCACCCTATCTTTACCGTAATTTTCGGACTATAAGGCGATATTTTTTTTATCCAATTTTGACCTATGCGCCTAATAAACGAGGGCGCCCTATTAGTGAACAAAATCGTGAGAAGAGAGGCAACGATTGCCGTATTCAGTACAGTCTACTGTGAGTCACAACATCGAAAGTGGTAACGAGTCGCCAATACGACGAATACTCACGTTAAAATGCTTCAAAATCCCTGTTATCGTCCGAGATACCGTCCAACAGATGCCATAACCCTTCATTGGATGTAAAAAGCATCGTTGTAGAGCTTAAAATGCCATAATTCTACCAGTTTTCGCGACGAATTGTCCAAACACAACAACCGGAAGTCGCAAAAATGGAAGTTTCCATTATTTGAGAAGGGAGCCAACTCTCGTTTACGACAACAATAATGGCGGTCGGTAAGCGTTTATAGGACGTGTACGGGCTTCAAACTTCGACTTTCTTTTGTAAGGTGTGTATCGCCTTATAAACGAGGGCGCCTTTTACTTGGATTTTGTCAGATTTTTCTTTAAAATTGCCCTATTCGCCTTATGAGCCGAAAAATGCGGTAATTGAATCAAATCTGTCTTCGCCATGAACCATGTTAACCTCTGTAGAATAAAATCTAAGTTATCTTAAAACATGAAGAGATCAACCTATTTCTACTATACAATAGTAATGAAAAATCAGAGTGCAATATGAACAAAAAATATCCCACATTTTCACCCACCCCCCAAAATTCAACTCTGCTTTCCATGTAACGGTGACATTAAAAACAACAACCCAATGCATTGTTTTAACACTATTGTTCACCTCTGCCTATTCTCCGTGCAGGCCCAGCCCTGCCGCGACCCTCTTTATAGAAATTGGGTGGTTGTAAACAAACGCGTCTTACGAAGCTGAATGATGTCCTTTTGCAACCAAATTTTGTATACTTACTGAAAAAAGGATGCCGAATTCGTCTGTGTATTTTTTAAGTTGATAGGAATAACGCTTTTTACATGCCGACTTGAAAAATGGGGAAAAACGACACCCCCTGCCGCCACCCCTACCACGACCAACACTCTCAGTCTCTTGACTTGTACTAGTACTACTAGACACACTAGCTTCGTTTTCATGCTCCTCCTCGCTACTTTCATCACTTTCTGAGTCAGAAAACGAGTATTTTGGATTGTTATCATCAGGTTCATCCAAATCCAGAATGTGGAGAATCTCCTCTCTCGTTAGACCACGATGGTTTGGCATATTCGTTTGTAATTGGCATCAAATCGGCGATTGAACACAAAGAAAAGGAAGAAAACGGAAGTGAGCTTAAAGGGAAACTACTCGCGAAAGTAAGGAAAACTGTGGTCAAGAGTTTTGCATGAGTTTTCTACCTTATACCGTTGGGCGACTTTAAACGCAGTGCGTGATGTTCAAGGGCCGCGACGCCAAACGCGGCCCGCCGTCAATGTGTTAAAAGTTACACATGCTATATGCCACATATATATATATATTTTTTTTTTCCCTTACCTCTTATTTCTTTAATTCTCTTTTCATTTTCCCTCCCCTCTCCCATTCCCTCCCCAACCCCACCTTTCTTCTTTCGCTTTGATAAATTTCATCTGTCTACCAAATGTTACAAACAAATTGCTATGATGCTGCTCTAAATGATGCTCTTTATATTCAACATAATTAAATACACTCAGTGAGTCAAATTAACTGAACAGTTGCTAAGGTTTGCAAATCTTCCGATTCGCTTATTTAGTATTGCGGTTTTCTCGATGGAGAACGTGATTAAAGCGTACTTAGTCTCTAAAAGAAAGAAAAGAGCCAACCATTGGATGTAGCCATGGCGACTTTCTAGACGATCATGGTCGTGCCACCAGTCTTTGTGAAAGTCGTCAATGTAAGCCCCTGCACAAAAAAAAAAAACAAATGGTTTTTTATCACAGCAAAGAATATCCCTCCCCCCTCCCTTGACACCAAAAACACCCCAAATATAGAATTTAAACAATTCTGAAATCACACACACACACAAGCATATGGAGTCTATTACAGTAGAAAGCAACTAACTCAAAAACGGGTACCACCCAAAAATGGGATAATTCACAATGTTTTGGTCCTAATTTGACCATGTAGACTAAATTATGATAATAATATTAACCCTTTCGCCGCCAGCCATTTTCCAGCAAAACAATTCCATTAAACTTACCTGGGTAGAGAACTAAATCTGTGTAAAATTGGGGATTCTTCTGTGACATATTTAAAGTAAGGCCTATCCTTACTTCCCAAAATTAAGAGAACAGGGTCTTTGGATAACATACCCTGATTTGATGCCTTTTAGTGACATGGGTGTTAAATCACTGTGGTGCAAAAATGCGACGTTGGTAGTGAAAGGGTTAATCTTGGGTCACCTTAACCCCTTCCCTGCCCGGTCCCCTATGCGTGATGTCATAACTTTTGATGTCACAGCCCTGGAATGGTGGTTCTTGGTTTAGACAAGTTAGGAAAGATATATCTCTAGACCATTTTCTCAGATTGAGTCTAACAGGGGTCTCCTTTACATTTTATAATCAGAAAATTTATAATTTCTCTCTTTTCCCCTGGCAATGAAGGGGTTAATTTGCTTTGCTGAAGAATAACACTACTACGTGTCCACCACTGTAAATGCAATGTCCATTATCAGCGAACTCTCACATTACCTCTTATCTTACATTGCTCAAGCACATGTATGCCTCAGATTAAGTTCAACTCTTTGTTGTCGTTTGTTGGCTTACCCTGGCTAAACGACTCCAGGGATCATCCCAACAGCGGAAGCACTTGAACACTCTGTGGTACAAGTGCATCCGCTACGGATGAGAACATTACGTGTGTGACCGTTTTGGATTACCCCGCCACGTGGGCAGCCACACTCCGTCTTGGGGTGTGTGATGGGGGGTGGGGTTGGGATGGAGACTGATGGTGTTATGCTAGGACTAGGAGTTTGTCATGCCTAAAGACAATCCCTGCATAACATAACAACATTTTGATGTAGCCTTGGTATTCTAGCCTATGTCAATAGACGAGTATAGAAAAAAAACTAGGGGAGAGCACTTCGTGAAAATTAGAATAGTTTACCTCCATTACTCGGTCAAATTCCATAGCAACAATACAACAATGGCATCGAAGCTTGAAACCACAGGATGCGAGTCAGCGACTTGCAAACATTTTGTTAGAAAAATGAGGGGCGGCCAGTATCCACAAACTGAGAGAACTTGCAAAATGTGACGTAAAAATATAAATGACATCAATTTTAAAATGACGCAAAGTGTTCTAAGTGATGTAAGTCTAATCAAACACGTGAGCCGAGAGCTGGGGATCTACCTGAAAGTAGAGTAACTCCCCCTGTTTGGCCGATTGAATAAGGCAAGATCACTCCCACACACCATGAAATTAGTCCCCTTAATTATTTCTGAACAATTTCTATTGTGTCTGACACAGCCTTTAAAACAAACAACCTTACCATCAGGGCTGGATGGGATTTTGCCCTGGTAGAACTCGGCATTCTTAGTCAAATGCGGGTTGTCCGGCTTGTCCTATCATTAGAAAATGAACCATGAATCATTAAAGGTTAAATCAACAAAACATTTCCTTCTTTAACCCTTTCACCGCCAGCCATTTTTCAGCTAAACATTTCCATTACATTTACCTGGGTAGAGAACAAAATCCATCTGCAGTATTGGGGATTCTTCTGTGACAAATATAAAATAAGGTCTATCCTTACTTTGCAAAACTAAGACAATAGGGTTTTTGGATAACAGACCCCAATTTGATGCCTTTTAGTGACATAGGTGTTTACGTCACTGGTGCTAAAATGCGACATTGGCGGTGAAACGGTTAACATTTGAGGACAACCCCAAAAACAGGAAAGAGTAACAACTAGAACATTACACCGTTAAATAAAGCATTTTTTCTTTAAAAAAACCAAGCATAATTAATATTTCAACAACTGATTCAGAAGACCAACAATCAGACTCACTGCCGCCGTTAGACTGATTCAGACATTGTTGGCCAGTAAGTCTTTGAATTACGATCCACATAACTCCTATTCAGAGTCTAAACGCGATCGAGGATCATATTCTTGGGACTCATACTGATAGTGATTCCATAGCTGCCAACTTTCCATAATCAAAATTTGGAAATAATTATGGGTGACCCCCCTCCTGAGAGAGCAGGGGTCAGTCTTCATCTCCTGACAAAAAACCCACTGTCTGACACAAGCCGAATAAAACGGCATGCTTACCTCTCCACTGATTGTGACGCTTTAGCATCGAAGCACTGTATCATGACTACATCATCGCGATCGTTTTCACAACTGAAGACTTCTGCTTTCAGCTTCACGGTACAGGCTTCTCGTGAACAGCGATGTTATTTTAGATCCCCGTAAGAAATTTCGAAGCTGCGTCGGCACACAGTGCAGAAAGCGTAACTATCGTCTTCGTGGGACACATCATTGATGGGAAATTGTTCTCTATACCGAGGAACAAACTTCGGTAAACTCGACACAACTTCGTTTGTTCAGCAGAGAAGATTACCGCATATGCCCAGATTGTGGTTTCCGGGATAATAAATGTTGGATTGGCATTTGGAATGGCTGCGGAAATGGCACGCACGTTGACTTCCATGTGAATTTGACAGTTTTCTTTTTTTTCTTTGCAATTTTGGAATCCAGAATTTTATTGTCAAAATCGGAAATGCAGAATCGTGGCTGGAACATTGACAAATTCTGGGAAATTCAGAATGGTTGGCAGCTACGTGACACTGTCTTTTAAACTCTCCATCAAAATCTTTTTTTTGTTCATAAATTTGTAGCAGATGGATAGACAGACAGACAGACAGACAAGGACAAGTACCTTCATCATGGAAGGAAATAGTATGTCCTCTCCCGCTCCCTCCCCCCCTCCCTAACCAGTCCTTCATTCAATTTAGCACTCCCCCCCCCCCCCCCCCCCCATCTCATCCTCTCCATTAAACATGACAATTACTGTACTTCATGGGACCCATCAGCTTCAGGTGTCCATCATGCCAAAATTGAATTGATTCTGTTCACCACTTCACAAGATGTTCAGTACGGAAACGTAGGCAGAGAAATGAACGGTTGCCGCGACTTCTTGGTTATAATTACTCCTCAGGAACCATCAGCTTCAAGTCATGACACACCAGGACCCTCTAAACGAATGTGCAGGGGGTCCCAGGGATGCACTACAAAAAATTCATTTTAGCATTATCAATGCCACTGGGACCCTCTATACAGTAAGTGAAGGAGTCCCTGGGACCCCTTGTTTTGCAGGACGATTGGGAGCCCTGCAAAGGCAGAGAAATGAACGGTTGCTACATTTTTGGCGAGACTTCTTGGTTATAATTACTCCGCAGGACCCATCAGCTTCAAGTCATGACACACCAAGCTACAAAATTTGAAGTGATTCTGCGCAGCGGCTCATCAGATTGAGACATCACTCAGTCAGGTATTGAGGTAAGCAGAAAAAAAGTAGCAATACATTGAACAGATGCAAACAGAAACTGAAGCATAGCTCTCCTCTGCTATAGTGGCAGGGGATAACAAATAATATTCATAGCTTACAGGGTAGCCATCGCGATACTGCTGCGTGTCCCAGTTGCTCCATCGACGTTTTGGCTGCGGTACCCGCGGTGATCGCAAAGGGTAAGGTCGTCTGTCTCTCAGTTTCTGAATGGACAAGAAGTATGCATAAAATTAAAAAACACTCATGAAAAGCTGTAGGAATACAAAGCGACTTAACACACTGGCATCACGTAATTGATGTCCTTGTTTTGTGCATTGATCAGCGTTTCGAATCTTTGTGCGACTGCCAATCTCCAGGCACAGTAATGGAGGAAAAGCATTTTTCTCTGAAAGTATTACATGTATGATGGGGTGGTAAGCCATGGTGTCGACGTCGTGAGGGGTGGAGGTAGATCTGTTGCACTGTCTTCCTAGCTAACTGTCTGAGTTTCCCCTTGTTCCTGAAATCCTGCTCACAGCACCAGATATGATGGGGTGGAAAGCCATGGTGTCGACGTTGTGACGGGCGGAGGTAGATCTGCTGCACTGTTTTTCCTAGCTGTTTCCTAGTAAATAAACAAAAGCGAACAACTGTCTGGTTTCCTCTATATGTTCCTGGCCTGCATGGTGTGTGCTCATCATCACCCCCATTTCCTCATCAACTCCTCCTTATCCCGATCCCTTACCCGTACCACCCCATCATACATGGTTTCAGGATATAACGATAGCTTGGAGTCAAAACGGACTATCTTTAGATAGTCCATTGACATATTATTGATACTATTACAAAAACTAAGAACTTGTATTAAAAAAGACTGCAAATAATGTAAAATGGGGATTACGCTTTTTATATTTATGCATTATTATTTTGAAACAAGTTCTTAATCTTAGTTTTTTACAATAAGTTCAATAATACATCAATGGACTATCTAAAGATAGTCTGTTTTGACTCCAAGCCATCGATAATGTCTCTTAGTGCAACCAATGCATTAAAAGCCCTTTATAGTGATCAGGAGGCAATTGTTCTTGAAGATGAATAGATAAAACTGTTCAAACTTGGGGAAAGGGCATCTCCTTGCGCTTTCAACTCATTCGCATCGCAATGATTTTGAATTATTAAAAAACCTCACAAATCACTCAAGCCATACAGTGATACACACAAACAAAATAGACATGAAACATAAAGATAAATGAAAGAAGATTACAGGTTTTTACTTCAGGTTTAGAAATAGGGAAGTGGTAGATCAGACTTTTTTAGAAAAACTCTCTACAGCAATTACTTACCCCACCACAAATGCATAGTAAGAGGCAAAAGTGCGGATCTAAGGGAGCGAAGCGAGTTTAGAAGTGACCAAGATATGGTGTGCACAGATTTACTTCCCTTGAAGCAAATGCATCAAATAGACAGAGCTCTTTATATTAATTCCGGCCATATATATGGCTGGAACGACTTGAATGGGCTAAAACCCCTTCTCATGTTTGATTTTCTGCTTTCACTTTTCTCTGAATTCAGAGAATTCTCTGAAGATTATCATGCCTGATTCTCAACAAAGATCTTTATGAATAAAGCAATATATAATAATGGTTTAAATGAAATAGCATTTTTTTTTTTCAAAGTCAAAAACCAATATTCATTAGATAGGACAACAAGAAAACTTAGTTTTAGATTCGAACAAACAAAATTCTAATGCAAAATGTAAATTCTAATGTAAAATTGCTTAGATATATATCTAAGCAATTTTACATTAGAATTTAGTCTGTTCGAATCTAAAACTGACTACTAAACTAGTCTCAAGATTATCATTAAATGTTAAAAGCTCAACCTAATGTTAAAACTAAATAAAAGAATAAAAAGAAAGGATACTAAAAACTAGAAACATCTACTCTTGGTTTACAAACACCCAATCTGCGCTGAGAATCAGTGTTGTTTTAAAAAAATAATGCGTCATTTTAAGAAAAAATTACTTTCAGTTTGCAGTTAAAAAACCCGGTTCACAGCAACTCGAACCGGTTTTTCGAACCGCGAAAGTTTAGCACCGGTTTTTCGGTTCAAACCGGTTTTTCCCCCCACCTCTACTAAAAATGACCCCAATTTTAAAAAAATGCACTATGGAGTATAAACCTAAATATGATAATTGATATTGATAGATTCTGAAAACATGAGTCTAACTTTAACTTAGAACTAGTAAAAGACGAAGTGATTTACTAACCGTAGCAATGTAGGTCGATCAACAAGGGCAACATTAACATCATAATCCAGGGCTCCCAATCGTCCCGCAAAACAAGGGGTTCCAGGGACTCCTTCACTTACAGCATAGAGGGTCCTAGAGGCGGGATAGAGGGTCCCAGTGGCATTGCGAATCGAATGCTAAAAAGAAATTTTCTAGTGCATCCCTGGGACCCCCTGCACATTCTTTTAGAGGGTCCTGTAGAATATTAGTACTTCATAGACCCCCAAATGGGGGTCACTGGGAGCCCTGTAACCATTTGTCATGTTTCGGGAGAGTACTAACAATGTTGTTTGTTGTTGTTGTTGTCGTACCCTGGCTTAAAGACTCCAGGGATCATCCCAACAGCCGAAGCACTTGAACACTATGGTACAAATGCACCAGTTAGCGATGAGAATACGTGTGTGACCGTTTTTTATTTATTACACCACCACGTGGGCAGCCACACTCCGACTTCGGAGGATTTTGGACAGATGATGTTATGCTAGGAGCTTGCCACATGGGCTAAAGACAATCCCTGCATAACTATGCAGAACAAACATTTTGATGTAGCCTTGGTGTTCTTGAGATCTAGCTTATAAATTATGTCAATTGGTCTGACACGGCCTTATGCCAAGGCGGTAGTAATTTACTCGTAATTAACAATAATTATAATATAAATACATGACCAACTTAATCAGTATGATACATTTTTAAAGCATCTAAAAAGTAAAACATACAAAAAGCCTAAATTCCCCTAATCACAAATTCCTTCCCTCCGTTTATAGTTTTTAATATTTAAATTTTTTATCCTGAATCAAACAAGAAATTGAAACAAAAACAACAAAAATGTATACCTGTTCGTGAGAGCTGCCTCCTGACTGGCGCCATGGCCTCTCCGACTCTTCCTCACTTGAGCTCTGCATCCGTAAACACGACAATCATTGATAAAGTTCCTATGGTATTTAAAATTATTTCAAGAAAACAACAGTGATCGCGTTTACTGGTTTACTTTTAGTAGTGGGTTTACTGGTAATTCATGTATTAGTAAAATATTGATTGCAAAACCAAAATACTGAAAACAAAATTGATCTGTCAGTCCCTGAATGAGACATAATAGTTTGCTAGGACTGATAATTTATTTAACAGAGGCTTTGATATTGTGTTTTTCATTGGTTTTTGTTTCTCTGGGACTGGTTTTGGCACTGGTTGTTGGGGTGGTCAGGGTTCATTCTTGGCGTCGGTCATCGGTCATTGACGCATAAACGATTTTGACCGATAGTTTTAGCAGGCAGGCGGTCATCTGACCGATTGATTTTTCGTCAAAACAGTCAACAACTTCAAGGATTCTGTCGTCTGCTGAGTTCTTTCGCGGCCTCGGACCATAATCAGAACTAAAAAGTTGTATCTGGCGAAACGAACGCTGAAACGAAGAAATGGCGACATTGCACATTCGGTAAAGCTTTTCCGATCCAACTTTACTTTTTGAAGACCAAATAAAGTTCCAGCGTGACCTAGTCTTCTAGTGCTATCGTTTCTCGGCCTTTTGACAACAATTCGTGTTTAAAACCAGCCATGCTCCCAAAAAGAAGCCACGAGTAGGAAAGGGGCAGAAGAATATGTTTGCTAGGCCTAGTTTCGGACTCGCTCAGACATTGTCTGCAACTTGTAGGATCGTCGGAACTAGGTCAAGCCACCCCAACTTTTCCACATCAAAACTCCGAACCCGATTTTCGCTTCGTGCCACAGCGGTCAGTCTGTTTGCTTTAGTTTTCCTGGTTGTCAGTCTTGTTTCTGACCATCCAGGCTTTTCCTTTCTGTTTGTCTGTTATGCTGGGCATAATTAGAAGAAGTTTTATTGGGCTTAGATAATAGAGTATTTTTAAAACAATAAAAAGTTTGGTCAGACCTCATCTAGAATATGGAAATCAGGTCTGGAGTCCGTTTTAAAAAAGGCAATCGGCAGCATTAGAAAGGGTCCAAAGATGAGTGCAACAAAATTAGTTAAAGGTGTTAGTCACCTCTGAATGCTTGTTCGCGAGAGCGAAGTGCTTCAAGTTTTAGGTCTGATTTCTTCGTTGACCAAATCTGAACGGTAGGCCGAAATAGAACGTTACTTTTTTGCAAGTTCGACAGGGGAAAAAGCAACAGCATCAAGCCGTTATTTTAGAGATGTGAATGGCATCATCTCAAAAACATAAGCTACTGCATTAATATGCAAGTGTGTGTGTACGCTGCCTTGTGTGTCTATCTGCCTGTCTCTCTGTCCATATCTCAATCTGTTTGTCCCCCCCCCCCTCTCTCTCTCTCTCTCTGTAGTCAGCCAGGGGCTATGCACATGTGTTTGCCTGTATGTTCACTGTGCATAAACACTATGAATGACTCAATGAGAATGAGATTACATTAAAAAAGCAGGAATTGTGAGCAGCAATATTAGTTTCCTTTGACTTTATTTTTATGGCAAGGTACATTTTACACTGTGTGTGTGTGCGTGTGTGTGTGTGCGTGTGTGTGTCTGTGTGTGTATGCGTGTGTGTGTGTGTGGGAGAGAGAGAGGGGGGGGGGGGGGGCAAGGAAGAGAAATTAAAAAAAATCTGATGAAAACCTTCAACCACACATCTGTTTGCTAACCTTCATGAACATGGTATGTACCGCGGTAAATCTGTGACCTATTGTTGACTAAAAGAAAGTAAAAGGCAGATTTGCCGAAAACAAAATATAAAAACCTCTCAGCTGTGCAAAAGTTCAAACAAAAATGACAGGACAGTGAAGAGGCCGCAAGGCCTAATGCCCTAACTACCTGACCTGACCTGACGGTCTGTGTGTATCACACTGTGTGTGTGTGTGTGTGTGTGTGTGTGTGTGTGTGTGAGCGTGTGCGTGTGTGCACTGTTCTTTTTTTTTTTTTAAATAATAGAAAAAGTAAAAGCTATGCGCCGAAGATGAAACACCACAATGATTAGTAATAGTAATGCACTGGTTTGAAACCCTGTGCGTCAGATGGGCAGTTTTGTGCATCAGAATTAACTCTGGGCTTCTCCATGCATATGATTAACTCCCCTTGAGATGACAAATTTACAGAGGTCTACAAATTAACCCCTTCACTGCCAGAGGAAAACTGAAACATTATCGATTTTCTTAAAACTTAGTTAAGACTAGTAAGAGACCTCTTATGACTCAATCTGAAAAAAATGATCCAGAGAAAGTTATTACATCATCAAAACATCATTCCAGGGCTTATGACATCAAAAGTTATGACATCATCAATAACATCACACATCCCATAGTAGACACAGGACCCGGGCAGGGAAGGGGTTAATGAGGAGATTGTAACTTGTAACAAAAAAGCAGAGTTCTGCGTCAATAATTTTTCAAAGACCCTTCTATAGTTTGACACATGATTGACAGACATAAATTTATATTTGCAACTTACAAAATACTTACACTTTGGCATTGTTTGACAATTCTCTTTCTGCTAAAGAAGCCGCCCATTGGAGTTTTTCTTTTGCTGCCTGAAGGACCACTGACTTTTTCTTCCTTTTCCTTGTCAGAATCCTCCGCCTCCTTGCTTTCAGGCTCAAAATCTGAATTGTTGAAGTCAGTGTCTGTGTTGAAGTCCTCGTCCTTGTAATCTACAAAACTATGCACATTTCCTGTTGCATCTATGTCATACTCTTCGGTATCTTGGGTTTCGTTCTTACTACCATTCTCATTGTTTTCATCATCT
The DNA here is from genome assembly GCA_017654935.2 of Phymorhynchus buccinoides. Lineage (NCBI taxonomy): Eukaryota > Metazoa > Mollusca > Gastropoda > Neogastropoda > Raphitomidae > Phymorhynchus > Phymorhynchus buccinoides. The sequence continues at coordinate 30,843,539 of CM065697.1, forward strand.
GTTGCAGGAGACTCAAGTTTTGAACGCTTCTTTTCTTTTTCTTCAGTTTGTTCCTTCGTTTCCTTGTTGCAAACTTTCAGTGGCTCTTTTTCACCGTTTGTTTCTTTTTGTTCTAGAACTAAACTGTCATCCACAACCAGCCCGTGTTTACTGTCACTCTTCTTTGCTACAACGCCTGAATCAGGGTCCGACTCATCATCGACAATTATTTCTGACTCTGGTGATGATTCTTTAGTATTTCTTTCGTCGTCTTTTCTGTCAAAACCATCCTCTTTTACACATTCCTCTGAGTTATTTTCATCTTTTTCGATTTTTATCTTACTATCAGCATCAGGAATCTTTGCGTCACTCTTAGTCTTACTAGATTCTAACACGTTGTTATTATCACCGTTTTTTGAACACACCGTCTTTGGCTTCTTGATAAGGTATTTGTCAATCGGTCCAGTAGATGAACTGCTGCCCGTGCTTATATTGCTAGTTTCGGTTTTCGTTTTGATTTTCGGTGACGTAGAATTTTTCTTTGGATTATTTTTCCGGGAAGGCGACGGCGTTTTCCCACGATTTGTGCATTTACTACTTTCCTTTCCTGACATTCTAACTTTTGCAAGTAGGCCTTATGACAATCGGGAGAACGCAGAACAAAGGAATAGGCCTACAAAACGCTACATCAGTACATGTAGACTAGATCCTCCGAGGAGGCTCCGACTTATCAGTGGCGCAATGTCGTCAATGATCACAAACAGTTTGCGACATGCACCAAGTTCAGATAACACTAAGTAAGAAAACATTGATTTCAAAAGTATGGCCGATTGTAATAATTGTACATGAACTGCTTACCTAATTAAAAGAAATATTTTCAAGGCATAGCCTGCATAAATTATTTCCTTGGGTAAGTTTTGTTTCATGCGATTCTCATTTCAATTCTTTTTTTAAAAAAGCAGCATTCAACTTCCGGTCACTCGCATTTCAAACCAAACGAAGAACGGTCAGTTTTGGTAAATGTGTCACGTGTCTCGTGTCACATGTGTCAAGGGAATGTTTCGTGTGTAACGATACGGATGAATGGTGGTGTTCAAAAATAAGATCGAACACTGCATGTGACAGTGGAAACTTGTGGCCAGACTTTTTCCTCCTCTTTTTTTCTTTCTTAGAATATCTAGTGCACTGCAGGGAAATGCGTGGTGTTTTTTTATTTGTGCGTGCGTGCGTGCGTATGTGCGTGTGTGTGTGTGTGAGTGCGTGCGCGCTGGTGCGTGTGTGTGTGTGTGTGCCGTTGTTTGTTCTCCTTTGCCATTGTTCTTCCTGTTCATCATCATCATCATCATCATATAGTAATAAGCCAACTGTCTGTGTGTGTATGTGTGTGTCTCTCTGAAACACGAAACGGGCCTTATAACTCCGCCGTTTTTCGACCGAATCGCTTCAAATTTGCTGTGAGCCCTCACGGGGCGATGGCAACGGCAACCGAGGCGGCCGTGTCATTTGCGCCGGCCTCTCGGCGCCCGTTCTCCGGCGTTTCTGGGCCGATTACCTTCGAATTTGGCAGGGAGATGACCGGGGCCGGGGACTATCCGTGTGCCAAACCGGAAGCGGAAATGCCGGAGATACGGGCGCTGACAGGCCGCTTCACGTTTTCACAAACCGCGGCGTAACCAGACCCGACATTGACTCGAGATTTGGTACATGCGTGACCAGGGATAGTGACTATCGTCGTGCAAAATTTCAACACCATCCGTTCATAAACACGCGCTATAAACCGATTTATTTTGCAGGACGCTAATTTCAACCAACACTTGACACATAGCCAAAGACTCTAAAAGGGGAAGATGGACTACTTAATAGTTACGGCGAGCCGGGCTGATAGAGTTATCGTTAGTGGGGTAGTTCACAATGGCGGCTATGCAAAGACTCAGATTGGAATTTGAACGGAGAATTCAACTGGCCTATCGACGTGTTATGTCATAAAGATGTTTAAAAGGGACACAACCAGTGTTTCTGTCCTCACTACTGATATAGGGAACAGGGACCAGATGCCAGTCTTTTCTTTTCAATGTCTTTGGCTCTTTGCTTGCCTCCCGTCGCGAGCCCAGCTGCAGCTATTTTTATACTATGGAGAGAGAGAGAGAGACTGACTGGGGTGGGGGTGGGAGTAGAACGCAGCAAGCTTCCCCCCCTAGGGATACTGGGAGGGGGGGGGGGGGGGTCTTCCGTACAAATAGTTCCCCCACATTCTGGAAGTTATGTGCTTATAACTACCTCTAATCTGTCAGTCTCTTTCATTCTGCCTTTTCCCTTTGCATGCTGTTATCTACTATCGTTCTGCCTTTCCGGTCCATTCTCCTGCCTTTTTTCAAGAAATACTTTCAAAAAGATTTCCTCTAGCCAAAGTCAGACATGCTGGGCCTAATTATTCTTACTTAGGTGCATAACAGCAGCATGATGCATCTATGTTCGTAATTGACAGAAATTCTCCTGCCTTTTTTCAAGAAATACTTTCAAAAAGATTTCCTCTACCCGAAGTCAGACATGCTGGGCCTAATTATTCTTACTTAGGCGCATAACAGCAGCATGATGCATCTACGTTCGTAATTGACAGAAACATGCCTGAACGACCGAAGAACAAGAACTTAGAAGACGAAGAAGAAGAAGTACTACTCTCTCTCTCTCTCTCTCTCTCTCTCTCTCTGCGCGCACGAGGTCAAAGTCGAAATGATTATGAAACACTCTTTCTGCGATAGGTCAAGATGTGCCCCCCCCCCTGAAAAGAAAGACCTTACACATTTGTGATCCATTTTCTTGGAAGGTGAAATGCTGCCTTCTTCTTGGAAATGTAAAACCGAAAGTTTCACTTTCGTGTGTTTGAGACTGGCTGTCTGTTGAAAGCCACAATAGCAAACAAGTGTGTCGCCGAGTGGCAGATAAGTCCCCGAGCAAGTAAATGTGGGGAGGGGTTAGGTGTAAGGAGGAGATATGTGTGTGTGTGTGCGTGTGCGTGCGTGCGTGCGCGAGTGAGTGTATGTGTGTGTGTGTGTATATGTATATCTGCGTGCCTGCGTGGGTGGGGGTGGTGTTGTAACTTGTATGTGTATGCCTATTAGCATGTGTGTGAGCGATTATTTGTTTTTTTGTTGAATTTCTTGCTTTTTAATTTTGTTGTTGTTAAGCGCATAGAGAGAATATAGGGGTGGTAGACCCCCCCCCCCCCCCCCCCCCCTAGGGATACAAGTAGGGGGGGGGATGTCTTCCGTACAAATAGTTCCCCCACATTCTGGAAGTTCTGTGCTTATAACTACCTCTTATCTGTCAGTTTCTTTGATTCTGTCTTTTCCCTTTGCATGCTGTTATCTACTATCGTTCTGCCTTTCCGGTCCATTCTCCTGCCTTTTTTCAAGTTTTACTTTCAAAAAGATTTCCTCTAGCCGAAGTCAGACATGCTGGGCCTAATTATTCTTACTTAGGCTCATAACAGCAGCATGATGCATCTACGTTCATAATTGACAGGAACATGCCTGAACGACCGAAGAAGAACAAATAACGAAGAAGAAGAAGAAGAACTACAACCCTCTCTCTATAGCCCCAGTCGAAAAAAAGTGATGTTAGCAGGGGGGGTGCGCGTGTGCGCGCGGTCAAAGTTTAAATCATTATGATGAAACACTTTCTGGGATAGGTCAAGATGTGCCAACCCCCTACATTTCTCGGTTAATCTCTGTCTCTCTCTCTCTCTCTGTCTGTCTGTGTCTGTCTCTGTGCCTGCTCCGCGGGCGGAGGACATTAAACAAATGTTCACTCATCCAACCGGAACAGCAGTTGTCCTCTTTGCTCTTTGTCTGTCTTTCTGTCTGTCTGTCTCGCTAGGTACTTCTTCTTCGAATTTGGAAGGTAGATGACGGGGACGGGGACGATCCGTGTGCCAAACCGGTGGGGTGGTGGGGGGTGGGGGGGGTGGGGGGGGGGGGGGGGGGGAGTGGCGATTACAACGGGATGAGACTACACGTATCTGTATTATTAAAAAATCGGGACTTTACTGGTTTAGCACTGCCTCCGGGCATTGCCTCCTGTATTGTTCCCACAATCTTTGTATTTACAAATGATTATGAAACACTCTTTCTGCGATAGGTCAAGATGTGCCCACCCCCCCTACATTTCAGGGGGGGGGGGGGGGGGGGGGGGGGGTCGCTGTCTGTCTGTTTCTGTCTCTCTCTCTCTCTCTCTCTCTCTCTCTCTCTCTCTCTCTCTCTCTCTCTCTCTCTCTCTCTCTCTCTTTCTCTCTCTCTCTCTTTCTCTCTCTGTATTTGTCTGTCTGTCTCTCTCTCTGTGTCTCATGTCTCTGTATGTCTATGTGTCTCTCTCTCTGTCTGTCTCTCTCTGTTTTCTCTCTCTCTCTCTCTCTCTCTCTCTCTCTCTCTCTCTCTCTCTCTCTCTCTCTCTCTCTCTCTCTCTCTGTCTGTCTGTCTGTCTGTCTGCCTCTGTGCCTGCTCCAGACGGAGGACGGGGGCTGGAGGGGGGAGGGGGGCTGGAGGGGGACTGGTGGGGGGAGGAGGGCTGGTGAGGGGAGGGGGGCTGATGGAGGGTGTGGTGGGGGGTGTTCAAGGGGGGATGGGGGATGGTTGGGGGTGGGGTACAGTGGGGGGTGTTCATGGAGAAGAATGAATGCTTTTTTTGTTAGTCCGTCACCAAGACGGACTATTGCGATGGGCTGGTTTGTATTTTTTTTTTTTTTTTTTTTTTTCTGTCTGTCCCAAGGATATCTCCCGAACCGCTTGACCGAATCGCGTCAAATTTTGTGTGAAGGTGTGCCTCCTTAATAGGAAGAGATCGGCGCAAACCATTTTGCCGTCGTGACCTTGACCTTGACGTACGACCTTGAAAACCGAAAATCTATTTTTAGCCATATCTCGGGCACTGATCAACATAGGATGTTGAAACTTGGTATGAAGGTGGTTTGGCTTATGCCCGTTCTGATGATGGCATACCGATCAAGGTCAAGATCAAGGTCAAAAAGATCGCTGGAGCCTGAAAATCGGAGGGTCATTTTTTTCTGCTTCTGTCTGTTCCAAGGATATCTTTCGAACGGGTTGACAGAATCACGTCAAATTGTGTGTGCTGGTGTGTCACCATGAGAGGAAGGTATCCGCGCAAACCATATTGCCGTCGTGACCTTGACCTTGGCGTACGACCTTGAAAACCGAAAATCTTTCAGGGGCCATAACTCCCACACCGTTAGTGTTAGAGTCTTCAAATTTGGCATGAAGGTACTTTGGCTTATGCCCGTTCTGATGGTGGCATACCGATCAAGAGAAGAGAAGAAAACATCCGAACATAAATTATCACCATGCTGACCTTGACCTTGAAGTGTGACCTTGAAAACCGAAATTTCCCTGTGGTTGTGTGTCCCCATGAGAGGAAGGCATCCGCGCAAAACTTTTTGCCGCCCTGACCTTGACCTTGGTGTATGACCTTGAAAACCGAAAACCGAAAACCGTTACGGGGCCATAACTTCCACACCGCAGGTCCTAGAGTCTTCAAACTTGGCATGGAGGTACTTTCCCTTATGGCCGTTCTGCTGATGGCGTACCAATGAAGGTCAAGGTCAAGGTCAGGGAGATCGGTATGCCTTGAAAGTGGTAGGGGTCTAATAATTGCGGTTTTCTGTCCCACGCATATCTCCCGAACCGCTTAACCGAATCGTTTCCAATTTTGTGTGGTGGTGTGTCACCATGAGAGGAAGGCATCCGCGCATAAATTATTGCCGTTGTGACTTTCACCTTGGTGTATGACCTTTAAAACCGAAAATATTTAAGGGGCTATAACGTCCACACCGTTGGTCTTAGGGACTTCAATCTTGGCATGTAGGTACTTTGGACCCAACGAAACCGGTACTCAGAGTTACCAGTACTTGGCGTTACCTGTACTAGGCGTTACCTGTACTAGGCGTTACCAGTATGGGGCGTTGCGCTAGTCATATAGTAAAAAGCCAAGTGTCTATGTGTGTGTCTGTCTGAAACACAAAACGGGCCTTATAACTCCGCCGTTTTTTGACCGAATCGCTTCAAATTTGCTGTGAGCCCTAACGGGGCGATGGCAACGGACTCTCGGTGCCTGTATCTCCGGCATTTCTGGACCGATTGCCTTCACATTTGGCAGGTAGATGACCGGTGACGGGGACTATCAGTGTGCCAAACCGGAAGCGAATCGGTTCAGAAACGCGCGCGCTATACGCCGCTTCACCTTTTCACGAACAACTCCGCCGTTTCTTAACCGAATCGCCTCAAATTTGCGTCAGGCTTGCTATGGCCCGGTCAAAGCCTGGCAGCAAATTTGAAGAGAATCGGGAGAGCGCGTCACTCTCAGAGCAGCGCCAACGGGAAACGGGGCCTTATAACTCCGCCGTTTCTTAACCGAATCGCTTTAAATTGTTACCAGTACTTGGCGTTACCGTTTCTAGGCGTTACCAGTACGGTGCATTGCCAGTACTAGGCGTTGCGCTAGTCTTCATTGTTCTTGTCAGGTAGTGCAATATGGGGTTGTTCTCTTTTCTTTTCTTTTTTTCCTTGCCGTCTTCTTTTTTCTAATTCTTGTTCCTCTTCGTTCTTGCACTGTTTTCTTCTCCTCTTCTCATTTGTTTATTTCTATTCAGTGCTCTTTTTTTTTCTTCATCGTAGGCCTACGTCGTTGTTCTTCTTTCTCTCCATCTTCTCTCAATTCTTCCCGTTTCTGTTCTTTCTTCTTTATCCTTAATTCTTCTTCTTGTTCGTTCCCTTTTCTTCTTGTTTCTTGATTCTCCCCCCCCCCCCCCCCCCCTCTTCAATATCTTCTTCCTTTGTCTTCTTTTTTTCTTCCCTTTTTTTCGTTCTTATTATTTCTTTGTTTTATTTTCAGTTCCATTTTCCTTTTTGTCTGTTTTCCTTCCCGATCAGTTTTTCGTTTTCACTTCTTCGATCTTCTTCTTCTTCTTCTTCTTCTTCTTTCTGTCTTCTTCGTATAAGATTTTTTTCTTCTTTATTTTTTGTTTTTATTTTAAAAAATTCTTCTCCCCCCCCCCCCCCCCCTTTTCGTGATGATGACATTGATTATAATCATAAATATGAGTCTTTTATCATGACAACTAGCAATCGCCCCGTGGCAGTTAATTCCCGTGGCAGTTTTAACCCCATGGCAGTATTGTACAATACTGGAGGCAATGCCCGGAGGCAGTGCTAAACCAGTAAAGTCCCGATTTTTTAATAATACAGATACGTGTAGTGTCATCCCCTTGTAATCTCCACTGCCCCCCCCCCCCACCCATAACCAGCTGGCTGACCTACTCGTCACCCCAGCACGTGTGAACCATGGTCTCATGCCCACAGCAGTCCCCCCCCCCCTTTAATAACAGCACGTTTGGACATATGTCGTTTCGCCTAGTGAGCGAAACTGTACATTGGTGCATATCGCGCGCATTTATGAACGGATGCCCGGGTCATAGCAAGCCTGACAGCAAATTTGAGGCGATTCGGTTAAGAAACGGCGGAGTTATTTGTGAAAAAGTGAAGTGGTGTCTAGCGCGTGCGTTTCTGAACCGATTCACTTCCGGTTTGGCACACGGATAGTCCCCGGCCCCGGTCATCTTCCTGCCAAATTCGAAAGCAATCGGCCCAGAAACGTCGGAGATACGGGCGCCGAGAGGCCGGCGGATGCGCGTTTCGCGCATTTGCGAAACCGCGCAAATGACACGGCCACCTCGGTTGCCGTTGCCATCGCCCCGTTAGGGCTCACAGCAAATTTGAAGCGATTCGGTCGAAAAACGGCGGAGTTATAAGGCCCGTTTCGTGTTTCACACACACACACACGGACGGACAGTTGGATTTTTACTATATGATGCTGCTGCTGCTGCTGTGGGGTCCATTACCGGATTGAGACGTTGCCATCGTGAATAGGGTATAGTAACAGTTTCGCGATTAGCGACGATTGAGATCCGTGACAGGGCAGAGGGCTTGAACTTTGACTTGTCAAATTTTGTATTATTTTTTTAATATTGATAACTCAGCAGTCGTCTACGTTCCTAATATTCCTATAAGGAATCAACCACAATCAGCAAGCTCATGATTCTCCTAAAGGAACCTTCCTTTTTAAGATGACTACCCCTCTATCGAATTTGATTAAAATCTGTCCAGTAGAACACACACACACACACACACACACACACACACACACACACACACACACACACACACACACACACACACACACACACACACACACACACACAAGTGTTTGATAGCGGAGATTACCCTGAAAACTGGTGACAAAGGCCGCAATTTACCCTTTACATAAGAAAGGAAGTAATAAGGGATGTGTGAACTATTACAGGAGCATTTCATTGCTTAATGCCATCAGTAAAATATACAATTTAATTATTAATAAAAGAATGTCGCTTTTCTGTGATCAACATAACATTATTCCTGAGGCGCAAGCTGGCTTTCGAAAAGGCTATAGCATGACTGATAACATTTTTACGTTGCAATCGCTCATACAGAAATATTTAACTAAACAAGGTAGTTGTTTCTATTCTCTTTTTGTAGATTTTTCTAAAGCTTTCGATAGTGTGGATAGAGACGAACTTTTATTTGTTCTTCTTCGGTGTCAAATGAATCCATGGAAAGATGTTCATTACACTACAAGGAATGTATGAAAGTGTGAAAGCTGCAGTGAATGTGGGAGATAAAATAATACTGAATATTTTATGTGTATGTCAGGTGTGCGTCAAGGCTGTGTACTAAGCCCTATTTAGTTCTCAGTATTTCTTTTCGAGTTACTAACAGAGTTGGTGAATTGTGGTGCACGTGGTATTGATATATTTAATGATCCCTTAGGCGTTCTTCTTTTAATGTACGCTGATGATATTGTCCTAGTCTCCGATCTCTGATGATATTGTCCTAGTCTCCGATAACACACACACACACACACACACACACACACACACACACACACACACACACTCACACAAAGGGAGAAGTAAAGAGAGAAATGGCGAATAAAGGGACAAAGACATAACTCTTCTGCAACGCAACAAATATACTATATTATATCATGTAGGCATACACAGACCTAATATAAGGCCAATAACTAAAGTAACAGCAATGTCCCATATGGCCTTTGGCCGAGAGGACGTAAAACAATAATATGCTCAGACCTAATATTCGTGTTTGATTGTGTCAATTCGGTGTCAAACCTGGCCGGTTAGAGTGGAGCTCCAGGAGAAGCTGTGGGGACCAACAAAGGCGCTAAGAAAGACAGCAGACCCATTCGCCGTCAAGACTGGACTAAAGATTGAAACATGGCCACTGGGAACGCAGAAGAAGAAGACGATTGTGTCCAGGAGTTGGCCTGCCTGTCTGTTTGCTCGTGCATAGATAGGGAGGGGCCTATGCTGATTGCACAACTTTGCCAGAAGTTGCGCATATACTTATATCTGCAAAGTATGTGTTATGTTGATGTGTATGTGGGACACTCTCACTCTCTGTGTCTATATGTCCGTCTGTCTATCTGTCTCTCTCTCTCTCTCTCTCTCTCTCTCTCTCTCTCTCTCTCTCTCTCTCTCTCTCCTTTCTCTCTAGCTCTCTTTTGAAATCATCAACTCACTGTCATGATTTTCATCAGCGCATTATTTTATTGAAACAAATATACACTTTCAGCCAATGTTAAGACAACTGGAAACCAAGAAAATGCTATGCATGTATATACATTTGCTTTTACAATAATAACTGTTAAGAAAACATCTAAATATCTCAATAACAGCGTGAGCATGCACTCAAAGGCCTTTAAACACATTATACAATCAGACATATACACATAGATAAGAGATCGCATAAGCTTCTTGAAACAGAAACAGCGTTTATGCATTACATTTGTTAAAATACAATAGTTGAACAAGAAACTGCGAAAACCACACATATGAAGAAATGTAGGCCAATATATGCATATAAAAGTTATATATATTCGTATCATATATAAAAGTAGTATAAACACCGAACCACATCAAGGATATCTGAATGGAGTGTATTTTTTTTTAAACTCGGATAACCTTCTGAATCAACTGTATTAATTTTATTTCGACTCAATTCTTTACATCCTACTTTCCCTAGGCTATATTTCATTTTATTATCTGAACACTTCCTACTTTATTTCACGCTGTCTAAAAACTTCACCAATATATTTTGTGAGAGCAGTGGACAGCAGAAAAAACCCCAATTGAAGAGCTGATTTAACTTAGCAATGTTGATATTTCATTTACGCCGTTCCAGTTGATTCATGATCGTAAATGTTGCTATGAATTGCCTGCAAGTTATGTTCTTTCCGAATTTCTATATTATTTCATGGATGCTCCTGCTTTCAGGATGTCCTGAAATGCAGGATTTTTTTGTTGCCTTGAGCTGGCGTTGCCGGATTATGAAAATTTGAGAAGCAATTAATTTCATGATCGTAAATGTTGCTATGAATTGCCTGCAAGTTATGTTCTTTCCGAATTTCTATATTATTTCATGGATGCTCCTGCTTTCAGGATGTCCTGAAATGCAGGATTTTGTTGTTGCCTTGAGCTGGCGTTGCCGGATTATGAGAATTTGAGAAGCAATTAATTTCCTTTTTATAAACGTTTTGTCAGTTTCTCGCATGTGTAGAATATAAAAGCAATGAATACAGATACATATTTACATGGCTTTACCAGGAACTTTATATTTTTAGGATTGTTTAAGTCACGTTGTTAACTGGGCGGCCCCTGGACCGGGCCCTGCCTTGCAGGAGTTTTGAAATTTCCCAGGAGCACCCATGTTATTTTCATGTACGCCATTTCAGTTGATTTATGATCGCAAATGTTGCTATAGCCACGAATTGCCTGTAAGTTATGTTCTTTCAGTCATGGTTTAAATTAATCTTCTCTAGTCACTGTTCAAACTGCACGGATTACACCGTATTGTGAATGCTTGAAAGTTTGTTAAAGCTTTATTGCACTTAATCCATAATGTGCGTTCATTTATCGTCCCGTTTGCTTAAAAGAGTTAAATTGTAGACCTATCACGCTTTAAAGCAACGAATGATACATTTTTAATGATTCCATCTGACATGTTGCTCAAATCTTAGGGGAGATCAGGATTTCATTTAAACAAAAGGTGTGGGGACCAAGAGACTGAGAAAGTGCGTAAAGAAACGACGTATGCAAATTTGCCAACACACATTGTTTATGTCACCGGACATGGTTTTATCACAAAAAGTTTGGACTAACACGATAATAATATATAGGTCTAAATATCCGATTTTGTGCTAATGTCACAAGAAGCATGATCGCTGTGCATTAGTGACTGTAACATGTGTATTCTGCCATCTCCGTCTTTGACTTTCACCATACGATGCTTACGCTGTAAACGAATAAATGCATTCCACACGAAACGAGCGACACACTAGGCCTATTCATTGCATAATGTATTAACAATACTTAAGCGGCAATATACACTATCAAAGGAGTATAACGATTTACAGCAACATCCAAACTTAAAAGAAAAACGGGTGGAAAAACCCCACACCCAACTGAAGAAAGCAAAACATAATGTGGCACAAAAAAAGAAAAGAAAACAAAACAAAACAAGCGAACAAAATTATTAATGCAACACCACCAACAACAAAAAAACAAACAAAAAAAACCTACAAAAATCAAAATGGCGGAAGGAAAAATTAACCGGAAGTACTGTTACTAGCCAAAGTTATTCCCCTTGATTGGTGGGCTGGGGCGCAGCTTCATTTCGCGCCTCTCTCTGCAGCATCTCGATTTCCGGGTTCTCGTAGCCTTTATGAATATTGTGGCTGTCGGACGGCGTGACATCGTTTTGCCTGTGGGCTGAAAAAGAGTGTATATTCACGCATAAATAACACGTACGACTGTACGCGCACGCGCACGCATACACGCACGCACACACACACACACACACACATACATACATTTCAAACTGTATCAACTCGTTCTAAACTATTAATTGTTTTTAAAGGTCTGATACCTTCCACAATTACATAATATTATACTACTCTCTATATCCTTAAATGGTAGAGAAATATTTCGTTAAAATATTTGTATAGCTACTCTGTATTTTCACTGTGATTCAGTTATTTAAAGACATCCTGCGTTTCATTCAAAGTATAAAAAAACACACCCAAAAAACCAACCAACAACAACATTCAAACAAGACCCAAAAATGGAACAAACACAAACACACATATAAACAAAACACCTCATCGGCTCGGCTATAACAAAATTTAAAAAAGTCCAACAACAAACAAAAAATAAATTAAAAAAAGCTATCAAACAGTAAAGGTAGTTTGTGTTGTTCTCAAGAGACAGGGAAGAGAAGAGGTACTTGAATTTTTACGCACACCAGAACCACCTTTAAAACACAGGACACACACACACAAACACACATTCAAACATCCAGTTTTGCTATTTGTATTGTGAAACTAAACACACAAACTATAACCAACCATTTAACCCAACATGTAGCTAATGTAGAGCAAAACGAAATGAACTAACCAGTCAAGAACCTCCACCACACACAACACAGCAAAGAGTGAGTTCATTTTCTTTCACATACACAGATTGAAGAGGGAATGCAATAGCAGAATTTGCACAAATTGTACACTTTGATTAACAGAATATTACCCAGCACCCACACATTTTTTCGCAACAGTTAGTGCCAAGTTGTAAGATATGCTGACAGAAATATGCACAGCATTATAATGTTACGGAAACACGCCCAATAATAACACTGTCATGGATTAGCACCACACAATTAAAACACAGATTGATTAACAACACCCCATGCTAAAACAGAAACGAATCAACCCAAAAAGCAACGTGAATAAATACAGTTGTGCCCAGCATTTAGAACATCAAGAGAATAATGCCACACATTCAGCTGACCAGACATTGCAAACATTAGCAAACAATGAAAAAGCACCCGTAGAAATTCTTCTCTGATAGAATTCCATCAAGCCAGTCCATTGGTTGACAAAGGAGGACTCCTCCGAAATAATGCAACTCCTACTTTGTCAGAAAAGTCAAAATTCCAATAGAATTGTACCAATTATTGGGACCTCAGTAGCTTTTATCAGACACCAAGAGCATTGACAAAATTGTATCAGATATTACAGCAATAATAGAATTGAGTAGAATATTAGATTATTACAACAGTGGTGCTCAGTCACGGAATATAAGTGATATAAGTATTTTAAATACTACAAAAAATTGCCTAACTAGGACAGAACTAGAATGACAAAATAGTAGCCTATGTTAGATCAGTTATATAATTAATTGTACAGTATAGTGACTTGATCCAAAATTACAGGATTGATACATTGTACTGAATGCACTACAAAATTGATAGCATTTTACTGAATGTCAGAACACTGATAGGAGTACACGTTGAAATAATGTCCAATATCAAAATATTGATAGAATAGACTCCAATGTAGGAACAATTGATATAATTGTATCCAATATTAAAACAGAGATGAAATGCTATACAATATTATAACATTGATAACATTGTAGTCAATAGAAGAGCATTGATTTTTTTAAATGCAAAATTAAAACACAGTATTTTATGAAATTCTAAAACATTGATAGATCTAGAATTGCACCCAATATCAGAACACTGACTGAATATTTACTCAATATTAGAACGCGGATAGAAATGAAGGCCCAACCAATTTCAAAACACTGATACCATTGCACCCAGTATTAGAACATTGAAAGCATTTTGCAAGCTTATTTGGATAAAGCTTATCAGCTTATAACATTGCACCACGGCTTTCATTTAAAGTGTACCCAACCTCAAAACATTGATACAAAAAATGTATGCACTTTTTAAATCGTTAGAATAAAACATTTACAGTTTCATTTAGTTCTAAAGCATGAATACAACTGTACCCAATATCAAGTTTCACCCAACATTAGAGTATTAAACAGAAACGAACCAAAACAAGTCCAGAACAAAGATAGCATTTGAAAATTGATAGAATTGTAATTAATATTATTCGACTAAAATGGATAATATTATTCTCGGAAAACACATACAAAAGAACTGCAGCCCATAATAGAATATTGCTAAAAACAACATTCTGTGATGTAATCGAAATTGATAAAACGAGGCCAATAATACAGCAAATATTATCAAATGAACAGAACCCAATAGTAGAGTATCGCCCAAATATTGGAATATTAATTAATGGTGATCAACATTAAGACATTGATAAAAACAGGAGAGTAGAACAGATACAAGTGCTGGTGCTGAAACACAAAACCCCCAAACCCAAAGTTATGCATGCGAAAGACATGACGACTAATTACATGATAAATAAAAACAGGAGAGTAGAACAGATTTTATAAGTGCTGGTGCTGAAACACAAAACCCCCAAACGCAAAGTTATGCATGTGAAAGACATGACGACTAATTACATGATAAATAAAAACAGGAGAGTAGAACAGATATAAGTGCTGGTGCTGAAACACAAAACCCCCAAACCCAAAGTTATGCATGCGAAAGACATGACGACTAATTACATGATAAGGAAATTGTTTTGTTTTTTACCAGCTGCTTCTTTAGTTTTCATATAACCGGTGCCTGGAAAAAGAAATAATGACACACACAAAAATACTTTTCAAAAGTGGTTAAACTTGTAAAATGAAACGCAATTATTATATTTTTATTTTAAGCTTGCTACGACGTTCTTACCGTGAACACACTTGTAATGTATGTGTAAGAACAGAAATGTATTCCTGTTTCATTAGTCATCCTCTCTTTCTCTCTCTTTTACTCTCTTTTTTTGTTCTTTCTCTCTAAAACAAATTCGGTAAAAAAATTCATTCGCTCTTGGTTTTGTAACAAGTTCACCTGCATGAATATTCAGTACCAACACGTTATCAAATATGAGCTGATCTGTGTGCGCATGCAAGACAATCAACGTTCTTTGGATAATGAGCACTGGAAGTTAGGGGCAGACTGAGAAAGACTGTGTAAGTCAGAGTTAACATTTCATAAAAGAGACTGGACTGTCTTTTCTTTGTGGGTTGCTGCTTATTTTGACACTCCGTTGTTTTTGTTTTTTAAATCCACTTTGCATACATCGTGATTGTAGTCTAGCATCGCCAAGGTCATGTGAATTCTTAAATCTTCTCTAAAGAAAGGAAATAAAAAGCTTTGAAGACTGATGATTCGAGCGAGGGACTTCCATAGTATGACACGGTCTTTGCAATTTACTGATTTGATTTAATTTGGTTTGATAAATTTCTTCAACCCCTAAATTACTGACCGATTTACAGCGGCTGGTGATGCTTCTACTATTCATTATTAATTTCATTGCACGCCACACTAGGTCTATTGAACACTGAGGACTAGAATAACGGAAAGGGGGTGGGTGGGTGAGGGAGGGGGAACTCAGTGACCAACCTTGCAATATGGTCTCCAGCTGCCCAGACTCCAGCACTCTGATGATCTGCTCGATGTGACCATGACCGTAAGCCTCCAGGGGGTAGGCGGGCTCCCCGTGCTTGGGGATGTCCAGACCTGACCAACACATTTTAACACGGTGCAATATTAACACACACACACACACACACACACACACACACACACACACACACACAAAGACGAAGCAAACTATACGAAGCCTTTCCAACAATACGAAAATGAGGGTCTACAATAAGGCTATGCCGAAGAGTCCTCGATGGTCGAGAGAGTGGAGATGTCCTCTCCCTAGCCAAAGTCTTCCGACTGTCAAGCAAATTTCTGTCCAAACTTTCAGAATCGCAGCTGATTCCTCTGCTGTCTGGAGGTAATAGTCCGTCACGACTGACTGTCACTGGCATGCATGAGCGAAAGTACAGCATCATTTTTATGAGAAAGTCTAAAGCCGAGCTGCAAGATGGGTGGCCCCTGACTACCACCTGACAAAAACTCCGGAGGTCCCGAAAAACTCAAAATGGCTCCTGATCCGCAGAACTAAAGCTTGTCTGGCAACATAACAAAAAAATTACATGACGGACTTCTATTCATTAACTCCAAACACATTAAAAAGAAGAAAGGCCTTCGACAAATACATGCACGCTGTTGCCAATGACATCCCGTGCCACGGAACACTTGACTGAACAGAAAATGTCCTTCCCCTACTATATCCCGCAATTGAATGGCCTCCGTGAAGAAAATGATTCCACCGAGTTAAGAAGACCTTAAAGAACACATTTACTAAACACCCTCTGAAGTACCACGGACAGATAGATGGAGAGATGGACAGACAGACAGACAGACAAAAAGACAGACAGAGAGACAAAGACAGACAGGTCGTTCACCTTTCAGCTCCATCTCTTCAGACACGCGCAGCACCTTCAGCAGCCTCATGATGCCGAACATGATGAGGGTGAGCACAGCAGTCCACGCAGCGATGGCCACCAGGCCACACAGCTGCCAGGCCAGCTTCTGCATAGTTCACAACATTAAAATGGAATAAATCAACGGTCCATCTTATGCATAGTTCTTAACATTAACATGAAATAAATCAAAGGCCCAACATCTACATAGTTCACAACATTAACATGAAATAAATGAACAGTCCAACTTATGCATAGTTCTTAACATTAACATGGAATAAATGAACAGTCCAACTTATGCATAGTTCTTAACATTAACATGAAATAAATCAAAGGCCCAACATCTGCACAGTTCATAACATTAACATGGAATAAATGAACAGTCCAACTTATGCATAGTTCTTAACATTAACATGAAATAAATCAAAGGCCCAACATCTGCACAGTTCATAACATTATTATTGAATAAATGAACAGTCCAACTTATGCATAGTTCTTAATATTAACATGAAATAAATCAAAGGCCCAACTTCTGTACAGCTCACAACTTTAACATGAAATAAATCAAAGGTCCAGCTTCTGCACAGTTCACAACTTTAACATGGAATAAATCAAAGGCCCAGCTTCTGCACAGCTCATAACATTAACATGAAATAAATCAAAGGCCCAGCTTCTGCACAGTTCACAACTCTAACATGGAATAAATGAACAGCCCAATTTCTGCACAGCTCACAACATTAACATGGAATAATTCAACAGTCCCACTTATGCATAGTTCATAGCATTAACATGGAATAACTCAACAGTCCAATTTCTGCACAGTTCACAACATTAACATGGAATAACTCAACAGTCCAACTTATGCATAGTTCATAGCATTAACATGGAATAACTCAACAGTCCAATTTCTGCACAGTTCACAACATTAACATGGAATAACTCAACAGTCCAACTTATGCATAGTTCATAGCATTAACATGGAATAACTCAACAGTCCAATTTCTGCACAGTTCACAACATTAACATGGAATAACTCAACAGTCCAATTTCTGCACAGTTCCCATTAACATTAAATAAATGAAAGGCCCAACTTCTGCACAGCTCACAACATTAACAAGGAATAATTAAACAGCCCAATTTCCGCATAGTTCACAACATTAACATGCATTAACTTAACAACCCAGAGTCTGCACAGTTAGATCATTAACATGCAATAATTAAACAGCCCATATTCTGCACAGTTAGATCATTAGCATGCAATAACCAAACAACCCAGATTCTGCACAATTAGAAAATTAGCATGCAATAACTAAACAGTCCAGATTATGCACAGTTAGAACATTAACATGCAATAACTAAACAGCCCAGATTATGCACAGTTAGATCATTAACATACAATAACTAAACAACCCAGATTCTGCACAGTTAGATCATTAACATACAATAACTAAACAGCCCAGATTATGCACAGTTAAATCATTAACATACAATAACTAAACAGCCCAGATTATGCAGTTAAATCATTAACATACAATAACTAAACAGCCCAGATTCTGCACAGTTAGATTATTAACATGCAATAACTAAACGGCCCAGATTATGCACAGTTAGATCATTAACATACAATAACTAAACAGCCCAGATTATGCACAGTTAAATCATTAACATACAATAACTAAACAGCCCAGATTCTGCACAGTTAGATTATTAACATGCAATAACTAAACGGCCCAGATTGTGCACAGTTAGATCATTAACAATCAATAACTAAACAACCTTACACCTAACGCTAGGCCACAGTCACAACATTAATGACGTGGGATAACTGAACAGTCCAATTTCTGCAAAGTTTTATTACAAAAGTGGTACATGGTGGAGAACAAAACTTACCCACAACGGGATAAAAGGCAGACTGGCAGGGCGCATGTTATTACAAATAATAGTATAACATTACATTGCTAGTCTATGGGTCTGCGTGTCTCTCCCTGCTGCAAAGCGAAAGGATGACGGTGCGCAGAGGCAACGCTATGTATGAGGGCGAGCGATGACAATGAAAATCGACGATCTATTTGGGCGAACCGCAGCACATGTTAAATAGATACTTCTTCTTCTGTGTTCCCAGGCCATATGGCCATAATGGATAAGGTTTTCGGTCTTTGCCGGTCTCCCCGCTGCGTACAGCCGACACATTCCGATTTCGGAGGAGCTCAAAGGAGAACAATTATTCGGAAGATTTGTTTTTGAAAAACAAAGGCAGGAGAATGAGCCAATAAGTCAGAAAGATAGTAGATGATAGAAAGCAAAGGGAGCATGCAGGCAGAGTAAAATACAATGGCAGATGAGAGGAAGTTTCAAGCAAAGAACTTCCAGAAGGTGGGGGAACTATTTATTTTACGAAAGACTCCCCGGTATCCCCACGGGGGGAAAAGAGATACTAAATATTACTGACCAGTCCAGATTCTTTGTCCCAGTTCAGCAGAATGCCACTGTTTTTGTCCAGAAAGGCCACGGCTATCACACCCCAGGTACCGCCTCCAAAATGAACTGCAACACACACAGATTCACATAATATATGTGGTTAGGGTCAAACAAATGCATAACACACATAACTTATTCACACATACATGCCTATACCAACGTAAACACACAGATATACGCACCATACGCACCATACACACACGCAATCACACATATGCACGCATGCGTTGCACCCACATTCTTGCACGTCGCATGCATGCACACCCACATATTTTTGTTTGTGGCTCAAGCCACAAACCTATAACTCACTTTGTCGGTCGGTCGGTCGGTCTGTCTGTCTGTCGGTCGGTCCAAAATTGTCGCACTTCAAATCGAGGCTACACTTCAAATTGAGGCCGCTCTTTAAAATGATGTATTTTAAAAGCGTACAAAATAATAAACATACGTAATACAGACACTACAACAGACACGACGAGTATGCGGTGCTTCTTTTGATGAGTATAAGTAGGATACATAGTTTTAAATGTTTTCCAAAAGATATAAAAAGTTACGAAATGGTGCAGAGATAACATTCTGGTTTACAGATTAAAATTATTGAAAAGCCAGGGGAGGTGACTCATGATTGGAGTGGTAAAAATAGACCGCGTGCCACAAACGATTGCGATTTCGCGCTTGTTTTTTTAGGGACATACACACACACACACACACACACACACACACACACACGCACGCACGCGCACTCTCTCTCTCTCTCTCTCTCTCTCTCTCTCTCTCTCTCTCTCTCTCTCACACACACACACACACACGCTGAATAAATGACGATAATTTTGCAATAAGGGTGACGTAACCAGGTAAGGCAAGAGGGACTGTAACAGGTTGGACAATTAGCACTTTAGGGGGATTTCACAGATGGGGCAATGGAAGGCATTCTTTTGAGCGAGGGTAAGCTCACTCTCTCTTTCTCTCCGTTTCTGTTTCTCTGGCAGCTCGAGCGGCACAAATACAGTATGCCTTCTATTTGACCAAGGGAAATAAATTAAGACACGAGAGCCACGTCCCTCAAGGCCACTAGAAGCGCTCATCGTTGAGACACTTATGCAATTCGTCTGCGTTCCTAGGCTATAATGCCTACAGAGGGTGAGATACGTAGAACTACCTGTTTGGTTTTCAGTTTTCACTGGTCTTCCCGCTGCAATCAACCAACATATTCCGATTTCGGAGGGGCTCAAAGGAGAAACTTATTTGAAACATTATTTATTTTATTTGCTATGGTTTTTTGGGTTGGTTTTTTTTTGGGGGGAAGGGGGAGGGGGAGAAGGCACTGAAACTGTACCAATAAGTCAGAAAAATAGTGTAGGATAGTAAGCAAAGGAATGAGAGTGAACGAGAGTGATAGATAGATAGAGGAAGCTGCTAGCACAGAACTTCCAGAAGATAGAACTATTTTGTACTAATAGTTCGGGTTGGGTGTGTGTGTTTTGTAACGGGGGGAGGGGAGGAGGAGGAAAAGCCGCTCGCTGTTCAAGTCCTTTACCGGCCACAGCGTCCAAGGGGTCATCCACTCTCATCTTGACCATCAGCCAGGAGGTCAACTTGTAGGCGATGGCGGCGGTGAAGCCCAAGATGGCCGCCCCCCACGGGTAGTACACGTTGCAGCCCGCGCAGGCCGCCACCTGGCAGGAAGAAGACACTATACAGGAATGCACGCACGCACGTGCAACACGACAAATGTCTTAAAGAACCAGTGACGCACCACGATTAAGTCCCTTGGTTTTTTTCTGGGTTGCTGTAACCCACATACGAATTTCCACATATTCAAATTGAGGCTGCTCTTTAAACTGATGTGTCGGTTCGAATTTGGGGCCATATGGGAGTCAGACCTGGTCAAAACAAGATTTCTTTCCAGTTATAAGAGGGAAAACCCGTGAAACCCGTGATTTTGACACGTGATCTGGTGGATATTTAAAGACCCACCACGTCACGTGCCAAAATCACGGTTTTCACGGGTTTTCCCTCTTATAGCTAGTTAGGAATCTTAAGAAATCTTCCTAGCGTAATAGGAGGGAATGTGACACGTGACGTGGGGAGTCTTTAAATTAAGTTTGTCGTTTGATCACTTAGTTGTAAAGCGCTTTTGGGGGTCATTTGAGGTAAAGAGCTACGTAAATGCATTGTTGTTGTTGCTGTTGTTGTTGTTGTTGTTGTTGTTGTTATTATTATTTTTATTATTATTATTATTATTATTATTATTATTGCCAGACGCCAAATGTTGTCTATGTTCTAACCTGCACTCTTTGCCAAATGATGTATGTGGGCGAAACCTACAGAACTCTCAATGAACGTTTCAAAGAGCACAGAGACAGCATTCTCACAAGAAGAGACACTCCTGTGGCAAACCATTTCAACTCCGACCACCACAACTTGTCATTCATCAGGGTAGCAGTCCTATGGCGAAACGGACATAAGGAGGGACAATACAGGAAATTCATGGAGAGTCAACTGATCCAACGCCTTGGCACCTTGAGTCCACAAGGACTCAATGTCAGGGAGTAACACCTCATCCAAACCTTCATCTCCCACTCCCCCCTCCCTCCCCCCCCCCCCCCCACGCCTCTACTCCTTCAACCTCCCTTCCCATCCTACCCTGCCCCTTTCTTTTTGCCCCCAACTTGAGAACTGTATTCACCACCACCCCTTTTTTCCATCCCACTACTCCCCACACTTCCCCGCTGTGAACTGTAATCACTTTTCCATCCCAGTGCTGCCCACTTCTTCAACCACTGCCCCTTCAAGTCTTGAACTGTGCTCACTGACTTCAAATATAAAAAAGCCTTCCATTCAACTTTTTCCTGCATTCCCAGTCGAAGTGTTTATGACACGAAACGTCGGTTGCCCCCCCCTCTCAGGTACTTTTCCCTTCACCTTGTTTTTTTTACCTATTATTATTATGATGATGATGATGAGTACATAGTAGTAGCAAAGATATTCTAAAAGGGTAAGATGGATTACTTAAGAGCTCGGCGAACCGGGCTGATAGAGTTATCGTTAGTGGCGACAGTACACCATTTACAGTGAAGGCTATCCAAACTCTCGGACTGGAACTTGAACGGAGAATTCAACTGGCCTATCGACGTGTAAAATGTGTCCTGTTTAAAAGGGACATAAATAGTGTTTCTGTCCTCACTACTCGTATAGGGAAAAGAGACCGGATGCTTATCTTCCCCTATACAGTCTTTGGTAGTAGTAGTAGTAGTAGTAGTAGTAGTAGTAGTAGTAGTAGTAGTAATTTGTAGCAGTTCCAACTTCTCCCCATCCGCCCTCGTCTCTCTCCATATACCCACTTCCTGTTTGTTCCCAGCCAACTAAAAATCACCATCCCAGTCAAGGTTCCTTTGAGCCTAATCAGCGAGCTCCAGAGAAAACTCCTCCTGACGGAAAATGTTTTTCCTTCTTCAGCATGTACTTCCACTTTTTCATTTCTCCGCAAACCTACTATTCCAGATAGATCGAGCTCCATTTAACATGATCAGCAAACTCAAGTGGCAAGCAACAAGGTTACTAAGGGAATGCAGAGGCATGCATTATAACGAAAGACTTAAATACCTGGACTTGCATTCTGTAAAAGGCAGACGACTTAGAGGGGGACCTAATTGAGACATACCATTTTTGCAATGGCATTGACAACATAAATATTACTAACATCTTTCAATTATCTAACTATAGTAAAACAAGGTATCCTGAACTTAACATTTTAATGGGACACAGCAATATTAACTTAAGAAAAATCTCACTTTCTAACCGAATTGCACAAGTTTGGAATGCTCTTCCAGTTCAAGTGAAAGCAGCACAAACATATTTACAAATCTTCTAGACAGTTGTCCAAATTTTAATAAATTGTTTTATGATGATGATGATGATGAATAAATTTGAATGGAAAGTATGAGTGCGCAAGCGCAACCCACAATAAGTCCTGAAAAACCCCGTCTTCTGTATCAGCTCAAAACCCCGTTACCCCCCCCCCCCCCTCTTTCTTTCCCTACCTATTTCCTTTTTTCCCCGGCTACCACACAAAACTCACCAAATTCAGTCAGATCTCTGTGGAGCGTGATCAGCAAGCTCCAGTGATAATTCTTGAAGAGATCGATCTTCTGCAGCAGCCCCTCTAGCTCCGGCAATACTCGCATGTTTTAGCGGCGAAGGAAGATAATTTATGACAGAAAGGATACACCGCGAGTGCTTTGTCAGTCAACCGATCTCCTTTGACGGGAGAAAACGTGACTATTGCCCCCCCCCCCTACCTCGCCTCCTCCCATTTCCACCAACTCACCAGGCATCCCAGTCTGAGTTCCATTGAGTGTGATCAGTAATCTCCAAAGGGAATCAGTCTAGAGTCCTGTCTTCTGTAGCAGCTCCCATTCACCTCCTTCCTCCTCCCCTGTCCATGCACCAACTCACCAGGCATCCCAGTCTGAGTTCCATTGAGTGTGATCAGTAATCTCCAAAGGGAATCAGTCTAAACTAAAGAGTCCTGCCTTCTGCAGCAGCTCCCACTCACCTCCTCCCTCCTCCCCTGTCCATGCAGCAACTCACCAGGCATCCCAGTCTGAGTTCCATTGAGTGTGATCAGTAATCTCCAAAGGGAAGACATCCCAGTTAGGGCTCCTTTGAGCATGGGTGCAACTACACAAAATGAAAAAAAACATCCGGAAATGTCGGGCTCTATGGGTAATGTCCCCCTGCATCTAAAGAAAAAATGATTTATGAAAGTACTTTAGTTTGCCTTTTCCACAATTTATACAAATGCTTATCTTAAGTTGTTTGAAAAAATACAGTAGACCCACAAAGATCTTGTTTGACAAATTAAAAAAACCAGGGGAATTCCTCTTCTGGTAAAATTCAAAAACAGGAAATCCTTGTATTCCAGGAAAAGTTGCACCCAGGTTTTGAGTCAGATCAGCAAGCTCCAGCAGGAATGTCCGAAGACCCCGGTCTTCAGCAACGGCTCCACGACCTTTCTCTTCTTCATTTACCAATAAAAGCTCACCAAATATTATCTGCATCGACCTTGCCATATGAGGGATATTTCTAATGGTAATTTAAAAAAACCTGTTCATTGTTTCACCCAAAGCTCACCATGCCAGTGAGAGCCCCGTTGAGCGTGATCAGCAGGTCTTCAGCAACGGCCCCACGACCTTTCTCTTCTCGAATTTACCAATTAAAGCTCACCAAATATTATCTGCATCGACCTTGCCATATGAGGGCTATTGCTAATGATAATTTTAAAAAAACCTGCTCATTGTTTCACCCAAAGCTCACCATGCCCGTGAGAGCCCCGTTGAGCGTGGTCAGCAGGCTCCAGCGGGAGTTCCCGAAGAGGCCGGTCTTCTGCAGCAGCAGGGTGACGAAGGCGGACGTGGAGGCGGAGATGATGGTGTTGACCACGGACAGGGAAACGTCGCGCCCGCTTCCTTCCACGCTGATGGCCAGCTGGGACCCCCCGTTGAACGCCAGGAACCCGAACAACAGGATGAAGCCCCCCAGGGCCGCAAACTGCATGCCCCCCCCCCCAAATAAAAAAGCAAAGTCAAGTCAAGGTATACAATCATGGACACGGGAGAGAAACTCTCCGTTAGTTAACCTCCCTCTCCGCCAAAGTCATTTCGAAAATAGCATTGGTGGATGGAGAGAGTTCATTACCGGTAACGGAAAGTTTCTCCTCTCCTAGCCTCACTATTTCAATCTTTGTTCAAGTCAAGGCACCAAAGTAACTAAAGGGTAGTAATTAGGGAATGACTGGCTGGACTGGTTTGCATTGGTTACCTTCCCTTGCTTCATAAATATGAGTGAAAGAGGGGGAGAGGCGAAGAGAGAGAGAGTGTGAGTGTGAGAGAGAGAGAGAGTGTGTGTGTGTGTTCGTGCGTGCGAAGCGTAGCGAGGACTGCTAGTGAATCATCACGTTGTTTCCATCATTACATCCTGCATGACATCTGCAAAGTCCTTACCGGTACAGAATGCCCCCGAATATGAACCTCGCCCGATTCAGGATGGAATCGCCCGATTCGGGGCCCAATAATCAGTGCTCCCATGAAGGCTGCCACCCCTCCTAGAACATGGACTACCCCGCTGCCAGCAAAATCCTGTTGGTTTGGGGGAAAAAAACACGAATAAGCAAGGAATATAGCCAAAGAGTTTACACGGTTATCTTTGAATATTCAAGATACACATCTGTATTGTTAAACATTCGGGACTTTCCTGGTATTGTACTGCCTCCAGGATCGTTCCCACCATCTTTATAATAATGTACTAATGTCCCATATGTGTCTGTTCCAGACTGGAGGACGTTATGCGTAATGTTGTATATGTCATCTTTGCAAAATGACATAGAATCAGTACACAGGATAAATCAAATTCACTTTATTATCACATGCCAGTTATGTACTAATTATCATTTGTGTGTGTGTGTGTGTGTGTGTGTGTGTGTGTGTGTGACGTGTGTGTGTATTGATGTGAGTGCGCGCGTGCGTGTGTATTGGTGTGCATGCATGTGTGTGTGTTTGTGTGTGCATGCACATGTGTGTGTGTGTGTGTGTGCGCGCGCGTGTGTGTGTGTGTGTGTGTGTGTGTGTGTGTGTGTGTGTGTGTGTGTGCGTGCGTGCGTGTGTGTGTGTGTGTGTGTGTCTTTGTGTGTGTGTGTGTGTGTGTGTGTGTGTGTGTGTGTGTCTGTGTGTGTGTGTCTGTGTGTCCGTGAACCTAGAATAGAGTTAGTTAAGGCTTAAAATCTATGCCTACATGATAACATTCCAACTGTGTGTGTGTTTGTTTGTTTGTACACCCTGTAATTCACGAACAGAATCACTTCAAGTTTTGTGTGGAGGTATATCATGGTACACAGATGGTCCATAAAAAAGGCACCACCCAAAGATGGTACGAGCCAGGACACCAGTTTTGAGCCTCCAGTGCAAACCTCCGCTAAGGAAATACTCACTGGTCCGTCTGAAACTCTTTTAACCGTAGGCCTACTCTGAAAACCGTTAGCCAGACACCCCTGTAACCTTTACTTGATTAAAATCACAGCTCCCATCGAACCTGCAGCTCCAATTTCCTGACCAACACGGCAGGTGCCCGCTCTAGTCATGGGTGCGTCTCAAACAATTAACACGGGGATTAGTACGTAAATTAGACTAAACCGCCAGTCGTGTTGCCCGTTCATTCTAATTTACGTGTTACTACCCGTGTTAACTCTTTAAAGACGCACTCATGACTACGGTGCCTGGCGTCCGTTTCCATTGATTAGCCCTAGTTTCACGCCCAAGTATTGTTGGTGTCATCGCAAAATTAATCACAGAACACAGCCTTCCCCAAATCCAGACTGCAACCCAGACTATTCCAATACTCCACTGTTGCAGACCGAGGACAACAAACAAACTAACAAACAAACAAAGACCGAAACGCACATAAAATATGAGTAGGTTTGGTTTCTTCTTCTTCTTCTTCTTCTTCTTCTTTTTCTTTTTCATCTTCATCTTCATCTTCTTCTTCTTCTTCTTCTTCTTCTTCTTCTTTTTCTTCTTCTTTTTCTTCCTCTTCCTCTTCTTCTTCTTCTTCTTCTTCTTTTTCTTCTTCTTCTTTTTCTTCCTCTCCTTCATCTTCTTCTTCTTCTTTTTTTTCTTCTTCTTCTTCTTCTTCTTCTTCTTCTTCTTCTTCTTCTTCCTCTTCTTCTTCTTCTTCTTCTTCTTCTTCTTCTTCTTCTTCTTCTTCTTCTTCATCGATCGGTCAGACAGTTTCCTTTCAATTATGAACGCAGATGCGTCGTGCTGCCGTTATGCGCATAACTAAGAAATAGTTTAGGCCCAGCATGTCCGACCTTTGGCTGGAGAAAATCTGTTGTAAAGTGTTTCTTGGAGAAAACATACAAACAACCACACCAAACCAGCCAACAACAGGAGAATGGACCAGTTAAGACAGAAAAATAGTGGATTAGGTATTTAGGCATTAGGTATTAGGTACTGTATAGTCACTGAGGCGTTTCTGTGAAATTCGGGTTGCTCCCACCTGGGGAGAGCGTCGCAGCCAGAGGCGCGCCACACATTTTTTTTTTTTTTTTTGCATGCGATTTTAGCGGGATGACTGTATGCGGGAAAGCGGAAAGGCAGGCAGAGTCGAAGAGAGTGACGGATTAGAGGAAGCTACGAGCACCGAACTTCCAGAAGGTGGGGGGAACTATAGACTTATTTTTACCTGGTACCCGACTCGAACGTCATAGCCGTCGATGTTGTAGGTGTCCCCTTCGGACAGCCATCCCTCCCCTGACCACACCCAGTGGGTCACCACAGGGTAGACGAAGCCTGTTGCACGTGCAGTGAGTGACAACTTCATTATTACGGTATGGTTTTTGGCTCACTCGTGTCAACGAAACTGAATATTATGTTTTCGCGTTCTTTTTCGGTTTTCTGTGTGTATGGTAAATTCAATAGGTTTACTTAATTATTGGAATGTTTAAGGCCGTTCAATAATAAATTCCTTAAACCACAAAGCGAGTGAGCCTTAAAGGCTTTGCTTGAATTACTGGTGATGGAGATGATGATGATGATGGCAGTTTGTCACTAGATGGGTAAATGGGGCGTTTTGCAGTCATGCCGTGACAATATAATTTTTATTGTTAATTTAGATGATGATGATGATGATGATGATGGTGATGATGATGATGATGATGATGATGACGACGATGAAGATGACACTAGGTCACACACACAGGGTGAATGCACATTTCTGAGCACGTGCAGCAACAAGAATACCATTCACAGCACTGATTGATTGATCAGTGATGCTGCTGCTGATGATGATGACGATGATGATTATGATAATTATCATGAGGAGGTGGACGACTACAACAACGACCTTGACGACGACGATGATGATGATGATGACTATGGCTACGATAATGATGATGGTGATGATGACTATACTACTACTACTACTACTACTACTACTACTACTACTACTACTACTACTACTACTAAGTTCATTTACATAGCGCGATAAAAATCATGCTAAAAGCAAGCTCTCAGCGCTTTACAAACATTGATGAAACCATATAAAAATTGACAAATTGACACACCATGTGTTTCAGTCTATAATGATGATGATGTTGATGGTGACTATGATGATGATGGTTGGTGATGGTTGTTATGATATGAGGACAATGACGTAATGGTGATGGTGAGCAGTAGTGATGATGAAAATGATGATGATGATGAAAAAGAAAATGATGACAACAAGTGGTGTTCGTGATGTTTTAGCTCTTTATCTCTCTACTCTCTTTCTCTAGTTCTGTTCCTACACATTTACACACAAGACTCTTAGAACTGTAAAACTTCCATCACACACAGACACACGCGCGCGCGCACGCACGCACGCACGCACACGCACGCACACACACACACACACACACACACACACACACACACCATAACACAACACAACACAACACACACACACACACACACACACACAGACGCACGCACGCACGCACACGCGCGCGCGCGCGCGCGCGCACGCGCACACGCACACGCACACGCACACGCACACGCACACACACACACACACACACACACACACACACACACACACACACACACACACCTCCCCCACACACACACACGCTCTACCCCCCCCCCCCCCACCACCACCCCCAACCCCGACTCCACCCCACACCCACCACCACCACCACCCCACCCCACTCACCAGTGATGACGAAGCTGTAGACGAAGTAAGCGACGAACTCGCACCTCTCGGCTAAAGCCCCGGACACAATGGTCGCGGCAGTGGCGGCGAAAACGTACTGGAAGAAGAAAGAAGCGTAGTCCACGTCGGGGATGTTGGAGGAGGCGAAATATTCGTACCCGATGAACTTGTTCCCAGGCCCGTAGGCGAAAGCGTAGCCGAAAATCCAGTAGGCGATTCCGGCCACAACTGAATAGAAGGGGAAAACGAAAGAGAAAATGATAACTGGGAATCAAGCATCCCTCCCCCCCCCCCCACCCCAATTTTGTTTGTTTTTTAATCATAAAATAACACTTCCACCCCCCCCACCCCCCCCCCCCCCGTGGGGATACCGGGGGGGCGTCTTTCATACAAATAGTTTCCCCACCTTCTGGACGTTCTGTGCTTGTAACTTCCTCTAATCCATCACTCTCTTTGACTCTGCCTTTTCCCCTTTGCTTACTGTCATCTGCTATCTTTCTATCTCACTGGTCCATTCTCCTGCCTTTTTTTTCTATGCATAAGATGTCTTCAGCCGAAGTCGGACTTGGCTGGGCCTAAATATTTCTTAGTTAGGCGCATAACGGCAGCACGACGCATCTACGCTCATATGGCAGGAAGCTGAGCGAACGAAGAAGACGAAAATAACACTCTCTTCTACTTCGCAATGTTCAGAGCACTTCAAGTAAAGGGACCGCTACACTATACACGATTCGATCCCAATGCGATACGATTTGACATTTATTTATGTGAGGCATGATTCTCGTGAAATTCTGCTGTCTAAATGAACCTGACGAAATCTTAGTAGGCCTTAGTTATTCATGCGATTCGATCCCAATGCGATGCGATTTGACATTTATTTATGTGAGGCATGATTCCCGTGAAGTTCTACTGTCTATATCAATCTGACGAAATCTTAGTAGGCCTTAGTTATTCATGCGATTCGATCCCAATGCGATGCGATTTGACATTAATTTTGTGAGGTATGATTCCCGTGAAGTTCTACTGTCTAAATCAATCTGACGAAATCCTAGTAGGCCTTAGTTATTCATGCGATTCGATCCCAATGCGATATACGATTTGACATTTGTTTATGTGATGCATGATTCCCGTGAAATTCTGCTGTCTAAATGAACCTGACGAAATCCTAGTAGGCCTTAGTTATTCATGCGATTCGATCCCAACGCGATGCGATTTGACATTAATTTTGTGAGGTATGATTCTCGTGAAGTTCTACTGTCTAAATCAATCTGACGAAATCTTAGTAGGCCTTAGTTATTCATGCGATTTGATCCCAATGCGATACGATTTGACATTAATTTTGTGAGGTATGATTCCCGTGAAATTCTGCTGTCTAAATGAACCTGACGAAATCCTAGTAGGCCTTAGTTATTCATGCGATTCGATCCCAATGCGATATACGATTTGACATTTGTTTATGTGAGGCATGATTCCCGTGAAGTTCTGCTGTCTAAATGAACCTGACGAAATCCTAGTAGGCCTTAGTTATTCATGCGATTCGATCTCAATGCGATATACGATTTGACATTTGTTTATGTGAGCTATGATTCCCGTGAAGTTCTACTGTCTAAATGAACCTGACGAAATCCTAGTAGGCCTTAGTTATTCATGCGATTCGATCCCAATGCAATATACGATTTGACATTTATACGTGAAGTTCTACTGTCTAAATGAACCTGACGGAATCCTAGTAGGCCTTAGTTATTCATGCGATTCGATCCCAATGCGATATACGATTTGACATTTGTTTATGTGAGCTATGATTCCCGTGAAGTTCTGCTGTCTAAATGAATCTGACGAAATCCTAGTAGGCCTTAGTTATTCATGCGATTCGATCCCAATGCGATATACGATTTGACATTTGTATATGTGAGGCATGATTCCCGTGAAGTTCTGCTGTCTAAATGAATCTGACGAAATCCTAGTAGGTCTTTGTTAATATGTTCACTACATTTTGTACTTCCCCTGTGGGTTTTTTACACGAATTTGATGAAATATCTGTGTTTTTGTATCAGATATTTTATTTGATTCGCGTATTAATGGTCGACTTATGGCGATTATTTTCCCGCCAGGGGGCAGTCAATCCACTGGGGGCTTATCACGCGATTTTCTTAGTTGGGCGTAGTGAGAGAGAGAGAGAGAGAGAGAGAGAGAGAGAGAGAGAGAGAGAGAGAGAGGGTGGAACTCCTCCCTCTCTCTCTCTCTCTCTTTCTTTATCCCCAACTAAGAATATAGGGAGGATTAGCCCCACTCGAGCGTCATGACACCTGGTGGGCAAAAGAGCCCGCTAAGTCGCTCGTTGGGGTCTACTTGAGACTAGTGAGCGAAAATAGCGGAATTATTTTTAGACGCAAGAATTTCACGTGACTCAAGGACCCTATATAAGGTTTGCTATGCTGCTCTTGCAAAATTTTTTATTATACATTATACTAACTTGTGGTGGTGCCATAGCCGATGAGGTTTAACCGAGGCGTGGTCACCGCTACAGCTATCTGTATTAATACAAAATCGGGACTTTACTGGTTTCGTACTGCCTCCGGGCATTGCCTCCAGTATTGTTCCCACCATATTTGTATTTACAAATGTCCCATATGTGTCTGATTCAGACCAAGAGGACGTAAAACTCCATTTTCGTCTTGCAAAATTTTATAAATTCACATACGTGAAAATAACATTATACTTTGCCCTATGGACAATATTAAATAAACTAAACACTTGTTAAAACTTTAACATAGTTTAAAAACTCAACTTAGTTATAATTGAAATATTAAACAATAACGTCACTTGTAAAAAGTTTAAACAGTTTGTCTGTAAAAGTGGTGTACATAATAACAATGTACATATTAATATTAATAGCCTTATGGCCAAAAACTTTTTTGACAGTTGTCTTTGTATCAAATAAATTTATAATTAAAAACCTAGGTAACTATTAGTTGTGTTTGGTCCCAAGGGACCAAAACCTAATAGGATAGCCTTATATAATAAAAAAAAAAAAAAATGTGTATATATACAAAAAGGAAATTAAAGAATAACTTGTAACTTTTCATAACTTTTTTGAAAAGTTTTTAATCTGTATATTAACTTGAACACAGGCTTCTGCCTGTCAAGAATTTTAATAATAAAGCTCGTTCCGAGCACAAACACGGATTGTTTTTATCCAATTGCTCAGTTGAGCCTAAAATGCATGAATTTTAACTGTAGCCCTGGGTTTTTTTTAATCAGACCTCCTCCAATCTGTCAGATTTAAAAGCAAACAGCTAAATATCTTTTAAATTAAAATATTTTATCACAAACTTAAAATTTTATATTCTTCAGCTTGCGCTATTAAAATAAATTAAAAAATTTCTTATAAACTCTGATAAAATAAAATAAATAACTTCTTCTTTCAAATTTCATCTTATAAAACTTAAAATCCATCTTTTTTCTAGGATCTTTATAAATTAAAATGCCTCAAATAGTCTTTTGGCTCAGAGGGCGTAAAATCTCTATCTTTCTCTCTCTCTCTTGCATGTTTATTCTTTAATTTTGATCGCTTCTCGGCCTATTGGCTAAGACAGTGGTTCGGGAACATAAATTTTGGTTTATACCCTGGTTTGTTTGTTCAGCCCGTCGTACATGGCGAAAGCCGATACGCGACGTTAAACTGAACTTCCATCCTCTTGCATGACTCACAGACATCGTCACAATCGCATCGCTTTGGGGTCGAATCGTGTGCAGTGTGGCTGGCCCGTAAGGCCCTTTTGTCAGATCAGGACCCAACTATAAGGGATTGAGCTTCGCTTGGAATTCGTGGTTTTCATCTTTGTCTTTTGTATGTGGGTAGGTGGCTTTAACTACTACTACTACTACTACTACTACTACTACTACTACTACTACTACTACTACTACTACTACTACTACTACTACTACTACTACTACTATGCCCCACATGGCCGAAAGGCCAAAGAGGGCGTGAAACATTATTTCTTCTTCTACTACTACTACTACTACTACTACTACTACTACTACTACTACTACTACTACTACTACTACTACTATGCCCCACATGGCCGAAAGGCCAAAGAGGGCATGAAACATTATTTCTACTACTACTACTACTACTACTACTACTACTACTACTACTACTACTACTACTACTACTACTACTACTATGCCCCACATGGCCGAAAGGCCAAAGAGGGCGTGAAACATTATTTCTTCTACTACTACTACTACTACTACTACTACTACTACTACTACTACTACTACTACTACTACTATGCCCCACATGGCCTAAATGAAACATTATTACTACTACTACTACTACTACTACTACTACTACTACTACTACTACTACTACTACTACTACTACTGGTGGTGTTTTACTACTACTACTACTACTACTACTACTACTACTACTACTACTACTACTACTACTACTACTACTACTACTACTACTACTACTACTACTACTACTACTACTACTACTACTACTACTACTACTACTACTACTACTACTACTACTACTACTACTACTACTACTACTACTACTACTACTACTACTACTACTACTACTACTACTACTACTACTACTACTACTACTACTACTACTACTACTACTACTACTACTACTACTACTACTACTACTGTACTACTACTACTACTACTACTACTACAGCTACTACTACTACTACTACTACTACTACTACTACTACTACTACTACTACTACTACTACTACTACTACTACTACTGGTGTGTTGTTACTACTACTACTACTACTACTACTACTACTACTACTACTACTACTACTACTACTACTACTACTACTACTACTGGTGTTGCACTACTACTACTACTACTACTACTACTACTACTACTACTACTACTACTACTACTACTACTACTACTACTACTGGTGGTGGTGTTGTACTACTACTACTACTACTACTACTACTACTACTACTACTACTACTACTACTACTACTACTACTACTACTACTCACAGGAGTCCATGAGGTTCTTGATGAGGATGTTGGTGGAGTTTTTGCTTCTCACCGAACCCGCCTCCAGGAACGCGAACCCGCATTGCATCACTGAACCACAGAACACAGGCACAAACTACCACCATTGTTAACAACTATACCATAGAACACAGCATGAGTTATCATCGCTATAATGATAGGAGTAGGACTGAAGCATAGACGCACCACAAATGTGACCCGGCACCACGAAAGGGACATTAAGTCGCTGGGCTAGTTTCTCACAACAGGCTTGGAAAGTCAGAAATCTCATTTGTAATCAGTTTTGAGTTATGGGTATTTTCTTGCTCTCTAACATCCCATCTTTCATATTTATGAAGGACAATCTTCGTTATAGTCTCTAAATACTCCAAAAAAAGTGCTTTATAATGAGTAGGTCAATACATTTTCTTTAGATAGAGAAAAATAGAGATTTAACGCCTTCTGGACCAAAAGACCATTTGGGGCATTTGAAATTATATAGATCATTAGATGCCATATTTTCTTCAGCTAGGCTAAACTTCAGACTGTGATTTCTCCAAATGGCCTGCAGTCCCCCTACCAACTTCAAATGCCCATAACTCTCAATATAATTTGGAAGAGAATTGTCTGAAGTTTTTCACTGTACCATTTTCTCAGAATGGTCATTTTGACACTTAGGGGAAGACGGGATAAAAAGCGCATGGGCGGGTAAGAAGCCCACCCCAATTATCTCATGAAATAAAGAAAATTTCAGTCAAATTTGCCCATGAGACGAATGCTAGACATTAACGCTCGTCTCATGGGCAAAATGAGACTGAAATTTGCTTCATTTCATGAGATAATTGGGGTGGGCTTCTTACCCGCCCATGCGCTTTTTACCCCGTCTTCCCCTAATGCCCCTTTCGTGGTGCTATGTCACAAATCATTAGTATACTTATCACAACCAGAGATAGAACAATGCAAAACAGGGGCTATTTTGTGTCACTCTCGGTCAGGGCGCGTATGCACGTCGGTCCGTTTAGTGGACTAACCGCGTTTATCCCCTATACGGGCGGATAGGCGTGAAAAATCGGTATGCACGTCAATCTGGTTAGCCTATCCTATACGGATTTTCGCGTTTAAAGTTATCGCACCTCTGGGGGTCCGATAGCGGGCCTTTAAACGCGTGTAAATATGGCGGCACTTTTGTTTTTCCAAGCACGACAGCGGCGTCTTCTACAAAGAAACCGGATTTTCCGGGACCGTACTAATCCCTTCGACACGTACGACGACAGAGAAGTGTTTCGTAAGTTCCGATTTCGTCGGCAGCACATCCTGGAACTGACACGTGAGGTGTCAGCTGACATCACTCTCGCGAATCGCGGATTCACCCTCACTCCCCTGCAGCAAGTGCTCGTCACTTTGCGCTACTTGGCCACGTCAACATTTCAAGACGTCTGTGGAGAATTGGTCGGCGTGGACCAGTCGACAGTGTGCCATATCTCCTTCTTCAGCTCACTGGTTATGGTGGCGCTGTGGCTGCTGAAAAGGGTCACATGTTCTACTTGCAGCTCTTCAAGTAGTATTCTAACTTCCTCAGCACTGAAGTTAGCTTTTCTGGCCCTTTTTCCGACTTTCTCCGTCATGCTGCAAATTTCAGAAACTTCCACATGTAGTTGGATTAAACCGAAAGCACACAGCGGAGCCGGTTTTTCCAGTAATCTATAAATATCTCACCTTTCACTTGGCGTTTAGCTATACGTTTCCGTTTAGCGCGTCGTGCATACCAAATCCGGTTAGGGTTTATACGCGGTTAGGGCCCGTATAGCTAACCGCGTTTAAGCTCTAAACGCGTTTAAGCTAACCGGTTCTGACGTGCATACGCGCCCAGGTGTATTTCAAGTCAAACACTATTACATGTATTGCAGTTCAAAGAAAGACAAAGTTATAGGGGGAGAGAGAGAGAGAGAGATGATATATTTACACATAGGGTTCATCAAAACAATAATCATAATGTTACATTATCATAGCACACGAAAATGAAACACAAATGATAAAAGTCTGAGATAAAAGTCAGCTGATAAAACTCGATGCGGTTTTTAACCCTTTCACCACCAGCCATCTTTGAGCCAAACATTTCCATTAAACTTACTTGGCTACAGAAAAGATTTCGTCTGCACTATTATGGGATTTTTCTGTGACATATTTAGAACAGGGTTTTCTTCTTCTTCTCCTGTGTTCCCAGGCCATATGGCCATAATGGGTAAGGTACGTATGCGTCCGGTTTTCATTTTTCACTGGTCTCCCCGCTGCGTACAGCCAACACATTCCGATTTCGGAGGAATAGAATAGGGTCAATCCTTACTACCCCAATTTAGGAACACAATATCATTGAATAATAGAGCCTGATTTGAAGAGTTTTAATGACATGGGTGTTAAATCATTGTGGTGCAAAAGTGTGACATTGGCGGTGAAAGGGTTAATGCTTGAATAACATCATCTTACCTTACAAAAAAGCATTCTGATACGTTTTTAGCTGTTAGTACTCACAGTAGACGATCATGCCCATGACGATGAGGAAGAACTGATCCAGTTCTTTCTCCAGGGCCGCCAGACTCGAAGCCATTTTTGTGTGTATGTAGTCTGATCAGATCACCCCCCACACAACTGAAGTCCAGTCCTTCAGATCTTTTTTGTTTATTGTCCACAGCAGCGCTTCACAGTAAAACACGACGTTCACACACACACACACACAAAACAAATTCTGTACACTTCCGATCACTCTGTGGTTTTTGTTTCACCAACATCAATATCTCAAGTTCGCCTGTCGTCTCACCACGTGAAGCGCTCTCAACTCAACTCAACTCACTGACACAACTTTCACTCCACACCCGCTTTAAAGGGGCACCCTGACGGACGAGTTTTTGTAAGAAACACGTCGAGATCACCAGAAAGACAGCCTTTTCAAGGATCGGAACGCTCACTTTGCTCTGGTTTTCTTAGAAATCAAACCATCAAAACGGCGATTCCTCCTTGGCGGAGATGCCGGAGAGAGAAGCCATTTTGGATGGGGTGGGTGGAGGCCACTCATTGTGGTTGAAGCTTTTTCTTCTTTGTAGTGCAGTTTAAAAAATTTGTTTTGAGCTATTTCGTTTGTTGTGAGCGAAGCCTTTTTTTTGTAAACTGCATAAAATAAAATTAAAAAAAGAAATAAATAAAAAGACTTCTATTGTGGAAATTTCGTGCAAACAATTTGTTCTAACTCAGGCGGCCATTTGACTGAAAGAATCTGACTTCCAGCACCTCCGCCAAGGAGGAATCGCCGGTTTGACGGTTTAATTTCTAGGAAACCAGAGCAAAGTGAGTGTTGCGATCTCTGTAAAGGGTGTTTTTCTGGTGATCTCGACGTGTTTCTTGCAAAAACTCATCCGTCAGGGTGTCCCTTTAACCACACGAAACGCCACTCCCCACCCCACCCCTCCCATCCCCACCCCCACCCTGACCCCGCCTAGCTTTCTTTCTCTTATTATTTGTTCGCTGAGTTTTCACGCAAGGGAGAAAACACCCAACAAAACAATGAA
>CM065697.1:30893223-30905723 GCA_017654935.2 Phymorhynchus buccinoides
GTCAAAACAAGATTTATTACCAGCTATAAGAGGGAAAACACGTGAAACACGTGATTTTGACACGTGATCTGGTGGGTCTTTAAAGTGATGTATCGTTTTCGTGCATGAGGAAATTTGTATGGGAGCCACACTTGGTCAAAATAAGATCTCTTACCAGCTATAAGAGGGAGAACACAACCGTGAAAACTGTGATTTTGACACGTGACGTACGATCTTTTAAATTTATGAATTCAGGAATTTATGACCAGAACACAGTTTCCTTCTTCTTTTACACGACAGACGGACAGATTTGCAGAATCTTGTTCGGGTTGTAAAATACTCCCCGTTATTATATAACCCGGAAAAAAAGGTTGCGAAACATGTTTTTTATCTGCGTGTGGTAGACCATCACCAAAGTTAAGTCAGCAAAAGCTTTTAAGACCCACCAGGTCACGTGTCATCACGGGTTTCACGCGTTTTCCCTCAGAGAACAGAAGAATACCAATTCTGGCTCAAAACTATTTTTGACCCCTTTTAGACACGAATTCGCAACTTTAAGGCATAAAAAAAGCAAAAAATCTAACTTTTTTAAACCCCTTTTTAGATACAAAAACGCTACTTTAAGGGGTGAAAAAAGTAAAATCCGTCACCCCCTTATTTTGTCAATTCGGAAGAAAAAACACTACTTTTAGGGTTAAAAAAAAAAAAAAAAGAAGCAAAGAAGGAAACTTCTTTGTTAAATATCGAGATGATTTTATTCTTTCTTCACAAACATTTGTACTGACTAGGAAAATCTGTTTTTAATACTAGTTTACAGAATTTCTCTTTTCTTAGCTTTTGTTTAATTTTTTCTTTTTCTTCTTTTGATTCGACAACATCACACGCACTTTGTAGGAGGTTTTTTTCTAGAACTAGGTTGAGTAGCTGACGTTCTTTAAGCCTTTTATTATATGTGATTAGCGTGCACTTTATTATATGTGATTAGCGTGCACACACTGAGAGAAGAGGCAGTCTTGGCAGACAACGCATACAATTATATATAATTGACATGCTCAGTCGAGTATTCATTTCTTTAGACGTGACATAGCATGTTTTCTGTGTGGCGCGACGACAAGTGCATCAGGTGATT
The DNA here is from genome assembly GCA_017654935.2 of Phymorhynchus buccinoides. Lineage (NCBI taxonomy): Eukaryota > Metazoa > Mollusca > Gastropoda > Neogastropoda > Raphitomidae > Phymorhynchus > Phymorhynchus buccinoides. The sequence continues at coordinate 30,894,332 of CM065697.1, forward strand.
GACTTAAACCAATCAGAATGCTCTGTGAATCACGTGATTGCTGACGTTTACCTCATAAATTTTACCTTAGCTGCCATTCCAGCAAAAGACGGCAAAGAGTAAACAAGTCTGTGCGTTGTGTTGTGATAAAAGACAGCTTAAATAAAACAATGGAATCTACTAGTCAAATATTACCTGATTTGTTTAAATTAAGTCAAAGTTCTTAATCCAGTGTAACTAACTTAGTGAAAAATCTTACTATTCATTCTTCAATGACAACTAGTAACAAATCTAACTTCATGTGCAGAGCGCGTGACTTGCCTTGCTCGTGTGTGCAGGCAGACCATTGATTCGCCTACTACATCGCGATAGCTGAGCAAAATTAGGACAAGTAGTCCTCGAGGACTACTTGACACAGTTTTAGATCAACACCTAGCTAGAGCAAACGGGTCCGCATACCCGGTTGACACAGTTTCAGACCTCGAAATTAGGACAAGTAGTCCTCGAGGACTACTTGACACAGTTTTCGACTAAAAATAACACTGCTCTTCAAGGCGCTGTTTTATTTTTAGTATCTTAGGTAGAGGCAACTAAAAATCCTGAGATTACGTGCTAGGTAACACAACTTACGTGTGTTTATATATAGCTGATTACTAGTGATTTACTTGGACTAAAAAATAAAATAAAATGCATGCATACATTAATCCCTTCATAAGCGTACAGCCATAGCCCTATTCAAAATAAAGGCAAATAGGCTGTACGTACACAACCCCCCTTATTAAGTTAACACAATGATTTATCAAGTTATTGTTTAATATCTTGTTAAGTTCTTTTATAGGTTCTTAAACAAGTTCTTGTTAAGTCAACTTCAAGTTATTAATAAGTTCTTGGTAAGTCACATCAAGTATTTATTAAGTTCTAACACAAAAACTTGACAAGTTCTTATCAAGTTCTTACTTAAGTTATTGTTAAGTTCTTATCGAGTTACTTACTTAAGTTATTGGTAAGTTTTTGTTAAGTTCTAAATTAAAAAAATTATTGCATTAAAAATGGATCGCTCTCAGGTTTTAAGCTATTTGGCTTTTGTTTTTCTTGTTTGTCTGCTACTTTCTCTGGTTGTTTTGTTTGTACTTCTACTCGTTTTTCTAGTTTTGGTTGCATGTGTGTTTTATATAATTTATAAGACAAATAACCAACACCAGCAACCACACCAGCAGTAAGCAATACAACATCGTAATTCGTACTGTTTTGTTTGTCTTCTTCTTTTTTAACTGGTATTGCGCTTATGGTTGATTCATCTTCATTCTGAGACAACAGTTTTTGTTTTGTTTGTTTATTCATTTTTTGTTGTCGATTCCACTCTGATAACCTTTTACCTGCTTCAACTCGTCCTGGACTCTTCGTTACCTTGGTTCACTGTCGGACTCTTCAATAGAATGGGGCTTGTTTGCTGTTCTGTCTGATTCGTTTGATTCTCTGTCGCGTTCATTTTTAATAGCCATAAAATCTATATGATTAAAAGTAATTAATCCCATAACAACTGGCGAAAGAAGCCCGCCAAACCTATAATAAAGATCACAACTAAGAGACTCTAACGATTTAGTTAAAACAGGATCTTGACTTAAATCGTACATTAAATCTTGGCTTGAATCGAGTGGGAAAAAACTGACTAACTAACTTAGTGTACAAGCCTATTACAGTTTGACCTAAACTTTTAACCATTTTAGATCCTAATTGTGCTTCGTATCTGGTGTAGTACTTTTCAATGTCAGCAGAAGACATTTGTTGAATCTGTTCTATACTAAATTCTGTTCCTAAGTATTGTTTTGTTTTTCCACACGCAGCCAGAGAATACAACTTTTCCTTTTTATTCATAACACTTGTCGACACTTCATCAGAAATTACGGCTTCCTGCGCATTTAACAACAGTTCGTCACAATTCATTTTTAGTTGATTTATTATTTTTATTTTAAAAACAAAAAATGAGTGCTGAAAAAACTGTTGCTAACCTTGTATATCAATCTGCTCTGATTGGTGGACTTTCTGTTGCGTACACGATGGTTGGTAAGAAACTATTGAAAATGAAAGCAGCTGACCTTGGAAAACTTGACCTAGAGGACTCCGGTAAACTAATCGCTATAATCACTGCTTCAATCGCAACAAAAGACTTTCTTGTTAAGCAAGGAATAATTCCAGAAAATATATATATGTAAAAATAAAATGGCTTCACTCGCAATGATGATTGGCGGTGCTGTAGTAAACGCTCTTGCTTTTTCAGGCAGTAATTACATGTTTAGTAAGCTAGAAACAAACAAGGAAAGACAAAGACATAATCGAGCAATGGAGCAATTAGCAGCAGCACAAGACGCCTATGAAAAGCAAAGACTCGCTCAGTTAGATTTTATTAACAACAAATTAAAACTGCAAAACCATGCAGCATACACTTTTAAGAATGTTGACGACGCTATTAAAGAGTATTATTTAGTAACAGGAGAAGACCTCCAACAGCTCCCACCACCAAAATTAAGTGACTACTACCAATCATCTGAAGAACAAAAGATGCAGGAGATAGCGTTTATTGTAATCGGTATGACTGCTGTTTTTTTCATTGCAAAAAAGATTTAGTATTAAAATGAATAAAATTTATTACTCACCAAAAGGTTATTGGAAAGGTTTAACAGCTATTAAAAAATTAAATCAAGCTGCAGGAGTCACTGAACAAACGGCAAAAGAATGGCTATCTAAACAAGCTATTTGGCAAATTTATTTACCAGCGCCTAAACGAATCAAAAGACCACACTTTGTCAACTCAACACCAAATGACACTCATCAAATGGATCTTCTATACCTCCCTCATGATTTAATCAGAAAAAAAAGATTTAAATACGCGCTTACTGTTGTTGACATATCTTCAAGATATAAAGATGCTGAACCATTGACTGATAAAAGTGCTACTTCAGTCTCTGTCGCTTTACAAGAAATCTATAGACGCGGTCCATTAACCTATCCTCGTTTAATTCAAGTTGATGAAGGAAAAGAATTTAAAGGACAATTCAATCAGCTACTGTTAAAACACAAAGTCCTTATTAAAAGAGGTATTCCTGGAAACCATAGATCTCAGGCCTTAGTTGAAAACTTTAACAAACAATTGGCAGAAAGACTTTTTTCTTATCAATACCATAGAGAACTCCTTGATTCAACTAAAAACACTGAATGGGTTAGAAGACTACCCTCCGTTCTGCGTGTCATGAATAACGAAGAATCTAAGGTCATTGGACTCCGACCAGTAAAAGCAATACAAAAGAAAACAATTGACTCTTCGATAGACTTACCGCAAGATCATTCAATTACAAAGCAACTGATACCGTTTGGAATAAAAGTTAGGTTTCTTTATGCACCAGGAGAAGCAGAAGGAGACACTCGCATAAGAGCAACTGATCCTATTTGGAGTATTGATCCGTACGAGATAAAAAGTGTAATAGAAATGAATCCTCCCGTTTATTATTTAAGAGAAACTGACTCGACAACACGACCCGTTCCAAAAAGAGCCTTTGTTAAAAAAGAACTGCAGATAATCCCACCAAACACAATTCCGATTTGATTAGACCAAAAAAAAAAAAAAAAAAAAAAAAGTCAATTTTTTTTTATTTTTTTTTTTGCTTTTTACAAACATTTGTACTGACTAGGAAAATCTGTTTTTAACACTAGCTTACAAAACTTCTCTTTCCTCAGTTTTTGTTTAATCGACTTTTTTTTTTCTTTTGATTCAATCACATCATTTTCATCAAGACATTCATCAAAACTATTTTTATCTTTAGTAAAAAACAAAACAACTGTTTTTAACTGTTCTCTAAAGTCTTTTAAAACTGAATTATACTTTTGTGTTAAAATCCATACACTAATCCCCGCGTGTCTACCACTGAAAGCTAACTTAGCTAAACTATTTCTTTTTTTAACAATGTCTTTTTCAGCCGAGCAGTCATCAATAATAAACAATGTTGACGTTCCTTTAAACAGTTGATAAAAATGATCTAAACATTCACTTAACTTATTACTCGGGTCAACCAAATAGACTTTATCATCCTCCCAAATGAACTTTCTTTCTTTGTATGATTTGTTGAATTCTAAAGTAGTACAAAAAATTACTATATGTTCAAAGTGATTTCGATAAACCGTTTGTATTAAATCTAACATAAATATCGTTTTTCCACACCCAGTCATCCCGCAAAATAACCCGCAATGTGGTTCTTTTGTAAGGAAATTTAAACTGTTCAAGTCCATTGTTTTAATACACAATATCTTTTAATCTGTTATTCTCAATGTTCAGCTGAGCATCGCATAGTAAATACACATAAACATATATTTGTTTGCCCACTTCCGCTGCTTCTTTATGAATTTGAATGTTTATTCCGCCTGACCCATCACCTACTGTTCTTCCGCTACCATGAAGTTTGTTATCATCAGTTGTTCTAAGATCTAACCACAAAGCATACTTCGAAGATAAATAATCTTCTAGTCTAACATCATGAAGATGGAGGTCTTTACAAATTAAATCAACAGACGGATCTCTTAGTTGCCCGCCTCCACCAAACAGTTTTCTTATTTCATCAAAGTGCTGATAAGGTAAAAGACCGCTCGCAAACAATTGGTTCGGTTGCCCTTCAATCGCAGTAGTCAGCTTAGTTATTTTTGGATTATAAAACCTCTCGCTTAATCTATTAAAGGGTTTTTTGGTTTCTTCAAACAGCAGCAAAATTCCTTTCAACGACCTTGCTGATATATTCAAATCGATGTTCCAGATTGTGTCTGTTGTGTTTTTAGTTAACTTACTGTGATTTAAAATTCTGTTGTAGTATATTGCAAATCTTGACTGGTATTGTTGTGAAATCAACCGAGCTAATTCTTGATGACGAACAACATCAAACTCTAATGTGATGTCTGAAATACTATATTTTGCATTTGAATCTTCTGTCGATCTGATAACACGGGCATAGTCATTAAAAGTAAATTCATACATAAGCCTATCTTGTAAAGCTCCCTGATAATATGGTGAGTGTGTGTTCAATAGTTCAAAGTCAAGAGGAATGTAGAATCGATTACCATAAACTTGAGCAACCAACGCATCTTTATTGCTATCTTTTTTATCATCAGCATCAATTCTATGTTTTATACCATTATCTCCTTGTATTCCCTGATAAACCCGATCTTTTCTTTCATTTTCTGTTAACCAGAGGTCGCAATAACTCAAAAAAACATCTGCATTATCTAAAGACATTACTTCTCTCCCCTCAAGTTTAATAGTAATCTTACTAACGATCGCTCTACCAAGATTAGCAACTAAAGTTCTGTTTGGGTCGGCCTCTGACTCCAGGTCTATTTTAAAAGCAAGACGTGCAGTACCTGGCACAATGACTTCATTAGATCCTAGACTAGGAAATCTTACTGATAATATTTGTCTTTGATCGATAGTTGAAGGATTATTACTTATCACAATACTCTGCCTGGTTCCTTTTACACCGAGTGGTTCTTTTAACCGTCTGTATGGATCAAGAATTGTTCCGTATGATTGCGACATCTCTCTTTTTTAGAAATAAAATAAAAACATAATTATAAATAAAAACATGGAAGGAAAAGAAGCAGACCCCAATTATGACGTCTTTGAACCCGGAGATGACATGAGTGATGTTAGGCCTTTTCGTGATCTACCATCTTACAGACAAGAACTAATGGACGATGCCATGAGTGAAGCTAATCAACCTCGTGATCTACCATCTTTAAGACAAGAACTAATGGAAGGTAAAGTAAGATCGTTTTATGAAAGTATAGGACAAGAACCGCCCGAATTTTTAGATCCTAATGACTTTGAATTAAAAGATAATCATTTATTTGCGAAGGATAAAGATGGAAACCCAGTACAACTTACAACTAAGCCAAACCCCTCAAAGTTTTTAAAAAAGAGTACACTTCGACAAAGGCTCAGTGTTAGTGATCAAGTACGATTTAATATTGATCCAGAACCAGTCCTAAGCACACAAGCTGTTTCTACACTTCAAAACACACTACAAAGACTGCCAACTGATTCCCAACTTCAATCGATTCCTCTTAGAGACTTAAGCGCAACTGCGGACCAGATAATAGAAATGGAAACTAGTTTTATAACTTTAGAAGATGAAGAAACCCATTTAAAAACATTACATGATTCACCATTACCTATGAGAGAACTAATGGCGCTCAATTCAACATTACAATCTACCAGGGGCGAGTTAACAAATAATCTAGCAAAGTTAAGCGAACTGGATGCTCACATTGACAGAGAAAAACAGAAATTAGTTGAAGCAGATGATAACAACCTAGGACAAGACGTGAAAGACAGAATCATGCAAAGACTAGATGATCTTCAACAAGAGAGAGCTGCAAGACTAGAAGTACTGTCAACTAACCGTGAACAATTACGAACACAATTCAACAGAATAAAAGAAACCATCCAAATAATGTTATACGAAAACACGACGTTAGCTGAACGAATAAAAACTTTATTTAGAGAGCAAGGAGTCACGATAGCGAGCGTCATGACAGCTTTAGGGTTTGCAATCTCTACTTTAGTGTATGCTTTAACAGGAACAGGTGGTGGTGGTGGTGGTGGTCAATTACCTACTCCGCCTTCACCACCTTCGCCATCAAAAGACTCTTGGATTAAAAAACAACTGGAGCATTTAACGAATCTATTAAAAAAATTAGGAGAAAAAGCACTAGATGCACTACCCGGTATATTAGGCGGAATTGTTAGTTGGCTTTTTTCTACTGCAAGCAAAGTAGTCGGTTTTATGGCTGAACACTTATGGATGCTAATAGTTTTAGTTGTAGGATTACTCTCTAGTAAAATAAAAATAAACTAGACCAGCTGCAGTTAAAAAAATAACTAATGCTGTCTTTTCGTTTTCATGACTGTCAGTTAAGTTCGTTAAGTTCGTTGAGTTCGTAGAGTTAGTTAAGTTAGTAGAGTTAGTTAAGTTCATAGAGTTAGTTAAGTTCGTTGAATTCGTTAAGTTAATATTCTTTTTTTTTTGACTGACAGGGATTGGATGGTGTATTCTTTGTATGATCGACAATGTAGAATTTATTTTTGAATTTTTACCAACTGCTTGATTATCTCTCGCTATAAGGATTTCGTTGTTATAGTTTACAATTGTTCCTATTTGAAGTCTGAGATCAGAGGGCAGCATGTATAATCCACTACCGACAGCAAAGTCTACTTTCGATCTTGCGAATCTCAAAACGTCTTGATACCTTTTAATGCTAGCTGGGAGGTCAACTGTAGAATTGATTGCATCTTCTAAATTAGCTAAATACTGTTTTTGCGCATCAAACCCAGTAGAAGGATCCATTATCTCAGATTTAACTTGCGCTTGAGATCCCAGCAAACACCACACGTAAGTACGAATAGAATCATTTACTCGTTCTATTCCCGCCTTAGTTAGTCCTTCAGAAGTATCAAGAATAAATGTTGACCAAGCGTTTTTATGTTTTTGTTGAATAGATCCCAGATGAACGGTCGTACCTGAAGAAAAAGACGTGTAAGGTGGATTCCAATCATAGTTATACTTTCTGTGCACACCCCAATAATAAAGTGTACCCAAACCATGATTACGATCTAACTTTTGCCTAAAGTCTGTATTCAAGTTAATGTTAAACTCATTACAAATTCGTTCAAAGGCCTTCATGTCAATTCTGTTGTTGAACGGATTAAAAGTAGAATCATTCGGTAATGGAGCATGCAGTTCAGACAAAATACGCTTGAAAGTATAATAGAAATGAAATCTATAAACTGCTTTTACCATGACTCCAGGATGATTTAAGTGATCAGCGAAAGAAACACCACACCCTGTTGTTGCACAGAACACAGCAAAGTTTAACTGGTTTTGATAAAACTGCATTGGATGACTAAACCATGCCTTTGCGATGTTATCATGTTTGACACTAGGATTTAAATAATGGTTTAATGGATTACTGACCTTAACTTCAAAAGAATCAACCCCCACTGCAACAACTATTGAATCAACAGCTATAGTTTTAGGGTTATATGATCCAACTGCATATTTAACGTCTTTGTTATATTTAAAAGCATTCATTTATATATTCGCAATAAAAATGTTTATTTATATAACTGATCAAGACGAGCCAATACTTTTACAACGCCCTATTGAAAATCATGGTTCTCTAAAAGTAGCGCTCCATGAAATTTATTACAAAGTTAAATGGATTAACATAAGCGAATCCTTAAAGAACAATTGGATAAGAAAAATTGATAGCGAAGGGACGATTGAACTAACTATACCTGACGGTTATTACGGTTTTTGTTCATTAAAAGAAATATTAAACGACTTCGACATTACTTTAAAACTTAATGAGGGAAATTTAAAAGTGAAGATGATGTTTAGAGGCCAAAAAGGAGTAGTATTTGAATTTGCTAATGAATTGGCTAAACTATTAGGTTTTAGATTACACAGGTTCCATGTCACTGATAATGCACTGGAAAGTAATGCATTTACGGCTGTAAAATCACTTAATCTCGGAATACATTCTTTATTATACTTTCATTTAGATATCTTGAGTACGGATGACAACTTATTTGATAACCAGCCGTCTACTGTGTTAAGAGTTCTTCCAACAGCAAAAGCGGCATACTGTGATTACGAAATTATTACGTTCACTAACTTACAGTTTAAAGAATTAGTTTGTGGGGTTCACCATTCACTAAAAATAAGAATAACTGACGAAAAAGGAAAAGAAGTTCAGTGCGACAGCTTGAATGCTTTATTAGAAATAAAATAATTTAGTATAAAACAATGTCACGCAGACCAGATCAACCGGTTATGCTTGACCCTGTTAGATGCGCAACTTTAGAATTGAAGGACCTAGCGGACACAGAAGACTTTGATTTAAATGGGGAGATAGGAGCGCTGTATGGTTTTGAGTACACAAACAACGGCTATTATAAACGAGCAGAAATAAGTGATAAAAAGGTTCCTAAACTAGAGCAACTGCGTAATGTAGTAGCTGACAATGTTGGCCAGTTTGAATATAAAGTTGTTAAGAAAAGGGATAACAAATGGCATTTAATTCCATTCATTGATTGGGAAATAAAGTTTGAATTTTTAAGCCCGTTTACATTCTTTGATAATAACAAACACTTTCGCAAATCATTTAACTCAGGACCGTTACATATCAGTCTGATTCCACAAAACAACAGCAGAAGAGAAATAGCAATCAAACCTTATAAAAAGAGACAGTACATACTGCATAGAAAAAAGACAGTGACAAAAGATGCAGCCACGCAATTAGAGTTCATTCCTAAAATGGCTTTAGCAGACGAATTTACTATGATATTTGAACTTTCTGTTAGAGCAGACAACCCTGATTCCCTACCTGTTGGTGTTAGCGACAACCTAATGAAAGGGATTCTTATTTCTTGGCAAAACTTGGATGTTGAATCAGTGAGATGTACTATCGTTATTCAAAACCGCGGTGAAGAAATTAAGGCAGTGTCGACCAGCGATAAAGTTATATTGAGTGTTGATCCAAACAATCTCAAAGAATTAACGTACATTAATGTTACTAATTTAGATCTCATTGGGTTTTATTACACTGAAAGCATTTTGTCTGATGATCTTCTTAAAATGATAGCAAGTGCAAATTAAATGTAAAAAATTTTTTTTTAAATATAAAAAGATGTCCGTTAAAGTTTATCCAAAAATACCGAAAGAAAATACTGACAAAGAAAAGACTGATGGTGGTGATGATCCTGAAATCAGAAAGTTCAGATTGTCTACCATTACAGAAATACAAAGAGAATTGGAAAAAGACCTCACTAACTATAACAGAACCAAACGAAGGTACTCTTGTTTGTTTAATACAGCAACATACTTAAATACTGGATTTGGTAGTCTAAGCGCTTTAACTGCGGGAAGCTCTGTAGGTTTGTTAGCGACTGGTGTTGGATCAGTAGTAGCTTTGCCGTTAGGTTGTGTGTCGTTGACGCTCGGGTTGTTTTCAATGACAACGTCCGCTTTCAACAAAAAAATAAAAATAAAACTACAAAAGCATACAGCCATGGTTCAATTAATAATGGCAAAACTTAGTTCATTTCGATTGATTATCAGTAAAGCTTTGCAAGACTCTCAAATTTCGGATGAGGAGTTCAATAGACTCCAAGCAGACTACAACGACTACAAAATGCAAAAGTTTGAACTTCAGAAAAAATCAAGAGCAAGTTTTTCACAACCGCAAGACATAGAAGCAATAAAAAAAGAATGTGAAAAAAAAATAAACGACACATTAAAATCTGTTCTAGGGAAATAACAATAAGAACTCTAAAGGGTGTATACAGTTTAACGTATGATTACAAGTTTCGAAAGTCTACTGACTATGACACTTAGTTCTCCAGTGACCAATTGAATACGAAAACTCAGGTGATTTAAACACACGCTTTGTATTGTTTGAGTCGAGTGATTTTTTATTTACAACTGTTGTGTTTATTTCGTGTAACTTAGACTGTATTTTTATGTTGTTATGATAAAACGTCTTGGAGTCAAACAGTGCTTCTTTGTAGTTGTCGTGTGTCATAACCATTTGAACAACAGGTCTAGAAATTCCTTTTGCTTTTTTAATTACGCTAGTTTGGCTGGCAATTGAATACATCTTTGCTCTCAGACCAACGTACTCTTTGATTATAGTTCCATTCAGTTCATCCTTCATCTTACCGATTACCTTTTTATTTACGGATGAATGTAATGGAGATTCACTTGGGTAGTCAGAGGTGTCATACCAGGAGTCAACGCCTTTTGCTGAATCTGTTTCTAAATCTTTGTAGAAGTCTTCAGTCGGAATGTCTAGAATAAATGAGTCCGTGTCTGTGTAGAGTACTTTAGATCCTGGGTAACGAGGCTTAAAGTAGTCGTATAAAAATTCCAGCATCAATAGTTTAGAGAGTTCAAGAACAGCAAACCCAATGAAGACTGGTTTATCTAGTTTTACTTTAAGTTTTTTCATCATGATACCGTAAAGGTTGTCATGGAATTTTTTGAAGTCTTGATAATTAGGTTTTGAAGTTAATTTGATTGCTTTGTTTTCTTGTGTTACTAATCTGACGTCTTTTCGTTTGTGCGGGTTTTCCATTGTCTTTCCAAAACAACTGTTATTCATTAGCTTAAAGAAGTCTTTTTCTGAGGCGTCAGTAGCTTGAGTTCTGAGATTAGTGTTCTTCATTATATATGGTTCCATAAACTTCCTCTGAGTGAACGAAATGATTCTATGAACTGCTGTTAGTCTTAATCCGTGACGTAAGTAGAATTGTAGGAGTCTATAATGACAGACGTATTTTTTTTTGGAGTGCAGATTAGGAACAAGTTTTGGT
>CM065697.1:30910723-30933223 GCA_017654935.2 Phymorhynchus buccinoides
ATTTTAGCATTCTATTTTGAGTCAAACCGGGCTATGTTACAAATAAACGAGTTTAACTCAAAATATCACAAGACATTTTAGCATTCTAATTTTGTGTCAAACCGGGCTATGTTACAAATAAACGAGTTTGACTCAAAATATCACAAGACATTTTAGCATTCTAATTTTGTGTCAAACCGGGCTATGTTACAAATAAATGAGTTTGACTCAAAATATTAATTTTGACTCTAAAAGTGGGCAAAATTTTCAGTAAAAATCAGACAAAATATAAATAATCCTTTTGATACAAAAATTATTGTTAATATCAGTACTTTTATTTTTAGTCAAATTTGGACATTTCCAGATAACCAGTCCTAGTACTGTTGTTTCTTGTAACAAATCTGTGTTGAGTTTGGAGTCAAAACCGGACAATTCATGTTTGTGTGTCCGTATGCGTACGTGTGCACGTGCGTTTATTGCATGTGTGCATGCGCTTAGGTGTGCGCGCGTGTGTGAAATCTTGATTAGTCACAATGTTAGTCTCATGACCTCTATCACTAAGTCTTACACAGTCACAGACACACACACTATCAGATGCACATATGCACATTTTATTACATACATACACACACAGACACATACAGACACACGCACGCACGCACGCACGCCGACAGGGTGGGGCTGAGAATTTAAGTACGAAAGAATGTTAATTGCCCGCAGGCTATTGTCGGCCCAGTCATGTCTTTGAAGTGAAAGTGACACGCAGGAACAGGGGAGGGAATGGCAAGATGACGTTAATCGGATTTTCATGATTGTAGTAACAGAGGTTTGCATCACGCGCAGTTGTTATCGGGTGTCTTGGGAATAGTAAAAGGCTAACGGGATGGGTTTTGTTTGTTTCAAGAAATATATTGATTAATGTATTGTTATTTAGCTTTTTTTCTTCTGTTGGACACGCGAGTGTGTTAATTATTTCCGAGCATGCGTGCGTGCATGCGTATTTTCCTGAATGCATGCATGCGTACGCATATGCGTGTTTATGTGCATGAATGTATGTTTGCGTGCGTGTGTGCATATTCGCGTGCGTGATTTCTTGCGTGCGCATGCGCGTATTTGTGCGTGCGTGCTTGCGCGTGTGTGTGCTTGTGCTTGTAGTCGCACACACACATATACGCATGCACGCACGCACTAATACGCGCATGCGCACGCAAGCAAGCACGCACGCGAATATGCACACACATACACACACAGACACACACACAGACACACACACACGCACGTACACACACACACACACACACACACACACACACACACACACACAGAGGGAGGGATCGGTTGACAGGCTGGTAACAAAAGAAAAGAAGGAATGTGTATGCAAATTGCGGGACAGTTGGCCTACAATGAGTTTCTGAGCCTCCGCGCGGTGTCTTTAAAGTAGGCTGGACACGAGTTGACAATTTTACGATGAGCGAGATAAGAGTCAATTACGAGTGCAGGCAACAGAGCAGATAGCTTAATTTATTATGTCGTAGCTCTTTTGTCGGCTTAGCGCTAGTGGGCAGAGGACCTCAACAAGGTATCAAAGGGTACCGCGCAGCGGCCTAGGAATGTCACACATCTCCGCTATCCGTATCGGTACTTGTTACTGAAGGCATGATCAAAGATAGACCAAGCCATGTCAGTCGACGAGAGAGAGAGAGAGAGAGAGAGGGGGGGGGGGGGGGGGGGGGGAGTTGTGCCGGTTGTAGTAGAAAAACTGAAATAGTCTTTAAAATAAATGAATAGGCAGATAGATAGACAGATACATAAAATGTTATATATTTTTTTATGAACAATCCGAGATAGTGATGTTCTTATAAGAGTTTGTCTTAGTCATTTAAAAAAAATAATAAAGTGATGCGTGAATTATAGTTAGTTCCTAATCATTGTAATTTATATTTTAAGTTATTGCTATTCTGAGGATTAGGTACTGAAAAAGCAGGAAAGTCCCTAATTTTTAAACGATAAAGATAGTCTAAAGCCAGAATTATGGCTTTTGCTTTCGGTTTTTATGAACAATTAACGAGTTTCTTTCGATCGTTGCATAGACTACCCATTAAATTATTTTTTAGTGGTAGGAAAGGGGAGGGGGTGGGGGAGGGGGTGGAGGGCGGGGTAGACAGAAGTAGGCGTGGGGGGGGAGGGAGAGAGAGAGAGAGAGAGAGAGAGAGAGAGAGAGAGAGAGAGAGAGAGAGAGAGAGAGAGAGAGAGAGAGAATTGTGTGAATAATGTAACGACATTAAGGTAACAACAATTGCTTGAATATTTGCAAGAATTATATTTATTATGTTCTATTCATATATAAGAAATAAACACGGTACAATCCCATGCCATGTTTCAAAACAAGAGGAGATCCTTACCCCACTCCCCTCTAAAATCAATATTTTGACTACGATCTGAGATTTTAAAAAATCATCATAAATCCCTTAAAAGTAAAGACAATTGCCTGAAACTTTGCAGGGATAACGTTCATTATGTTGTTGTCAAATAAAGCAAATAAACAAGATACAATCCCTTGCCATATTTTAACTCAAGAGGAAACACCTACTCTACCCCCCTCTAAAATCAATATTTTGGTTACTAGCATAGACTAAAATAATCATAAGTCCCTTACAAGTATCGACAATTGTGCGAAACTTTAAAGGAATAATGTTTATTATGATCTTGTCATATACAAGAAACAAACAAGATACAATCCTTTGCCAGTTTTGAAATCAAAGGGAAATACATATCCACCCCCCCTCTAAAATCAATATTTTGACTACAATCAGAGACTAAAATAACCATAAGTCCCTTAAAAGTAACGACAATTGCCTGAAACCTTGCAGGCATAACGTTCATTATGTTCTTGGCATATAAAGCAAATAAACAAGATACAATCCCTTGTCATTTTTTAACACAAGAGGAAACACCTAACCTACCCCCCTCTAAAATCGATATTTTGACTACGTGCAGAGACTAAAATCCTCATAAGTCCCTTAAAAGTATGAACAATTGCCTGAAACTTTGCAGGAATAATGTTTGTTGTGTTCTTGTCATATAAGGCAAAAATACAAGACACAATCCCTTGCCATATTTTAACACAAGAGGAAACACCTACCCTACCCCCCTCTAAAATCAATATTTTGACTACGAGCAGAGACTAAAATCATCATAAGTCCCTTAAACGTACCTACAATTGCCTGAAATTTTGCAGGAATAATATTTAGTATGTTCTTGTCATATAGCACAAATAACAAGGTACAATCCCATGCCATTTTGTAACACAAGAGGAAAGACCTACCCTACCCCCCTCTACAAACAATATTTTGACTACAATCAGAGACTAAAATCATCCTAAGTCCCTTAAAAGTAACGACAAGTGCCTGAAACTTTGCAGGAATAATGGTAGTTATGTTCATGTTATATAAATCAAATAAACAAGATACAACCCCTTGCCATATTTTAACACAAGAGGAAACACCTACCCGTACCCCCCTCTAAAATCAATATTTTGACTACGAGCAGAGACTAAAATCATCATAAGTCCCTTAAAATTATCGACAATTGTTTGAAACTTTACAGGTATAATGTTTGTTATGTTCTTTTTATATGCAACAAATAAACAAGATACAATCCCTTGCCATTTTTTAAAATCAAAAGGACATGCATATCCCACCCCCCTCTAAAACCAATATTTTGACTACGATCAGAGACTAAAAGCATCACAAGTCCCTTAAAAGTGCCGATAATTGCATTAAACTTTGCAGGAATAATATTATAGTATGTTCTTGTTATATAGCACAAATAAAAAAGGTACAATCCCATGCCACCTAACACACTCCCCTCTAAAATCAATATTTTGACTACGATCAGAGACTAAAATCATCATAAGTCCCTTAAAATTAACAACAGTTCCCTGAAACTTTGCAGGAATAACGTTTATTATATTCTTGTCACATAACGAAAACAAACAAGACACAATCCAATATCATGTTTAAACCCAAGAGAAAATACTTACCCCACCCCCCATCTAAAATCAAAATTTGGATTATGGAAATAACTTACACCAACCCCATCTAAATCAATTTGGAAATACAATTATAGAGAGGCATTGTAACAAAAAGAATTCCTTATAACTGGGAGTTCTATTAAAACATTCAGACAGTATGCGTGTGCACACACACACACGCACACATGCACAAAATGATTACAACCTGTCTACACAAACTCATATCAAAACATGTACCCCCCCCCCCCCCCCCCCCCGCCAAAGACAGACACACGCACACAGTGGCTTGTACACCCACAAATGCAGGCACTGCATTTCAGCACTTAATTAAATGTATGAATGTGACCAAACAACCACAGCTTACACAGTGAGAGTTGAGATGTGTGCCTTGTTTCTTACTGACTCCGTATGTGCGTGAATCAGATTGAAAACAGTAAGGGAAATATTAGTGATCTAACTTCACATCATGGTCTCTTTTGACCGTATTTTATTTCTATATACTCATACAAAAATTTCGAATCAAACGCATTTATTTGAAAGTTATCCCGTTTTTACCCAAAAATATAGACCTTGCGATATCAAAACAATTTGAGTCAAAAGGGCCCAAGTTTTAGTTGGTCCGGTTTGACCCAAAATGTTCAGGCCACCAAATGTGACCAATTTCGTGTCAAAACGGACTATCTAACCAAAATGTCAAATACTCCATTGTTTGTATTATAAATAACTCCCAAATTGGCAATAACCTCTTTGAGACCCCAATACACCACCACTCCAAACTTTATGTCATTTGAAAGCTTAGATTTTTTACAGGAATTTTTCAAAACTTTAGAAGCGTTTTTCTCGAAACAGGCCTTTTCGAGTTAGTCTGTTTTGACTCCAAGCCATCGAATTATTCTTTATTGCGGGTGCGAAAACATATACTGACACATTTGTTCCCCCTGTCATCTGTTTTTCTTTCATCATGTCCTCGTACAAAATGCAAAGTACAACAAAGAAGCAAAAATGAATTTGAATAAGAAAAAAATAAGAACAAAATACAGCAGTCGCGTGCGCATGCAACAATACACAATCCAGTTCTGAAGCAAGACATGCAAATTTGAATGTTGAGAAATACACTCAAACTAGGGGAAGGGGGTGGGGGGAGAAAGGGGGGTGGGGGAGAAAAGGGGGTGGGGAGAAAGAGTTATCCAAAGGGGGCATATTTGACTAAAATTAATATTTTTCTTCATCATGCGAATTAATACCGTGCATTTGTTTCTTGGTTAGGGGAAGACGGGGTAAAAAGCCCATGGGCGGGTAAGAAGCCCATGCCAAATATTATCTCATGAAATGAAGCCAATTTCAGTCACATTTTGCCCATGAGACGAGTGTTAATGTTTAGCATTCGTCCCATGGGCAAAATGTGACTGAAATTGGCTTTATTTCATGAGATAATTGGCATGGGATTCTTACCCGCCCATGGGCGTTTTACTCCGTCTTCCCCTATATGTAATAATAATGTTGTATACATTTTCCCTATTCATTGTGCCTTTCTATCCTCGTTTAATCTTAAGCCTATAGGCCTCTGCAACTATGGTTATTAACGCCCTTGACAGTGAGAGTGATGCCCTTGCTGGTCAGTACTGACAAGGGATTCACTCTTGCGAAAGGCAGCCATTTAGTGGCATCAAATAGGGTTATTGGCGAGAGTTATCCCCCTTGTTTGGTCAGTACTGAACCATCTTACCCCACCCACCAAGGGCATTCACTCTTGCAAAAGGTGTTCGTTGCAGACCCCAACTGGCTACTGCAAAGAACACATTTTGCAAGAGTGAATGCCCTTGGTGGGTGGGGTAAGATGGTCGAGCACTGACCAACAAGGGATTCACTCTCACTTTCAAGGGCGTTAATAACCTAGTTGCAGTGGCCAATAGTCAGCCCTGGTGCAGTCTGTTGCAACTAGAGGTGATTGTCTTGGTGTCGGTTCTCCAATGATTACGCCATTTTCTTCATGCCCCTACAAATTCAAAATGTTCGATTGTGTGCTTGTTTGTTTGCTTTTGTGACGTAACTGTAGTTATCGTGATTTCGTTTCGTGTTGTTCCCTTATGATAAGTGCGGGTTTTTGTGTGGGGGGGGGCTTAGATTTTTAACTTCTTTGTGAAGCGCTTAGAGCCCCGTAAGGAGAATAAGCGCTATAAAAATGGTCATTATTATTATTATTATTATTATTATTATCATCATTATTATTATCATCATTATTATTATCATTATTATTATTATTATTATTATTATTTTCTATAGGGTTTCCACATTGGTGTTTAATCATTATTGTTGTTCCTTTTTCCACATTTAGTGTAATTTGTGTCGCAGCCAATTCTGTGTAACTTAAATATTTAGTGAGTACCATGCATAAGCATGTTTTGCCAGTTGCATACTCTTATATAAATGTTGTTTCTGCTTTGTTGTGTAATTTGGAATAATATTGTTTACAACCAAGGGGCAGGGGTGATGGGTGTTGAGAAAGAACCACCCAAACAATGGACTAATGGATCATTCCAATTCAAAAGGTAGATGAGAAAGCGTTATCTAAATGGGGCAAATTTAACTATATATTTTTCATCATGTGAATTAATACCGTGCATTTAGTTCTTGGTTATATTTGATAATAATTAGGTATACATTTTTCTTATATATGGAATACATTTGTTTAAACCAAAGGGGCAGAGGTGGTGGGCGTTCAGAAAACAAACTACCCAAACAATCGAAAAATGGATCAATCCAATTTAAAAAAAAGATGTTTAGGCTCGCGACCTGGAAATAATAGAAAAAAACAAAAAACAAAAACAAAAACAAAAACCCTGCACTGTTTCACATGTTTCTGATTACTTTTCTCGTTATGTTTTCTTTTTACTACAGAACAACAAAAATGTTTATATGCCATGAACAATTTCTATATTGAAATAAGAAAAACAACCCCCAAAACTCTACTACTGCACTTTCAGAATCAACACAGCTTTGGGATGGATAGCATGGAAATGTATAAATCCTGCAGGAAAACCAAAAAAAAGGCTAGTTACATTACATAGCCGTGGTCTCCGAACTTGGTGACTTTTCTTCATCGGGTTCTTTCGCCTCCTCCTTCTGCGCATGATCGTTGCATTTGCTCATCATTTCCGCTTCCGGGTTCTCGTAGGCATAAGCGTTCGCTGCCCCTGGCGTCACGGAGTGTCTCCTGATGTAACCTGAGAGAAAATAATAAAATACACATCGCTACAGCGTGACTGATTCGAGTTAAGGGCCTGTTGCACTGCGTACTATTCCATTCACTAGGATCCGACTTTGACTTTTTTTTTTCTTCCCCATTACAGCCCCGTCAACAGCTATGGTCATCTCAGGACTGTCACCGCGTAAAGTTCGACCACTTATTACGAAACACTCATCAACGTATCTTACCAACGTTCAACAACCTGTAAACAACAAAACATACAGTTACAATTCATAACATGACACCTCCATCATTACAACCTATAGCACATAAGTCCACACAGTGCTGGAAACGTTGAGCCACTCTACTCTATTTATCGGATCCAGGTTTTTTTTTAAACAGTAAAAAAGGATAACAAACACATACTAGTAACAATAAAGACATATAAAAATTGCCATAATTATAGGCAAATATGCACTGCAGAATGGACAACAGGTGCTCACTCAAGGGCGCAAGGTCTCACGTGTGGACGACAGTGAACAAAAAAACAAAACTGGCATGTCATAAATTGTCCGCTAGATCAGAGAAAAAAAGGAACATTCAAAGATAGATTTGTAAGGAAAGATGAAAGAACAGATTGAAGATCCGAGGAGACAGAAATTAGGCGAAATAGAAAACTGCAGATTTTGTCGGGAGACTTTATGGGGGAAAAGAGACAGTAAAAGACATGGTAGGCAGAACAATAGGAAAGCTAAGAAAAAGGGATTGGCACAGCTTGGTCGAGAACACCCCCGCCACGTGAAGGCTGGCCCATAGGGGCTTTTGACATTTGTGAGGCGTGATTGACGTGAAATTCTGTCTAAATAAATCTGATGAAATCCTACTAGTTATGCTCAATATATGTTTTAAAATTATTATTTGTAGTCTCCCGTACAAAAAGTATGATAAAATATCTTATTTGTGTATCAGACGTTTGATTTGATTCGTGTATTGCGGTCTACGTGAATGTAGTGAACGAAAATAGTGGAGTTATTATTTTTGGACGGAAGTATTTCACGTGAATCATGATTCACATACATCGTCACAATCGTATCTATTCACTAGGATCCGACTTTGCTATTTGTCAGGCGTGGTTGGCGTGGAATTCTACTGTCTAAATAAATATCATGAAATCGTACTTAGTTATGTTCATTATATTTCGAGGGGTAATTGCCTAAACGTATTATCATAACAGGAATAAAGAAGAGTGATACTAGATATGTTTAGTAGGCAATTGCCCCTCATTTTGTCCCGTTCACGAATCTGATAACATATTTTATTTTTGTATCGGACATATTATTTCATCCTCTTCTTCTTCTTCTTCTTCTTCTTCTTCTTTTTCTTCTTCTTCTTCTTCTTCTTCTTCTACTACTACTTCTTCTTGTTCTTGTTCTTGTTCTTCTTCTTCTTGTTCTTCTTCTTGTTCTTCTACTACTTTTTCTTCTTCTTCTTCTTCTTCTTCTTCTTCTTCTTCTTCTTCTTCTTCTTCTTCTACTACTTCTTCTACTACTTCTTCTTCTTCTTCTTCTTCTTCTTCTACTTCTGCACTTTCTCATTCTCCTCTTCGTTTTCTTCCTCACCTCTCTTCGTCACCCCTTTTCTTCTTCTTCACTACTCTGTCTTTCTTCAACTTACAGGTATAATGTTTGAGGTATAATGTTTCAGGTATAATATTTCAGGTATAATGTTTCAGGTATAATGTTTGAGGTATAATGTTTCAGGTATAATGTTCAATTAGCCCTTACTTACTCAAATGGTTTATATATCATACTTATACTGACAAGAACCACAACTTAGTGTTGGTCCAAGCATTGTAACAGTAAAAACGTGTGTACATATGAGTATAACATTCATTAACAAAGGGAAGCTATTGCTCTGCGTAGCCTTGGGAATCATACATTACATTTTGAACGTCAGCTGCATCAACTCCCACCAAAGTCCTCATGGACGAAAGAATGGAGCGTGTCCTATGGAAACAGGACATCTCCATTATAAACAGAATAACAGCAGAAACTTACACAAGAACAATGGTCTTCGGCAGGCAACAAGAGCTGGAAAAAAAACCCTGTCATTATTCAGGGCCGGACTTGGGACACATTAGAGGGGGGGGGGGTACAAACAAGGGCGGGGGTCTGGGGGCTGGCAAAGGGCCCCAGTGGGGTGGGGGTCAGGGGGCAACGTCCCCTGGATCTGAAGCTTTTTTTGTAACAAATTAAAGTGCCCAAAACTCCCTTTAAATTGTACCTTATAGCAAAGAAACAGTAAGTATGACTCTCTGTCTTTCTTTTTTTTCTCTTTCTCTTCTTTTGTTTTTGTGGTGGGAGGGTGTGTGTGTGTGGGGGGGGGGGGAGGGGGGTGCTACGGAACCCAGGTAACCCCCCCCCCCCTGGATCCGGCCCTGATTATTGGTGTTATGGTCCGGTTTGGTCGTGTAGACCAGGCGTACGCCAAAAACAAGAAGAAGAAGAAGAAGAACAAAATAACAGTCCAGCTTTCCAGAACAGTGATTGCCTTCTCTGCATGATCTGCTCAGTGGAGTGGGGTCTTTGACGGACACAACAGACATGTGCACATATGGGTCGGGGTGTGCACGCGGCTTCAGTACCCTGTATGACAGTCTCCAGCTGCCCAGACTCCAGCACTCTGATGATCTGCTCGATGTGACCGTGACCGTAAGCCTCCAGGGGGTAGGCGGGCTCCCCGTGCTTGGGGATGTCCAGACCTGGTACAGGGGCAAGAATCGTAAGATTAACCCTTTCACCGCCAGTCATTTGTTTAGCTAAAAAACACCATAAAACCTAACTGGGGGGGAGAAACAAATTTATCTGCAGTATTGGGAATTCCTCTTTGATATGTCTAGCATTAGGCCTATCTTCACTTCCCAAAATTGAGAAAATAGGGTCTTCGGATAACAGTCCCTGATTTGATGCCTTTCAGCGACATGGGTGGTGCATAAATGCGACATTGGCGGTGAAAGGGTTAAAGATCAAGACTAAAATTATAGTCCCGTCGACAACTAAGGCCATGTCAGGGCTGTCACCACGTTAAATCTTACCACGTGTTAACACACTCGTAAGAACGTGCTTCACATACGAGAAGAAAAAGAACAACCAACCCAACAGTTAAACAAGCAAAGCAAACCAAACAGCACGAGACCCCACCAACATCATGCGATAAGTTATGCAAATGTTTCAGATGAAATTAAGGAAACGCGTACCAAAGCGGAAAAAACAAACAAAGTAAGAAACAATGAAAGGAGTCAAGACAAGTTAGAATAATGATGACATATTCCTATGTACACCGCTGCTTGCAGGTTGTATAAACTGCACTGTGTTCAGTATAGAGACTTAATAATAATAATAATAATAATAATTAATAATGCTTATATAGCGCATAATCTTGCCAAGCAACTCAATGCGCTTTTCACTCACCATTCGTACAAGCATTTCTAACAAAATGGCCCACCCATCCTCACCATACATCTCTATGAAAATGAATACATATTAGAGAATGCATTGCATATAATCATAACACAACACACCAACACCCACCTCCCCCCAACACCAACACCCCCCCCCATCCCCCCCACCCCCCCCCCCATCCCCACCCCCGCCCCCCTACTCCCCACCCCCACCCCATACACACACACGCGCACGCGTTAACCTCATACTCAACGTCTTCAATGAGCTGGAAAACAAGAGTGGGGAAAGGATCATAGACTTTGCAGAGAGAAAGCTTTCCTGAAGAAGTGGGTCTTTAGTTGGGACTTGAAGGAAGGAAGAGTGGACTGGTTACGGGTATGGTCAGGGAGAGAATTCCAAACGTTTGGTGCAACAAAACTAAACGCCCTCTCACCTGAAGATTTCAAGGACCGCTTAGGAACTTTAAGAAGTTTCTGGGAAGAAGAACGAAGAGTACGAGAGCTTTGGTAGGTGCAGAGAGAAGAAGAGAGGTACCGAGGAAGAGTTTTGTCAAAGTGACGAAAAGCGAGAGTAGCCATCTTGAACTGCCAGCGGAATTTGACAGGAAGCCAGTGGAGCTCAGCCAAAAGAGGTGTGATGTGATCACGCTTACCTGCATTTCAGTGCAGCTTATAACGGGAAAAACAGTGTATTTCTGAGAAACATTTTACGATGAAGTTTCAACAAAGCGTAGCTAGAATGTTCACATTTTCATATGAGTACTACATTTTGTAATTAAAAAACCCGAAAAAAACGCCGCTTTTTGTTGTAAGTGTTTGTTAATCGGAAATTGTGCGCTTTATGTAGAATGGGTGTTTTGTGAGAAAAATGCGTTTAGAAACTCAGCCAACAACAGAAACAAAAGAGAATGCTGTACACTTTCAGCAACAATGGGAGTGTTCAAACCATTTGATCGACACACTGATTTAACACCCATGTCATTAACCCTTTCACCGCCAAAGTCGCATTTCAGCACCACAGTGATTTAACACCTATGTCACTAAAAGGCATCAAAATGGGGTCTATTATCCAAAGACCCTATTGTCTTAGTTTTTGGAAGTAAGGATAGACCCCATTGTATATATGTCACAGGAGAACCCCCAATACTGCAGTTGGATTCTGTTCCCTACCCAGGTACATTTAATGGACATTTTGGCTGAAATCTGGCTGGCGGTGAAAGGGTTAAAAGGCAAATACTTCAGGGCCTGTATTCACGTTGAGATAGCATGAGACTTAGCATGATGCTAACTTAGAAGCTCTTCCAATGTACTATAGGATTTAATAGGACTTTTGGAAGAGCTTCTAAGTTAGCATGATGCTAAGTATCATGCTATCTCAACGTGAATACAGGCCCTGGTCTGTTATCCAATGTCCTTTTGTTTGTAATACTGGGAGATAAGGATAGGCCTAATGTTATACATACTATCATTAAATCTTCAGTGTTGCATACTCCATCTTATCTGTGTCCAGGAAACTATGACATTTGTGTTTTTTAGCTGAACAATGGCTGGCGTTGAAAGGGTTTTCAATGACCGTGATGGTTAAGCTTTGGGAATGTCTGGGCAATGAAATTAAAATGTTTTGACACACAGACAGTGAAACGGACAGACAGACAGACAGATAAACAGGGACGGTATTCATGTCGAGATAGCATGAGACTTAGCATGATGCTAACTTAGAAGCTCTTCCAATGTCCTATAGGATTTAATAGGACTTTTGGAAGAGCTTCTAAGTTAGCATCATGCTAAGTCTCATGCTATCTCGACATGAATACCGTCCCAGGTCTCTCCTCTCTCACTCACCCTTTCTCTCCATCTCCTCTGGAACCCTTAGCACCTTGAACAGCCTCATCAGGCCGAACATGAGGAGGGAGAGCACCGTGGTCCATCCTATGATGGCTCCCAATCCACAGAACTGCCAGCCCAATTTCTGGGGGAGAAAAACAACAACTCTTTGTTTGTGGACCAAGGAAAGCACCGAGCACGTGGTTTTTGTGTATAATACAGCATTACTCTCTCAAACCACGGATCCTAGATTACTTACTAATAATAATAATGATAATAATGATAATAATGATAATAATGATAATAATAATAATAATAATAATAATAATAATAATGATAATAATAATAATAATAATAATAATAATAATAATAATAATAATCATAATAATAATTAATAATGCTTATATAGCGCATAATCTTGCTAAGCAACTCCATGCGCTTTTCACTCACCATTCGTACACACATTTCCAACAGACTGGTTCGCGTATCACCACCATACATCTCTATGAAAATGAATACACATTAGAGAATGCATTGCATATAATCATGACACAACACACTAACACCCACCTCCCTTCAACCTCCCCCCCACCCCCCTTAATGTAGGAGAGATAAACAACTAGACAGACAGACACAAACATGTAGGAGAGAGAGATAATTCAATTGAATTGAACCAAAGATATTCTAAAATGGTAAGATGGATTACTTAAAAGCTCGGCGAACCGGGCTGATAGAGTTATCGTTAGTGGGGACGTGTACACTATTCACAGTGGAGGCTATCCAAAAACTCGGACTGGAACTTGAACGGAGAATTCAACTGGCCTATCGATGTGTAAAATGTGTCACGTTTCAAAGGGACATAACCAGTGTTTCTGTCCTCACTACTCGTATAGGGAAAAGAGACCGGATGTTTATCTTCCCCTGTACAGTCTTTGATTGAACTGAACTGAATGAATCAATGAATTTTATTCATAGAGGGAAATAGAATAAAGCAAATGGTACATGCTGGGTTTTGTTTTACATCCACTCCTCTTTAAAAATAAAAATAAAAAGAGACAAACAAAGCAATATAAAGAGCATGCCAAACACAGTCAAACATAGTAAGATAATAACATCTAACCTAATCTTATATGCACACGCATGTTGAAGCAGACGAACATTCTTTTGAGAGAGAGAGAGAGAGAGAGAGAGAGAGAGAGAGAGAGAGAGAGAGAGAGAGAGAGAGAGAGAGAGAGAGAGAGAGAGAGAGAGAGAGACGGAGAGAGAGACGGAGAGAGAGAGAGAGAGAGAGAGAGAGAGAGAGAGAGAGAGAGAGAGAGAGAGAGAGAGAGAGAGAGAGAGAGAGAGTATATTTTTTATAATTCGCAGAGATATACAAATTAATACAAACGATTAGTGGGATCTATTATGAACATAGAAAATGCTTGTAGAGACCAGCGCGGAAAAAAAGAGCAGTAACTCGAAATATCTACATAAAATAAACGTTCCTTACAGTTATTTCCACTTGTTGCGTTAGGTTAGGTTAGGACATAGGGACTAAACATAGCCCTTAGGCTTTCAAACGTCCCATCCTTGATTATATCATTTATTATGTACAAGGTTTATCGTGCACTCAGGTTTTTGATAATCATTCATCATATTCGTATGTCAAATTTTTATAATATTCCCAGTCGTCTAATACATTTTTGAAAATGTTAGTATTTGGTGCTTGTTTAATATTAGTTGGTAACTTGTTCCACAAAGGTGCAGTTCTGTTAGTAAAACAGTATTTTCTAAGATTAGTCTTGCTATATTCAATACATATTTTGTCAACACTGTTTCTAGTTTTGTTAACATTTGATAATATAAAGAAATCTTGTATGTTTAGGTCAGCAATATTTTTAAATATTTTGAAACATTTTAAAAAAATGGGTTCTTTGGGTTTGTTTGTTTTTAATGTTCTGCCTAGCACTTAGATAGATAGAGAGACAGACAGACAGACAGACAGACAGACAGACAGACAGACAAACACAAAAAAGACAGACAGGAAAACAGAAGAACACATACAAATAACTGACCAGGGCTGAGCGTTTGTCCCAGTTGAAGACTATACCAGCGTCCGTGTCAAAGAAAGCCACCGCCACCACTCCCCATGTTCCTCCGCCAAAGTGAACTGCAAACAGACAGACAGACGGGCAGACAGACATTCAGAAAGACACATAATCGGTAAACCATGGACAGTCAGACAGACAGACATACAGTCAGACAGACAGGCAGACAGACAGGCAGACAGACAGGCAGACAGACAGGCAGACAGACAGGCAGACAGATATTCAGAAAGACACAACATCAGTAGCCGATGCACAGACAGACAGACAGGCAGACAGGCAGACAGACAGACAGACATACAGACAGATATTCAAAACGACACAACATCAGTAAACTATAGACAGACAGACAGAGAGACAGACAGGCAGACATATATTCAGAAAGACAGATACAGTCAGACATACAGGCAGACAGACAGGCAGGCAGACATATATTCAGAAAGACACAACATCAGTAATCTATAGACAGACAGACAGTCAGACAGGCACATATGCACAGCGTCCGTTAATTGCATACAGGCAGACACAAAGACAGACACACAAACACACACGTATTTACTCTCTCTCTCTCTCTCTCTCTCTCTCTCTCTCTCTCTCTCTCTCTCTCACACACACACACACACACACACAGACACAGACAGACAGACAGACAGACAGACACACACACACACACACACACACATAGAAAGCATGTGTGTGTGTGTACATGCGCGCGCGCGCATACGTGCGTGTGTGTGTCCGTATAGGCTACATCGTCCAGTGGGTCATCCCGAGTACAATGTAGTTTCTCCACTGACCACGAGGTCAGCTTGAAGACGATGTGTCTGCGCACGTGCGTGCGTGTGTGTTTGTGAGCGTGAAAGCGTGTGTATTCTCCAACGGGTCATCCGCATGTAGTTTCTCCACTGACCATGTTTGCTTGACGGCGATACATGTGCGTGGCTGCGTGCGTGTGCATGCGTGCGTGTATATTATGTGACCCGTCGCCACATTGAGTCGTGTTGTCCCTAGCTCACTTATACAGTTATAGGGCAATTCGATGGCTTAGAGACAAAACGGACTATCTTTAGATAGTCCTTTGACTTATTATTGATGTCATTGCAAAGACTAAGAACTTGTATTAAAAAAGACTGCAAATAATGTAAAATGGGGATTATGCTTTTTATATTTCTGCAGTCTTTTTTTTATAAACAAGTTATTAGTTTTCACAATATGTTCAATGATTATGTCAATGGACTATCTAAAGATAGTCCGCTTTGACTCCAAGCCATCAAATTATAGGTAGAAGGGGGTAAAATCATCCATTCTCTTTGGATTTTGACGTATTATTGAACACTTAAGGTCTTTATCTTACCTCACACAGAAACATTGAATTGTAAAAACCGACCCTTTCTGCCTTAAAAGTGTGTTTATATCAGAAACACCTGGTTGTTTTCTACACATTTTGAAACTTTCCTAGTTTGCATTATCTCATTTCGCCGATTTCTTCAGTATACGACTTCACATCTTCATTACTCTGCGACAAATAGTCCGATTTACAAAATGTTTAGTTTGTTGGACAGCTGTTTAGATGAGCAATAACAATTTATTAAAGGTGGACCCTGATGGATGAGGTTTTGCAAGAAACACGTCGAGATCACTAGAAAGACAGCCTTTTCAAGGATCGGAACACTCACTTTGCTCTGGTTTCCTAGAAATTAAACCGTCCAAACGGCGATTCTTCCTTGGCGGAGATGCCGGAGAGAGTAGCCATTTTGGATGTGGTGGGTGGAGGTCACTCATTGTGGCTGAAGCGTTTTCTTTTTTTGTAGTGCAGTAAAACATTTTTTGGAGCTATTTCCTTTGTTGTGAGCGAAACTCCTTTAGATCAACTGTATAACATTTTAAAAAAAGAAAAGAAAAAAAAGGCTTGTATTGCGGAAATGTCGTGCCAACGATTTGGCGGCCATTCGAAAAGAAGCAGCACACGCCTTCTCTTTGGATGAAAGAATTTGACTTTCAGCACCTCCGCCAAGGAGGAACCGCCGATTAGACAGTTTGATTTCCAGGAAACCAGAGCAAAGTGAGTGTTGCAATCTCTGTAAAGGGTGTTTTTCTGGTGATCTCGACGTGTTTCTTACAAAAACTCATCGGTCAGGGTGAGCCCTTAACTCAAAAAGTGACCTCGGGGACAACATGACTCATTTTGTGGAGACGGGGTCACCTGGGGAGGTTGTTGGCGTTACTCGCGTTGGCGAAGCTGATTCGCGAGGTTGGGCCTGTCGCGTGCAAATTTGCAGCTGGTGCAAATTTGCAGCTCTGCAAGTGCAGTTGTAGTGCACGCGCACAATAAGTTCACTTGCGCTCCAAGTGTCAAGGGTACTATCCGGGACAGAAAGTATTAGTTAATTTGTTTACGGAAAAAGTGATATTTTCATTCTTCAAATCCCCTATAGAGACAGCACTTTTTCCGTCTAAGATCATTCAGATAGTGTTTTGATACACACTCTCATAGTAGCGAGCTGCAAATTTGCACGAGCTGCAAATTTGCACGCGGCACTGAGTGATTGCGGTCGACCTCTCTTCTGGGTGAGATCTCCATTAGTCGGTTCGTCAAATACTTCGACGAAACTATCGTCCTCTCTATGAGAGAGAGATTATTTGAACATTTATTAAAATACATTTTTTTAGGGAGATAAGAAAAAATATGAAAGACTGAAACGAAGTAAAATGGCAGTGAGTAGTATTCAGGAATGAGTTTATGACGTCAGTGCCGCCATTTTTGTTTCTGAAACGTGCCCGTCACCAATGAAAATGATCTTCAAAATCGAACACGTGGTGTAACTTCTTTGTCCTTCTCCTAATAGCCGCCATTTTTGTTGGTCACGCGCTATTGTTACCGAAGAAACACTACGTCATCGCTCATTCCCGAATCGGTAAATATAATATTGAGTTGTTTGAAAACTCGAGGAAGTGAGTTGAAATGGAGAAAAAAAAAGCACTAAAAAATAATATAATCTTGAGTTATGTGAAAAACTCTAATCATGATGTGAGATGAAATGAAAGATAAATAATAGGGGAAGACGGGGTAAAAAGCGCATGGGCGGGTAAGAAGCCCACCCCAATTATCTCATGAAATAAAGAAACTTTCAGTCAAATTTGCCCATGAGACGAATGCTAGACATTAACGCTCGTCTCATGGGCAAAATGAGACTGAAATTTGCTTCATGTCATGAGATAATTGGGGTGGGCTTCTTACCCGCCCATGCGCTTTTTACCCCGTCTTCCCCTAGTAATAATAAAGTTGAAAGTGGGAAACGATGAACAGTGAATGGTCAACCTATGGCGATATTTGTCACGCCAGAGGGCAGTCAATGCACTAGGGGCTTATCACGCGATTGGGCGTAGTGAGAGAGAGAGAGATTCTTACTTATCCCCAACTAAGAATATAGAGAGGATTAGCCCCACACGAGCGTCATGCCCTCTGGCGTGAAAAAAATCGCACTAAGTCTCTCATTGAGTTCTGAATGAACCTTGGTTGTGGAATCGATTGTTGTGAAAACCACAGTGGAATTTTGTTGTTGTTGTGGTGGGTGACAATCTTTGGATTTGGCAATTGTATTTTTTAAAAGCTGTCACTTACACTTATCAAGCGTTTATGTAACTATGTACTTGAGAACATTTCTTGCGATGCGTGAGTAAGAGAGTGTGAGAGCTAAACAAGAACAACAAGTTATTATTTTCTATTTAATAAACAAAAGGGATGAATTTAAATCCGGTATTACTTTGCTCAGGTTTGTGTGGTTGCGGTTGGTGGTGAGAAAAAGTGATGTGTGAACACGCGTACGAAGTCTTTGTTTGTTCTTTGAATTATATAAATATTATATAAATATTATAAAACCAGCTGTATACCGCCGAACATTTTTAGCCTGTCAATTGTGAGAGTGGATCTAATAGGACCCCCCCCCCCCCCCCCCCACCCCCCAGTCGTGGTTCATTTACCGGCCACGGCGTCCAAGGGTCATCCACTCGTAGTTTCTCCACAGACCATGACGTCAGCTTGAAGACGATGCCCGCCACGAAGCCGATGACCGCTGACACCCAGGTGTGGTACACGTTACACCCGGCACAGATCGCCACCTGCGATCCGGGCACAGACAGACAGAAAAATACAGTCTTTCTTCTTCTTCTTCTGCGTCCACAGGCCATATGGCCCACATTAGCTTTTCTCAGCTCCTTTCAGTTCATGCCTTTTGTTAACACTCGTCACCAGCATAAACCAATTTAAAGCGTTTTATCCATTAGGCTTACATAGTGTTATGGTGGCATACCACTTGTAAGGTTTTTTCCTATCCCTAACCAAAATCAATGATAAGAATATTTGCCTCTGTTAAAAGAAATAACTTGAAACAAATAGCTCTCTGTGGCAAACTGAAAGGAGCTAGAATGAGGGGAATCAGTGTACTGTGGGCCATAATGGGTAAGGTGCAGTACACGTTACACCCGGCACAGATCGCCACCTTACATCCAGGCACAGACGCACAGAAAACACAGTATTTCTTCTTCTTCTGCGTTGACAGGCCATATGGCCATAATGGGTAAGGTGTAGTGCACGTTACACCCGGCTCGGATCGCCACCTGCGATCCAGGCACAGACGCACAAAAAAACCCAGTCTTTCTTCTTCTTTTTCTTCTTCCTCTTTTGTGTTCACAGGCCGTATGGCCATAATGGGTAAGGTGTGGTACACGTTACACCCGGCAGAGATCGCCACCATTGCGATCCAGGGCACAGACAGAAAAACACAGTATTTATTCTTCTTCTTCTGCGTTAACAGGCCATATGGCCATAATGGGTAAGGTGTGGTACACGTTACACCCGGCACAGATCGCCACCTGCGATCCAGGCACAGACGCACAGACAAACACAGTCTTTCTTCTTCTTTTTCTTCTTCTTCTTCTGCGTCCAGAGGCCGTATGGCCATAATGGGTAAGGTGTGGTACACGTTACACCCGGCAGAGATTGCCACCTGCGATCCAGGCACAGACGCACAAACAAACACAGTATTTCTTCTTCTTCTGCGTTCACACACACCCTATGGCCATAATGGGTAATAACACACGCAATATGTGTCCGGTCTTCAGTTTTCACTGGTCTCCCTGCTTGCGCACAGCCGACACATTCCGATTTCGGAGGAGCTCAAAGGAGAAAAATCTATTTGGAAGATTTTTTTTTCACAACACAGACAAGAGAATGGACCAATAAGTCAGAAAGATACTAGATGATAGAAAGCAAAGGGAAAAGGCAGAGTCAAAGAGAGTGGCATATTAGAGGAAGTTACAAGCACAGAACTTCCAGAAGGTGGGGGAACTATTGACTTTACGACACAAATACCCCCCCCCCCCCCCGGTATCCCCCCGGGGAGAAATAGAGTCGAAATGTACAAAAACAAAAATGATTCCCTCTCTCTCGTCAAAACTCTGCGTAATTGTGAGGTGGTCGCTCGCTATACAGGAGAATCGTTTTGCAATACATAAGAAGTGAAGAGGCTGAGTAAAACTGTCCGCACACAAATACACACTCTCTCACATACACATACTCTTTCGCCACACGCACACAAACACACACTCTCTCTCTCGCTCTCTCTGTCTCTCACTCTCTCTCTCTCTCTCTCTCTCTCTCTCTCTCTCTCTCTCTCTCTCTATCACAGACACACAAACACACACACACACACAGACAAACACAACACACTCCACACACACACACACACACACACACACACACACACACACACACACACACACACACTACAACCCCTCTCTCTCAGAGCTCTCTCTCTCTCTCTCTCTCTCTCTCTCTCACAGACAGACACAGACACACACACACACAAACACACAGACACACAACACACACCTCACTCTCACGCACACACACGCACGCACTACAAACCATTCCGCCAGACACGCATAGAGGACACACACATTCCACACACACACACACACACACACACACACACACACACACACACACACACACACACACACACAACACACAAACACACACACACACACACATACACACACACACACACACACACAAACCACACAGACACACACACACACACACACACACACACACACACACACACAAAGATTCAAAGATTCAAAGATTGTTTAATCCATTGACCCCTTTTGGGGCATGGAGGACTTGAAGCAAATCACGCAAATACAAAATTAATGCAACAATTGAAAACGGTTACAAAAGATAACTCTAATGTAATTAACACACCAAAATGTCACACAACTTTACTAAACCTTAAAAATTTAGCTAAATTTAATAACACCTTTTTACCACCAGAGAGCAATCGACAGTAGTTAAAGACGGACACACACACACACACACACACACACACACACACACACACACACAGCTTAGCTTACTCTTTTATCGTCAATAAAGATCATTTTGACTTGACTTGACTTGACAGCTTATTCTTTAACCCTCAATAAAGATTGAGCTCCGTTTGACTTGACTTGACTCTCTGACACACACATACCACCCCCGATCCACCCACCACCCCATCGAGGACCAAACGTCCACCACAAACAAACTACAAACTACAAACCATTCCGGCCAGAGCTCCGTTCATAGAGGACAGCAGGCTCCAGCGGGAATTCCCGAAGAGGCCCGTCTTCTGAATCGCCAGCATGACGAATGCGGACGTGGAGCCCGAGATGACCGTGTTGACCACCGAGAGGGACACTGTGTCCCCGCTGTCCTTGCCGCTGATTGTCCCCAGGGACCCTCCGTTGAAGGCCAGGAACCCGAAGAGCAGGATGAAGCCTCCCAGGGCCGCGAACTGGAAACGATGTTTTATTATAACCTTTAACTCTCTCTAGGACACAGACGCCAAATTCGACCAAATTTTGTCAACTCATGCAGCCCGTATGCGCCGATTGCGCCCGCTGAACGCCAGGTCTAGTAGTTTCACTTTCACTTTCTCCCTACCCACAATGCAATATATTAAGTTAGTTCTTCCTGTTCCTGACTCTCGCTGGTCCGTTTTTGGTTCTTACAGCAAGGGAAAGCACCCACTAGTCTTTTTGAACGGATTTTTCGAAGTGACCCCAAATTTTGTTCTTCTTTCCACGTGACGTGACGCAGTATTGACTCGGCGCGATGCTCGGAGCGCCATTACGGATTTTTAAAATTCCAATTCATGGTTTGTTGTGTGACAGTGTGTTAGCTTTGGAATAATAATATCATCATTGCTATTCAATATGCATCTTTCAGAAATGAAATGTGAGTTAGACTTTATTCTGGGTGATTTTTTTAATGAAAAGATTTGGTGTGACGTTCGGAGTTTTTTGTTGTTGCAAAGAAACACGTGGAGATCACCAGGAAAACACCTCTTTACAGAGATCGCAACACTCACTTTGCTCTGGTTTCCTATAGAAATCAAACCGTCAAATCGGCGATTCCTCCTTGGCGGGGGTGCTGGAAGTCAAATTATTTCAGTGAAAGAGAAGGCATGTGGCTTCTCTTTTCTAATGGCCGCCTGAGTCGCTTAGACCAAATCACGAAATTTCCACAATGCAAGCCTTTTTACTTACAGATTACCAAAACGAGTTTCGCTCACAACAAAGGAAATAGCTCCAATTTTTTGTTTTTACTGCACTACAAACAGAAAAAAAAGCTTCAACCACTTTGAGTGGCCTTCACCCACCCCGTCCAAAATGGCTTCTCTCTCCGGCAACTCCGCCAAGGAGGAATCGCTGTTTTGACGGTTTCATTTATAGGAAACCAGAGCAAAGTGAGTGTTCCGATCCTTGAAAAGGCTGTCTTTCTGGTGATCTCGACGTGTTTCTTGCAAAAACTCATCCGTCAGAGTGTCCCTTTAAGAAAGAATGGTGTAAGTGATGACTGCTGTACCTTTTGGATTTATACTAAGGT
>CM065697.1:30935723-30938223 GCA_017654935.2 Phymorhynchus buccinoides
CCAGCCACCCAACCATAATCAATCCATCCACCCACCAATCTTCCTATTCATCCATCCATCCATCCATACATACATCCTACAACCCGCCCATTAATTATCCAAACCACCCATCCAACCAGGTCGTAGAAGTCTCCCATCCATCCACCCATCACCTCCTTCAACCTTCTCATCCATCCCTCCAGCCAGCCAGCCAACCATCCATCCACCATCTTTTCCGTCCATGCATCACCCAATAAAAGATGAGTCTCCATGCATACACACAACCATCCAAATCCATCAACCCAACCATCCACATCCATCAATCCATCCACCCAACCATCCAAATCCATCCATCCATCCATCCACCCAGCCATCCACATCCATCCACCCAACCATCCAAATACATCCATCCATCCAAATCCATCAATACATCCACCCAACCATCCACATCCATCCATTCATCTACCCAACCATCCAAATCCATCCATCCATCCACCCAAATCCATCCATCCTGCGCCATCCACCCAACCATCCATCCATCCATCCACCCAAGCAAGGAAATCCATCCATCCATCCACCCAACCATCCAAATCCATCCATCCTGGCCTTCCACCCAACCATCCAAATCCATCCATCCAACCAACGAAATCCATCCATCCAACCATCCAACTCCATCCATCCATCCAAATCCATCCACCCAACCATCCAAATCCATCCATCCAACCATCCAAATCCATCCACCCAACCATCCATCCATCCATCCATCCATCCAAATCCATCCACCCAACCATCCAAATCCATCGGCACCCAACCATCCACTGAATCCATCCACCCAAATCCATCCATCCATCCATCCACCCAAGCATCCAAATCCATCCACCCATCCATCCATCCACCCAACCATCCAAAGCCATCCACCCAACCATCCATCCACCCAACCATGCCAAATCCATCCAGCCATCCAAAGCAATCCACCCAAACCATCCAAATCCATCCATCCATTCATCACACCTTAATCATCCAAATCCATAACCATCCATGCCAACCAACAATCATCTTCTGTCTCCCCCTCCTTCTCCTCCTCTTCCTCCCCCTCCGCTTTCTTCCTCCCTCTCCTCAAATCCTCTTCCTCCTCCTCCTCCTCCTCCTCCTAACTCCTCTTCCTCCTCCTCCTCCTCATCATCATCACCTGATAATAGACGACGGTCTCCTCCAGTCCATCCCCATCCAGGTCGTAGGTGTCTCCCTTAGCCAGCCAGCCCTCCGCGGTCCACGCCCAGTGGGTGACCACCGTCCATGCATCACCCAATAAAAGATGAGTCTCCATGCATACACACAACCATCCAAATCCATCAAGCCAACCATCCACATCCATCAATCCATCCACCCAACCATCCAAATCCATCCATCCATCCATCCACCCAGCCATCCACATCCATCCACCCAACCATCCAAATACATCCATCCATCCAAATCCATCAATACATCCACCCAACCATCCACATCCATCCATTCATCTACCCAACCATCCAAATCCATCCATCCAACCACCCAAATCCATCCATCCTGGCCTTCCACCCAACCATCCACATCCATCCACCCAAGCAAGGAAATCCATCCATCCATCCACCCAACCATCCAAATCCATCCATCCATCCATCCACCCAACCATCCAAATCCATCCATCCAACCAACGAAATCCATCCAGGCCCAACCATCCACTCCATCCATCCATCCAAATCCATCCACCCAACCATCCAGATCCATCCATCCAAATCCATCCACCCAACCATCCATCCATCCATCCACCCAACCATCCAAATCCATCCACCCAACCATCCAAATCCATCCATCCATTCATCCACACAATCATCCAAATCCATCCATCCATCCATCCACCCAATCATCCAAATCCATCCATCCATCCATCCACCCAACCATCCAAATCCATCCACCCAACCATCCATCCACCCAACCATCCAAATCCATCCATCCATCCAAATCCATCCACCCAACCATCCAAATCCATCCATCCATTCATCCACCTAATCATCCAAATCCATCCATCCATCCACCCAACCATCATCTTCTTCTCCCCCCTCCTTCTCCTCCTCTTCCTCCTCCACCTCCTCTTCTCCTCCTCCTCCTCTCCTCTTCCTCCCTCCTCCTCTTCCTCCTCCTCCTCCTCCTTCTCCTCCTCCTCCTCATCATCATCACCTGATAATAGACGACGGTCTCCTCCAGTCCATCCCCATCCAGGTCGTAGGTGTCTCCCTTAGCCAGCCAGCCCTCCGCGGTCCACGCCCAGTGGGTGACCACCGGGTAGATGAACCCTATGCATCATGACCACCAGGAGTTCAAATAGATCACATTAGTAGGGGAGACGCATCGATATAGTACCTGCCATGCGATTCGTAGGCCTACCACCTGGTTTCCTAGCAAACGGTAGAAGATTGAGGGTTAATGATTGAGTGGGAAGTTTGGACAAAGGAATGGGAAATATTTCATCACAACCAAAAAT
>CM065697.1:30948223-30953223 GCA_017654935.2 Phymorhynchus buccinoides
AAAGAATCCAGGGGGATAGTGTCCGGTTACCCATTGAAAGGCCTTAAATTGGGGTCTATTATCCAAAGACCCTATTGTCTTAGTCTTGGGAAGTAAGGATAGACCTTATTTCATATATGCCACAGAAGAATCCCCAGATACTGCAGATGGATTTTGTTCTCTACCCAGGTAAATTCAATGGACTTTTTTTGGCTGAAATATGGCTGGCGGTGAAAGGGTTAAGGACAATAAATGTTGATTGATTTGATTTGATTGATTGATTGATTTGATTTGATTGATTGATTGATTGATTTGATTTGAAATCACTGTGGTGCTAAAATGCGATTTTGCCGGTAAAAGGGTTACAGAATTATAAAAAAATATACTTAGCATGCTCGGATGTTGGTAGACTGCTGTGGTGTGACTAAGGGACCCATATAGAACTCAAAACTGGCAAAATACCTTTTAAAGGAATGTGTTTGCACAGGGGGTAGGGGAAGACGGGGTAAAAAGCGCATGGGCGGGTAAGAAGCCCACCCCAATTATCTCATGAAATAAAAGAAGATTTCAGTCAAATTTGCCCATGAAACGAATGCTAGACATTAACGCTCGTCTCATGGGCAAAATGAGACTGAAATTTGCTTCATTTCATGAGATCATTGGGGTGGGCTTCTTACCCGCCCATGCGCTTTTTACCCCGTCTTCCCCT
This sequence comes from Phymorhynchus buccinoides, assembly GCA_017654935.2. Lineage (NCBI taxonomy): Eukaryota > Metazoa > Mollusca > Gastropoda > Neogastropoda > Raphitomidae > Phymorhynchus > Phymorhynchus buccinoides. The sequence continues at coordinate 30,948,912 of CM065697.1, forward strand.
ATATTTGGACGTTTTATTACCGAGCTACTGGACATTTCGTGAAATAGGCCTAAGCGACTCAGGCGACCACTAGAAAAGAGAAGGCACATGCCTTCTCTTTCACTGGGAACATCTGACTTCCAGTACATCCGCCTAAGGAGGAATCGCCGATTTGACGGTTTGATTTCTAGGAAACCAGAACAAAGTAAGTTGCGATCTCTGTAAAGGGAGTTTTTTTTTTAGTGATCTCGATTTGTTTTTTGCAAAAACTCGTTTCGTCAAGGTGCCCCTTTAACACAAAACGTCTACTTAAATGCATTGTTGTTCTGTTATCGGTTAGATGAAGGAGGATACATTAAATAAAAGAGGACAGAATTGTAGGCCTACTCACAGTACCCCCCGTGGGGATACCGGGGGGTCTTTTGCATAAATAGTTCCCCCACCTTCTGGAAGTTCTGTGCTTGTAACTTCCTCTAATCTGTCACTCCCTTTGACTCTGCCTTTTCCCCTTTGCTTACTGTCATCTACTAATATCTTTCTGCCTTACCCTGGTCCATTCTCCCTGCCTTTTTTTTTTCACGAAACGCTTTCAAAAACATTTCCTCCAAGCTGAAGTCTTGCTGGGCCTAACTATTTGTTAGTTATGCGCATAACGGCAGCATGACGCATCTGCGCTCATAATGGACAGGAAACCTGTCTGAGCGATCGAAGAAGAGGAAGAAGAAGAAGTACTCACGGTAGACAATTATGCCCATCACAATGAGGAAAAACTGGTCCACTTGAATCTTGAGGTTTTCAAACTCTTCGTCGCTCACAGCCATTTTGTCTTCCTTTCCTTTTCTTTTCTTTTCTGCTTCTTTCTTTTGCAGCTTTTTTGTTTGTGGCACAAGCCACAAACCTATAACTCACTTTGTCTGTCTGTCTGTCGGTCTGTCGGTCGGTCCAAAATTATCGCACTTCAAATCGAGGCTGCACTTCAAATTGAGGCTGCTCTTTAAAATGATGTTTCGTTTTCGATTGTCGCACGCCACAAACGATTGCGAATCCGCGCTTGTTTCTTAATGTCCACCCTCTGTCCTCGATTAAATCACCCTGCAAGCCATTTCTGATTGTCAAGCAGTTCAATAGAACAATCTTCGTTTTTTTGTGGCTGTGATATTCTAGTCTTCAAAACTAGATAATATAAGGTGCACTGGAATCACAAGCCCCAAACTGAGCCAACGAGCTAGATCGCAGAGCTCGCGACTAATACTAATGAATAGTTAATACAAAATGCAAGTGTGGATGGGTGGGGGTCGGGGGGGGGGGGGGGGGGGGTGGGGGGGGGGGGGGGGGGGGGGGGGGGGGGGGGGGGGGGGGGGGGGACGGGAAGTTAAGTATGGTATGGTAATTGCAATGGCAATAACCTTTAAAGGGGCAATCTGACGGGTGAGTTTTTGTAAGAAACGTGTCGAGATCGCAAGGAAAACACCCGTGACAGAGATTGCAACACTCACTTTGCTCTGATTTCCTAGAAATCAAACCGTCAGATCGGCGATTCCTCCTTGGCGGAGGTGCTGGAAGTTAAATGATTTCACCCAAAGAGAAGGCTTTTGCCGTCTCTTTTCAAATGGCCGCCTGAGTTTAGACCAAATCGTTTGCAAGAACGTTTCGCAATACAAACCTTTTCTTAAATTATTTTTAAAATTTTATATAGTTTATCTACAGGAGTTTCGCTCACAACAACGGAAATAGCTCCTTTTTTTTTTTTTTTACTGCACTACAAAAAAGAAAACGCTTCAACCACAATGGGATTGGCCTCCACCCACCCCATCCAAAGTGGCTTCTCTCTCCAGCATCTCCGCCAAGGAGGAATCGCCGTTTTGACGGTTTAATGTTTAGGAAACCAGAGCAAAGTGTGTGTTCCGATCCTTGAAAAGGCTGTCTTTCTGGTGACCTCGACATGTTTCTTGCAAAAACTCATCCGTCAGGGTGCCCCTTTAATTTATTCAGCTTACAGTTTTGTCAACATGAAGTCAAGTGCAGCGTTGGGGTGAAAAGAAAAGTAAAAAAAAATAACGCATCTATATTTAGCTCTCAAGTAAAGGAAAGGGGGCTAATTTGTACCTGGGGGTAAATAGGAATTGTTCGGAAATAATTAACGGGAGTAAATTCATGGTGTGTGGGAGTGATCTTGCCTAATTCGATCGGTCAAACAAGGGAAGTAACTCAGTCTACCATCAGCTCTCGTAGCCTATCGACTCGTGTGTTTGAGCAGACATACAGCACTTTTATCACCGTGCGTCATTCTAAAAAATATATATCATTTATATTCCTACGGCACATTTTTCATGTTTTATCAGTTTGTGGCCACTGGCCAGCCCTAATTTTTCTTTAAAAAATGTTTGCAAGTCGCTGACTCGCATCCTGCGGTTTCAAGCTTCGACGCCACTGTTGCATTGTTGCTATGGTATTTGACCGAGTAATGGAGGTAATCAACTCTAATTTTCACGAAGTGCTATCCCAAAAGGGAGATAAACAAAAGTGTGACAACTACCGTCCCATATCTTTATTGAGTTGTATAGGTAAAGTTATGGAAAAATGTGTGCAAAAACATGTCTTCAAATACCTTACCGACAAGAACCTTTTAACCACAGCACAATCTGGATTTATCCCCAACGCTCTACCGTCTATCAGTTGTTAGGTATTTATGACGACTTTTGCAAATTTTTAGATTCTAAGACAACAGGGCAGGTAGTTTTCTTTGACATATCTAAGGCGTTTGACAAAGTATGGCACCAAGCTTTGCTGTACAAACTCTTTGCACTTGGTATTCGTGGACAGTTGCTTGAGTGGTTTGCCGACTATTTAAGGGAGCGCACGCAAGCAGTTGTTCTAAAAGGTAGTAAATCCCCTTATCTCCCTGTGTCGGCAGGCGTCCCTCAAGGTTCTGTCCTCGGACCTCTACTCTTTCTTGTCTATATTAATGATATTGTAAATGACATTGAATCTATCATCAAGCTTTTTGCTGATGATACTAGTATGTATTTAGGCCTTGAAAATACTGACATACGAACAGAAATTTTAAATTCGGATTTAGAAAAGATTAACAGATGGGCATCAACATGGAAAGTTAAATTTAATCAAACCAAAACTGAATTGATGACAATCTCTAACAAAGCACTTCCTCACACACAACCATTAATATTTAACGATGTAGTACTTCAAGAGACAGACAACCACAAACATCTAGGAGTTATCATTCAAAATAATTGCAAGTGGAATCTCCATATCAAATCTATTCTATCTAAGTGTCGCACACTTGTTGCTTGCCTTAGGTCATACAAGTTCTTTTTTGGCGTTAACAGCGGAACTAAAAGCATCAAAGAAGATACTGACTACATTTTTTATATAGTGATTTGGCTACCACTTTGTAATATTTCAAAGGAAATGGTTGTTGGCTTTCTGTGATAATTATGTTCTTTGAAATAAGGTAGGTGAAATTGACTAAAAATGAACTCCTTTTGTTCGAGTATATTGTACCACCAGTGTGTGTACTGTGTGTGTGTGTGTGTGTGTGTGTGTGTGTGTGTGTGGTGTGGTGTGTGTGTGTGTGTGTGTGTGTGTGTGTGTGTGTGTGTGTGTGTGTGTGTGTGTGTGTGTGATCCTAATTTGTATGGTTAAAAAATAACTGGCAACGCAATTTGCTTACAAAAAAGATATCACTGATCATAATCAGGTTTATTTGAGGCTCTCTCCTTGTTACCTTAGGCCATGTACACACATAAGCGGATATTCCATGCGGAAACCCGTGCGCAATCCATAAATAAGTCAAAGAAAGTAAGGAAAATATTTGCGCGCGCGTCCGAATTTCCCCTATATGCGTAAACTATTATCCTTCTTTCTTCAACTTATTTAGGGTTTTCCGCACGGAATTTACGCGTCTAATGTGCACCTGGCCTAAATTGAAAACATTTCTATAGTTTTAAGTGGTTTTTTTGAGAGTAAAATGAAAACATGTTACATGCTTATGACACAGTCATGCTAAATATTGAGAAGCATGAGTTATTGGGGAGGCATGGCCCTAACACAACCTGTTTTCAACACTTTATTGTAGGTTGAATGAATGAAACTCTGTTTAACGTCCTCCGGTCTGGAACAGACACATACAAATCAAATCAAATCAATCAATCAAAACATCTTGATTATCTCTAAAAAGAGAAATTGCGTCCAGGTGCCACGATTATAACATAGACATTGACATTAAACATACAATAAATTTAATACATTGAACGGTTGTAATATCGCAAAGAAGATTAAAGGTATGCATTAAAATATTTACAAGGTTAATAAA
>CM065697.1:30958223-30963223 GCA_017654935.2 Phymorhynchus buccinoides
AAACTGAGGTCACCATGAGAGCAGGACATGCAAAGCCACAGAATTTGAGACATATTTTTTCAATGATTGATGGAAATGAGGCGGATGACTATGATGATAATGATGATGCTATGGAGTTCCGTATCGGTCTGAGACTACATATATGACAGGGCTGCATTCTACACTTCCTTTCATTATGATATCCCGGCGTTAACCAGGCCCGATAACTACAGACACCTGCTGTGTTGTTCTTGAAATTAGAGCAATACTCTCGAATCGCATCCGTTAAGCGGATGAAGCTCGACTGTGTGGCTTCAGTCTTCCCATTGAGCCCATAGCCACTCACTCTGGGTAGGAGTCGGTCCAGGACCGAAAAACCCTCGCCTCTGATGGGATTCGAACCCGTGACCTCTAAGCCAGTAGTCCGCGATGCTAACCACTACGCCACGGCGGCTGGTTAAACAATCATTCCAATTCAAAAAGTAGGATACTTTAGGGTCGTACCCTGGAAATAATAGAAAGCAACAACAACAACAGCAACAACAAAACTGCACTGTTTAACATGTTTCTGATTAGCCCTCTCGTTATCTTTTTTCTTTACAGAACAACAAAAATGTTTATATGCCATGGACGATTTCTAGTCTATATTCAAATAAGAAAAGCAAACCCCAGAATCTACTACAAAACTTTCAGAATCAACACAGCGTTGGGATGGATAGCATGGACATTTATAATCCTGCAGGGGGGAACAAAATGGCTAGTTACATAGGCGTGGTCTCCAAAAATGGCTAGTTACATAGGCGTGGTCTCCAAAAATGGCTAGTTACATAGGTGTGGTCTCCAAAAATGGCTAGTTACATAGGCGTGGTCTCCAAAAATGGCTAGTTACATAGGCGTGGTCTCCAAAAATGGCTAGTTACATAGGCGTGGTCTCCAAAAATGGCTAGTTACATAGGCGTGGTCTCCAAAAATGGCTAGTTACATAGGCGTGGTCTCCAAAAATGGCTAGTTACATAGGCGTGGTCTCCAAAAATGGCTAGTTACATAGGCGTGGTCTCCAAAAATGGCTAGTTACATAGGCGTGGTCTCCAAAAATGGCTAGTTACATAGGCGTGGTCTCCAAAAATGGCTAGTTACATAGGCGTGGTCTCCAAAAATGGCTAGTTACATAGGCGTGGTCTCCAAAAATGGCTAGTTACATAGGCGTGGTCTCCAAAAATGGCTAGTTACATAGGCGTGGTCTCCAAAAATGGCTAGTTACATAGGCGTGGTCTCCAAAAATGGCTAGTTACATAGGCGTGGTCTCCAAAAATGGCTAGTTACATAGGCGTGGTCTCCAAAAATGGCTAGTTACATAGGCGTGGTCTCCAAAAATGGCTAGTTACATAGGCGTGGTCTCCAAAAATGGCTAGTTACATAGGCGTGGTCTCCAAAAATGGCTAGTTACATAGGCGTGGTCTCCAAAAATGGCGCCTTTTCTTCATCGGGTCCTTCCTCCTCCCGCTGCGCATGATCGCTGCATTTGCTCATCATTTCCGCTTCCGGGTTCTCGTAGGCAAAAGCGTTGACTGCCCCTAGCGTCACGGAGTGTCTCCTGATGTAACCTGGGGACAGCACACATTGTATGAACCTCAGAAACAAACTCAGTTAACGTTAACTTTATGGTTTAAATAGCATTTTATTTCTCAAAGTCACAAATGAAAATCAACAATGATCATTAGATAGGGCAACGCTAACTTTATGAATTGTTCTGTGTTCTGAAAAGAAGAAAATAATAAAATGTGCTGATGATTTACTTTTTCTCCCAATGGGGGAGGGGCAGTGCCTTATGCAAAGACAGCTGTTTCGATCTGTGAAGATCTCATCAGTTTGCATGATCGGCCTGCAATTTGACTGTCCAGTGGATGTCAACTTGAGCAATAAGACATTCTACAGAGGATCAGCCAGGCGTGACGGCTGAGTCATGTCTTTGTCACAATTATCTCAATCGATGACGGCCCCCACAAGGCTCTAGGCGAGTCGTGTGCCGTTGTTGCGCTCTTTGTTACATGTTGAGCAAAAAAGGGGTGTGATGTGATTCTGACGTGTTTACAAAAATCAAATATAATGTAATGCAGCAAAAAGCGCTTTTTCTGAATGTGCCTTTTCCCAGTTATTACATACAACAAGCTTTAAATCAATACCAAACACTGTATATCTTATTTATCCCACAAAATTCGGCTGATTCTTTTGTTACCAGCCGCGAACGAAGAGAGCCAAGCTGGTAATGTTTTCAGTGCATTCTGAAGCCGACTATCTGACTATGTGACAATGTTAACACGATAACGTTTGAACTGAGGGATCTAGTACGCTCACATTTTGCATGCGGATAGGTACTAATAATATCTAGGCCACGTTTGAAAGCGAAGGTCATAGGTCCAGGATCAATGTCACTGGAGCCGAAAATGCTACTGAACACCTGGCACAATAACGAAGGGACCTAGGATGCTCAAAGTTTGCATGCTGGTAGGTACTTAAGATATCTAGGCCATGTTCAAACGTGAAGGTCATAAGTCAAAGGTCAAGGTCACTGGCGCCGAAAATACTGCCGAACACTTGGCACGATAACGATTGAACAGAGGGACCTAGGATGCTCAAATACTGCATGCCGATAGGTACTAAGAATATCTTGGCAAAATTAAAAAATGAAGGTCATAGGTCAAAGGTCAAGGTCAATGGAGCCAAAACTGCTGCCGAGCACCTGGCACGATAACGTTTGAATGCAGGGACCTAAGACACTCAAATTGTGCTTGCGGATAGGTACTAAGGATATCGAGACCAGGTTCGAAAATCAAGGTCATAGGTCAAAGTTCAAGGTCACTGGCGCCGAAAATGCTGCTGCGCGGCTAGCGTCTAGCCAAACTATTAAAAACACAAGGGGATTAAGATTAAGATTAAAACCATAACCCCGTCCACACTTAAGGCCTTATCAGGGCTGTCACCACGTTATCAATCTTGCCACGCAATATTAAAATCCCGATATCGCTACGTATCCATAACACTACCAAGATAAATCAGTACGGCAATCACTACGTATCGATAACACTACCGGGGTAAATCAATACAGCAACTAAAGGTAGCATAGAACAGACAATTACACAATTTGCTGAGGACACGCAATTACTAAACATTGGAGATCAAGAGTCATTTGAACGAACTATTCAAATCTGAAATAACTTTGGTGAAGTCTCTGGAATGCTTATGAACAATGAAAAAACGCAAGCTGTCTGGCTGGGAAGCCAAAAACGATCAAAAAGAAAATATTGCCCACATTTGAAAATGACATGGAACCCTTCTGAATTTAAAAGACTTGGTATTTGGTTCACACAAGACTTAAAAGAATGTGAAACGTTGAATTATAATGACAAATTTATAGAAATTAAAATATTATTTAGAATCTGGTCTCAAAGACTGTTAACCCCTCTAGGTAGAGAAGCGGTTTTAAAATCACTGATACTATCAAAACTAATACATCTCTGGATGCAACTTCCCAACCCACCAACTCAGTTTATGCAAAACCTTCAAAAACTATGCTGTAATTTGTTTGGAATAGAAAACCGGATAAAATAAGTAGAAAGACAGCAGTAAAACCAGTTAAATTAGGGGGCGTAAACATTCCTGACATAAAGTCGTATATCACAGCCTTAAAACTCTCATGGATTAAAACATTAAACACTACTAATCATAAATGGAAAAGCATAGCGGTTTATGCATACCCTTTTATTAAATATCTTCAATGTTGTGGCTCTGCTCTGACTTGGAAAGCTAAGAAAATCAATCCCTTTTGGACACGGGTATTTGATGCTTATAGTGTATTTTCTTGTCACGTAATGCCTGAAAATTCAGCTGAATTATTAGCGGAACCTGTTTTTTACAATGAGAATATTAAAGTAGGTAACAGTACGATTAGACATAAAAAAAACTAATCGAAAAAGGATTGGGCTACATTAGAAATTTTGTAAATAAAAATGGAGCTTTTGTGACATATGAAGAATTTGTTAAAGATTTAGACTTTAGAATAGATGTTATTACATTTAATGGTTGGATTTCCTCTATTAGACAATACATAGTAAAAACACAAATTGATTAAAAAAAATAATTGTGGTCGATATACTGATGCCACGGGTATGGAAAATTGTATTTAGTGTATACAAAGGTGTAAAATTATATTATGAGCATTTGATTTCGGATGAAATTGAACCAAACTGCTGCTCAAAATGGAAGTATAAACTAAATGTTGATATAACCTGGAAAAAAGTATGTTATAAAGTTCAAAAAATTAAAGACATAAAATTAAAATGGTTCCAAATAAGGATCATCCATAGAATTATAGCTACAAATGTTGTTTTGAATGCCATGGGTTTAACAAATTCGGTATTGTGTTCCCTATGTAAACAGGAAAGAGACTCAGTTGAACATTATTTGAGGAATTGCAAATACGTGAAAGATTTTTGGAAATCACTGCAAAATCTGATTAATACAAAATGTGACAATGTTATGTTATGAACATCAACATTTCTTGTAATCTGGTTCTGTTTGGAGTACAAAAATTTGTGAAAACCGATATAATTTTTGACTTTATTCTATTGTTTGCCAAATGGTTTATTTATAAATGTAAAATTGAAAGGCGCATACCTGATTTGGTGGGATTCAGAAAATCGTTAAAAAATAGATACTTAGTAGGAAAACACAATGCTACTTTACAAACTAACCTGTCAAAATTCTTTTTGGAATGGAATTTATATGAATCTTTTTTTCCTCCATGATAACACTTAACCTGTACACACATTATCAATAGTTATGATACCTGTACCCATTATTAATATTAATATTGTGAAAAGTGCCTTTTGATGTTGGATAACTGTGACGGGGTGTGTCACGCGCGTCCCACTTTATAGCATGTTTCCTCATTTGATGTTATACTTTGTTGTTCACAATGTTATGTATGTATGTTTGTATGAATGTTTATTGTTTAAGTATGT
>CM065697.1:30968223-30974661 GCA_017654935.2 Phymorhynchus buccinoides
CTCACTCGCTCTGCGCTACAAAACAATGACAAAAACAAATGTGTGCCCATACCGGGAAACGAATCCGTGACGTTTGCGTTAGTAGTTAAAGGGGCACCCTTACGGATGCGTTTTTGTAAGAAACACGTCCAGATCACCAGGAAAACACCCTTTACAGAGATTGCAACACTCACTTTGCTCTGGTTTCCCAGAAATCAAACCGTCAAATCGTCGATTCCTCCTTGGCAGAGGTGCTGGAAGTCAAATTAATTCACCCAAAGAGACGGCGTGTGCGTGTGCCGTCTCTTTTTTAATGGCCGCCTGAGTTAGACCAAATCGTTTGCACGAACTTTTCGCAATACAAGCCTTTTTATTTTTTATTTTTAAATTTTATACAGTTTATCTAAAAGGAGTTTCGCTCACAACAAAGGAAATAGCTCCATTTTTTTTTTTTTTTTACTGCACTACAAAAAAATGAAAACGCTTCAACCACAATGAGTGACCTTCACCCACCCCATCCAAAATGGCTACTCTCTCCGGTCATCTCCGCCAAGGAGGAATCGACGTTTTGGCCGTTTAATTTCTAAGAAACCGGAGAGCAAAGTGAGTGTTCCGATCCTTGAAAAGGCTGTTTTTCTGGTGATCTCGACGTGTTTCTTGCAAAAACTCATCCGTCAGGGTCCGCCTTTAACGACTTACCAACGAAGCTATTCTGGCTCTTACTGTGACTGGCCATTTGTAGGGGAAGACGGGGTAAAAAGCGCATGGGCGGGTAAGAAGCCCACCCCAATTATCTCATGAAATAAAGAAAATGTCAGTCAAATTTGCCCATGAGACGAATGCTAGACATTAACGCTCGTCTCATGGGCAAAATGAGACTGAAATTTGCTTCATTTCATGAGATAATTGGGGTGGGCTTCTTACCCGCCCATGCGCTTTTTACCCCGTCTTCCCCTAACGTTATATAGCTAAAGCAGCGACTTCCCTTCCTCGGTTCGCATGCACTTTGTACTCTCATTTCAAAGCAAATTTGGTTCAAACTACAACATTGCAACATTGTCCAGAATTGTTTTTAACAAAAAACATAACTACCACTGTAATAGAAACTCTGTATCCAAGCACCTCTCTCTCTCTCTCTCTCTCTCTCTCTCTCTCTCTCTCTCTCTCTCTCTCTCTCTCTCTCTCTCTCTCTCTCACTCTCTCTCTCTCTCTCTCTCTCTCTCTCTCTCTCTCTCTCTCTCTCTCTCTCCCTCTCTCTCTCTCTCTCTCTCTCTCTCTCTCTCTCTCTCTCTCTCCAAGGACAGATTGTAAGAATAGGCATCGCCTAAAATCTTTATCCTTGTTAAATAAAGTTTTACAGTGTTCAGTGCTCAGTGCTCAGTGTTCTCTCTCTCTCTCTTCTCTCTCTCTCTCTCTCTCTCTCTCTCTCTCTCTCTCTCTCTCTCTCTCTCTCTCTCTCTCTCTCTCTCTCTCTCTCTCTCTATCTCTCTCTCTCTCTCTTCTCTCTCTATTACTCTCTCCTATTCTTACTCTCCTAAAAACAAATTACTAACTCCGAATATCTCTGCCTCGTCCTTTAGGTACATATATACATACATACATACAACCATACATTCATACATACATACATACATACATACATACATGCATACATACATACATACATACATACATATACATACATACATACATACATACATACATACATACATACATACATACATACATACATAGTACATACATACATATCAATTAGTTTAATGCAAATTTGGTAAAATATACACAAATGCATCATTGTCCAGAAAATTTCGAACAAAATTTAGCAATCATATAATAAAGTGTATCTGTGTGTGTGTGTCTGTGTGTTTGTGTCTATGTGTGTGTGTGTGTGTGTGTGTGTGTGTGTGTGTCTGAAACACAAAACGGGCCTTATAACGCCGTTTTTTTTTTCGACCGAATCGCTTCAAATTTGCTATGAGCCCTAACGGGGCGATGGCAACGGCAGCCGAGGCGGCCGTGTCATTCGCGCGGTTTGGCAAATGCGCGAAACGCGTATCCGCCGGCCTCTCGGCGCCCGTATCTCCGGTATTGGACGGATTGCCTTCGAATTGGGAAGGTAGATGACCGGAGACGGGGACTATCTATGTGCCAAACCGGAAGCGAATCGATTCATAAACGCGCGCGATATACGCCGCTTCACCTTTTCACAAATAACTCCGCCGTTTCTTCACCGAATCGCTTCAAATTTGCTGTCAGGCTTGCTGTTGCCAAGGCAAAGCCTGGCATCAAATAGGAAGAGAATCGGGAGAGCGTGTCACTCTCAGAGCAGCGCCAACGGGAAACGGGGCCTTATAACTCCACCGTTTCTTAACCGAATCGCTTCAAATTTGCTGTACTCGGCGTTACCAGTACTTGGCGTTACCGTTACTAGGCGTAGCCGTTACTAGGGAGAGCGCATCACTCTCACAGCAGCGCCAACGGGAAACGGGGCCTTATAACTCCGCCTTTTCTTAACCGAATCGCTTCAAATTTGCTGTACTCAGCGTTACCAGTACTTGGCGTTACCGTTACTAGTAACAATAACAATATCAGCATCCTCTCCTTTCTATCTTTTGTCTGTCAAAGACACTAGTTATATTGGCAGTTACCCTGTATGACAGTCTCCAGCTGCCCAGACTCCAGCACTCTGATGATCTGCTCGATGTGGCCATGACCGTAAGCCTCCAGGGGGTAGGCGGGCTCCCCGTGCTTGGGGATGTCCAGACCTGGGGGGTTATGATTGATTACACTGACAAGGTGACTCAACATAACGAGCGTCCTTGGCAGGAAATAAGAAAAAAGTAGGTAGCGCATTAGTAGGAAATGGCAATCTCTCTGTCTCTGTCTCTCTCTGTCTTTTGTCTCTCTCTCTTTGTCTCTCTCTGTCTCTGTGTCTCTCTCTCTCTCTCTCTCTCTCTCTCTCTCTCTCTCTCTCTCTCTCTCTCTCTCTCTCTCTCTCTCTCTCTCTCTCTCTCTCTCTCTCTCTCTCTCCGCGGGCCCTGATGGAATTATTGGTGAGGTCTTTAAAAACTATAGTTCTGTCATTGCTCCTTTCTTAGTCTTGTTGTTTAATGTCATGTTTTCTTCAGGTTCCTTTCCTCTGCAATGGTCTGAAGCCATTATACAACCTTTGTTTAAAAAGGGTGATAGAAATAGTCCTGATAATTATCGCGGTATATCTTTGTTAAATATTTGTAGTAAGTTATATAGCCACATCTTGAATGCCAGGTTGAACAAATGGATCGAAAATAACAATATTATTAACGATTGTCAGGCAGGGTTTCGAAAAAAGTATATCACTGTTGATCATGTTTTCACATTATTTGCCATGGTTCAGAAACAATTAATATTACATAAAAAATTATATGTCGCTTTCATCGATTTTAGAAAAGCTTTCGACTCAGTGGTACGGTCAAAATTATGGGACGTTCTAAAGAAAAGGGGTATTCGTGGAAAAATGTATCGGGCTATTGTTAGTATATATGATATTGTACAAGCAAGAGTAAGAGCTGGAGGTGATTTAACTGATTGTTTCATGTGTCCCATAGGTTTAAAGCAGGGAGAAATATGTAGTCCAGTTTTATTTTCTTTATTTATTAATGAGTTGGCTGAAGACATTGTGAGGAGGGGAAAACATGGGGTTCAACTTATTCCTGACTTCTTGGAAATTCTCATACATATGTTTGCTGATGATGTTCTTTTAATCTCTGATTCCATTGCTGGTTTACAAAATCAATTGAATGCATTATATGACTCAGCAAAAAGGCTGGGTCTGATCGTGAATTTAGATCAATCTAATATTGTAATTTTTCGAAATGGTGGCTATGTTTCTGTGCAAGAAAAGTGGTTTTATGGTCAAAAGGAATTATCAATTGTGAATATGTATAAATACTTAGGAGTTATTATGTCAACTAGGCTCTCCTTTACACATACATTGAATGATCTTGCGAGTCGAGCAAGGAAGGGTGTAATAAATATTCTTAGGTTATTGTGGTCTTTTGGAGAAAAATCACCTGCTATATTTTTTAAACTTTTTGACTCTCAAATCCAGCCCATGCTTAGCTATGGGGCTGAAGTTTGGGGCATGGTTGGAAATCTAGATATTATCGAAAAAGTTCACTTATTCGCGCTAAAAAGATTCTTAAATGTTAGTATAAGAACCCCTAACGCTATGATTTATGGCGAGTTAGGTCGTTTCCCCTTGTCTATAAATCTGTGTAAAAAATGTATTAAATTCTGGCTAAGAATTTTGAAAATGCCTTCAGACCGACTGCCATACACATCTTATAAAATGTTACTACATTATCACAATAGCAACAGGAACACCTGGGCTTCCACAATTTGTTTCTTTCTGTACAAACATGGTTTTAATGAAGTGTGGGAAAATCAGGGGGTTGGGGATGAGAAAGCTTTTTTTGAAAACATTAAGAAATAGGTTAGTTTATGAATATAAAATGCAATGGTCTAACGCAATGGAGCAAAGCGATCGTTTTCAGCTTTACCGTACATTTAAAAGTGATCTTATTTTATCCCCTTACTTGCAGATCGTTCATCATCTTAAAGCCAGAATCTGTTTGATCAGGTTGAGATTAGGTGTTTCTCAACTAAATGTACACAAGCGTCGTTTTTACAGAAATGTCACAGATAATGATTTGTCCTGTCCCTTTTGTACCTCTAAGTTTGAGACTGAAATCCATTTTGTATTACATTGCCCTCGTTATCAGGATTTGAGAGACAGATATATCCCAAGTAAATATTATAACCAACCTTCACTGTTCAAACTAACTATGCTGCTTGCAACTGAAAATAAATCTCTGATTATCCGTTTAGCATTTTATCTCGAAAAAGCATTTAGAATCCGGGAGATGCATTTAAATGGGTAAAGATGATTGTGTTTATCTGATATTCTATGTATAATGTATGTATGAAGTTTTGAACTACGTATATGCTAAGTGTGTTATGTGTGTTTATGATAAAATTCGGGAGATGCACATAAGTGGGTAAAGATGATTGTGTTTATGTTATATTCTATGTATTATGCATGTATGAAGTTTTGAACTACATATACGCTAAGTTTGTTATGTTTTATGATAAAATGTTGTTAATACTGCTACTTTGTTATACTTTTGCAACCACTCAGAATGACATGGGCCAATGGCCTACTCATTAAACCATTTCAGTGTTCAGTGTTCAGTGTTCTCTCTCTCTCTCTCTCTCTCTCTCTCTCTCTCTCTCTCTCCCTCCCTCTCTCTCTCTCTCTCTCTCTCTCTCTATGCATTATAAAATTTATTTGGATAACATGTTAGTGCTAAGTGAAAGAATATTCGCTTTTGTCCTGCGCACCCTCAATGTTATTGGCTACTGCAAAGAACACCTTTTGCAAGAGTGAATGCCCTTGGTGGGTGGGGGAAGATGGTTCAGTACTGACCAAACAAGGCGATAACTCTCGCCAATAACCCTATTTGATGCCACTAAATGGCTGCCTTTCGCAAGAGTGAATGCCCTTGTCAGTACTGACCAACAAGGGCCATCACTCTCACTGTCAAGGGCGTTAATAACCCTAGTTGCAGAGGCCTATACGCCGGAGGTCTGACATTATACCATTTTTGAGTTTGAGTGTTTTGCTCTCTCTCTCTCTCTATCTCTCTCTCTCTCTCTCTCATCTCTCTCTGCTCTCTCACTCTCACTCTTCTCTCTTCTCTTTCTCTCTCTCTCTCCTCTCTCTCTCTTCTCTCGTCTCCTCTCTCTCTCTCGTCTCAGACGGGCGCAGCAAAAAAATAGATTAGCCTTCCGTTAGTTTCATCGATGGGAGGCATAGCAAGTTAGAAGAGTTATCTCCTGTAGACCCACCAGAAAAGCTCATTGGAACCCCCAGATGATCGTTAACAAAAATATGAATGATCAAGCTATATTGTTTTGTATGTTTTGTACCAAAAAATACGCTCATCGTTTTTGGAATAGTTTGTGGGGAGTTGTTTTGTGCGGCAGTGCAATTGATCTTTTTTCTTTCTCAAATGGAATGTACCATGAATCTTGAATAAAATGACAATCACAATATTTCGTACATTGCATCTTCTTCACAAGCCCGAAAGATCGAAATGACAGCTTGATTATTAATTCTTTTTTGGGGGACGAATTTGAGAGTTTCAATGTTTTTTGGTCGCCCTGTAAATAACAATAATAAATCAAAAACAAGTAGAAGAAAACATAACAAAACAACAACACACAACAACAAACAACAACACAACAAACAACAACAACAACAACAACAACACGAACAACAACACTAACGTCATCATCAAAAACAAAACGCAAAAAACAACAACAACAAAAGAACATTTTCAAAGTCTGCCGAGAAGAGAAATAGGTATATTTCGATGGCTTTGGAGTCCTCCTTTTAGAATAGTCCATTGACATATT
>CM065697.1:30975161-31004728 GCA_017654935.2 Phymorhynchus buccinoides
TGGCAACTCTGCGCACACCAAGTCCTCTACATCCGTAACGACTATTCGCCGGGACTATTGTCACCTCATCACTTCATTTCCTCCCGACACGTTTGTCTAACCCGGGTGCATGTAACCCGTATTTGGGGGGCGATTGTCGAATCGAATGGGGGAATCCGCAGATGCAAGACTATGATCTATTCTCAGTAATGACGAATTTCACGCAAAGGCACTTTGACTCACCAATACCCCACCAGTCTACATTCCAGCCTTTTTTAATAAAACAACGACACGTGTCATGCAGCCCTTTTCATATGTCTTAGTCGTCTTAGTTTATCAACCGCACTTCGTTAAACATTAACGACCCCCCCACCGAGGCGGTCATCGTAGATCGAGTCATTCCGCTTTCTTATGCTTTAGGCAGATTTCGTGGTAGAGAGGTGGTTTTCTTGAGGCGCATGGCTGGATGAAGTGTTTGGATAAAACAGCGTGAAAACCGGGTCATTTTGACAACGTGACGTGGGGGTCTTTAAATCGTAGCACGGTCACGACGGCGATAATCTATGCGCGGATGCCTTCCTCTCATGGTGACACACCACCACACAAAATTTGAAGCGATTCTGTCAAGCGGGTTCGGAGATATCCTTGGGACAGACAGAAGAAGAAAAAAATACACGAAGTTGCTTCAAATCCAAAGCAGCTCATTTTGTTTGTGGCTCAAGCCACAAACCTATAACTCACTTTGTCGGTCGGTCGGTCTGTCGTTCCAAAATTGTCGCACTTCAAAGGCTACAGTAGTAATTTTGGAGTTTTACGTCCTCTCGACCCGGGAAGGCACATATGGGAAAATCGAGGCTACACTTCAAATTAATTGAGGCCGCTCTTTAAAATGATGTATTTTAAAAGCGTACAAAATAATAAACATACGTAATACAGACACTACAACAGACACGACGAGTATGCGGTGCTTCTTTCGATGAGTATAAGTAGGATACATAGTTTTAAATGTTTTCCAAAAGATATAAAAAGTTACGAAATGGTGCAGAGATAACATTCTGGTTTACAGATTAAAATTATTGAAAATCCAGGGGAGGTAACTCATGATTGGAGTGGTAAAAATAGACCGCGTGCCACAAACTATTGCGATTTCGCGCTTGTTTTCTTCTTCCTTTCTTCCTCCTTTTTCTTCTTTTTTAGTTTTCTTTCTTTAATTTTGGTTCGCTTCTTTCTTTCTTTCTTTCTTTCTGTCTGTCTGTCTGTCTGTCTGTCTTTCTTTCCTTTTTTCTTCCTTTCCATTTTTTTAATTTTATAAAATGATCTCGCGAGACACTGCGTATCAAAGACTCGATGCTCATCTTAGATGAGCGCGTGCGTGGGAGGTAAGGTAGGAGGAATTGGGATAGAGCCAATAATAAGATTCTAAGCATAAATAGCCTATATTATAACCTTCTTCTTCTTCGTGCCCAGGCCATATCGCCGGCCATAATGGGTAAGCTACGTATGTGTCCGGTTTTCAGTTTTCACCGGTCTCCCCGCTGCGCACAGCCGACACATTCCGATTTCGGAGGAGCTCAAAGGAGAAAAAATATTTTAGAAGATATTTTGGGTGTTTTTTAAAGGCAGGAGAATTGGGGCCAATAAGTCAGAAAGATAGTAGCAGATGATAGAAAACAAAGGGAAAAGGCAGAGTCAAAGAGAGTGACAGATTAAAGGAAGTTACAAGCACCGAACTTCAAGAAGGTGGGGGCGGGGGGGGGGGGGGGGGGGGGGGGGGGGGAGTATTTCTACGAAAGACCCTATATTATAACATTCTTCATTTTTCGGGTGAGAGCAGGAACGCTAAATGGAATGACTTCGGGGGTGGGTTGGGGGTTGGGAGGTGGAAGCAGGAAATACATAGTGGGGGAGGGGGAACAGGGTGCGGCTTTCTATTATTTTTAAGTTCAAAGTTTAACTCCTTAACTATAAACACGAACTGCACATTATGAAAATAGAATTATTTGAGATCTAAAGCCATTCTTTGGTTCCCTGCCTGTGAATCTTTCTCTGTGTCTGTTTATTTCTCTTAGTCTGTCTGTCTGGTTCTCTGTCTGTCTGTCTGTCTCTCTCTCTGTCTGTCTGTCTGTCTGTTTCTCTGTCTGTCTGTCTCTCTCTCTCTGATCCCTCTCGCTTAGTTGCTCAGACATATATGCACACACACACACACACACACACACACACACGCACGCACGCACGCACGCACACGCACACACACACACACATGCAGAAGACACAAACATTGTCATATATTATTGATTAATATGATCATTAATTTTTAATTTAAAAAAAAGAAGAATGGATTAGGTTGGGCTATTTATTAATTAACTTATTTGATTGCTTTGTTGAGAATAAATTGTTGTTGTTTCTTCTTTTTAATAGTGTAATGATTTCAATCAAACTCAATGATATTCAGACATAATCTTACAATCGTCTTGAACCACTTTCAAGTGAAAAGACCTTGAACGCAACAGAACAGCCGTCAGCATGCATACTGGTACATGCTGTTTTCTATACAAGAACAGATGATTCTGAAACGAATCTGCCTAAAAATAATAATTCACTCCCATAACCACCGATCCCGAACTCCCCCATCCCTTTATCTCCATGTCCAACCCTTTTTGCAAATCCCAGGACAACAAAACCCACACACAACTATGTACGGACAATAAGGCGCACTCTTTTATAAGGCGCACCCAGTGACATGTCCAACCCTTTGTTGCAAATCCCATGACAACAAAACCCACACACAACTATTTTACGGACAATAAGGCGCACTCTTTTATAAGGCGCACCCAGTGACATGTCCAACCCTTTGTTGCAAATCCCATGACAACAAAACCCACACACAACTATGTACGGACAATAAGGCGCACTCTTTTATAAGGCGCACCCAGTGACATGTCCAACCCTTTGTTGCAAATCCCATGACAACAAAACCCACACACAACTATTTTACGGACAATAAGGCGCACTCTTTTATAAGGCGCACCCAGTGACATGTCCAACCCTTTGTTGCAAATCCCATGACAACAAAACCCACACACAACTATTTTACGGACAATAAGGCGCACTCTTTTATAAGGCGCACCCAGTGACATGTCCAACCCTTTGTTGCAAATCCCATGACAACAAAACCCACACACAACTATGTACGGACAATAAGGCGCACTCTTTTATAAGGCGCACCCAGTGACATGTCCAACCCTTTGTTGCAAATCCCATGACAACAAAACCCACACACAACTATTTTACGGACAATAAGGCGCACTCTTTTATAAGGCGCACCCAGTGACATGTCCAACCCTTTGTTGCAAATCCCATGACAACAAAACCCACACACAACTATTTTACGGACAATAAGGCGCACTCTTTTATAAGGCGCACCCAGTGACATGTCCAACCCTTTGTTGCAAATCCCATGACAACAAAACCCACACACAACTATTTTACGGACAATAAGGCGCACTCTTTTATAAGGCGCACCCAGTGACATGTCCAACCCTTTGTTGCAAATCCCATGACAACAAAACCCACACACAACTATTTTACGGACAATAAGGCGCACTCTTTTATAAGGCGCACCCAGTGACATGTCCAACCCTTTGTTGCAAATCCCATGACAACAAAACCCACACACAACTATTTTACGGACAATAAGGCGCACTCTTTTATAAGGCGCACCCAGTGACATGTCCAACCCTTTGTTGCAAATCCCATGACAACAAAACCCACACACAACTATTTTACGGACAATAAGGCGCACTCTTTTATAAGGCGCACCCAGTGACATGTCCAACCCTTTGTTGCAAATCCCATGACAACAAAACCCACACACAACTATTTTACGGACAATAAGGCGCACTCTTTTATAAGGCGCACCCAGTGACATGTCCAACCCTTTGTTGCAAATCCCATGACAACAAAACCCACACACAACTATGTACGGACAATAAGGCGCACTCTTTTATAAGGCGCACCCAGTGACATGTCCAACCCTTTGTTGCAAATCCCATGACAACAAAACCCACACACAACTATGTACGGACAATAAGGCGCACTCTTTTATAAGGCGCACCCAGTGACATGTCCAACCCTTTGTTGCAAATCCCATGACAACAAAACCCACACACAACTATGTACGGACAATAAGGCGCACTCTTTTATAAGGCGCACCCAGTGACATGTCCAACCCTTTGTTGCAAATCCCATGACAACAAAACCCACACACAACTATGTACGGACAATAAGGCGCACTCTTTTATAAGGCGCACCCAGTGACATGTCCAACCCTTTGTTGCAAATCCCATGACAACAAAACCCACACACAACTATTTTACGGACAATAAGGCGCACTCTTTTATAAGGCGCACCCAGTGACATGTCCAACCCTTTGTTGCAAATCCCATGACAACAAAACCCACACACAACTATTTTACGGACAATAAGGCGCACTCTTTTATAAGGCGCACCCAGTGACATGTCCAACCCTTTGTTGCAAATCCCATGACAACAAAACCCACACACAACTATTTTACGGACAATAAGGCGCACTCTTTTATAAGGCGCACCCAGTGACATGTCCAACCCTTTGTTGCAAATCCCATGACAACAAAACCCACACACAACTATTTTACGGACAATAAGGCGCACTCTTTTATAAGGCGCACCCAGTGACATGTCCAACCCTTTGTTGCAAATCCCATGACAACAAAACCCACACACAACTATTTTACGGACAATAAGGCGCACTCTTTTATAAGGCGCACCCAGTGACATTCATAATAATTAAAAGGTGCAGAGATTTCAGTCTGGGGGGAAAAATCGACTTAAAAGTCCGTAAAATACGGGTAGGTCTACCTCATCCATTTTCTCAAAAGAATGAAGTTCAAGAGCGAACTGATTATTTTTTATGAGTTTTTGTGTTTTTTTAAGTGAATAGTCTGGGACGGTATTCATGTCGAGATAGCATGAGACTTAGCATGATGCTAACTTAGAAGCTCTTCCAAAAGTCCTATTAAATCCTATAGGACATTGGAAGAGCTTCTAAGTTAGCATCATGCTAAGTCTCATGCTATCTCGACATGAATACCGTCCCTAGGTCATTTGGGGGCGAGCTAATTGCATGTCCCTAAATGGTCACTTCCATAGGTCTTTGCTTTAATGGCTATATGATAGTCTTAATTAATATTCTATCTTATACGTCATTAACTAGATGGCTGCCGCGTGGAAAGCGTGCGCGTGGGAGGATATATGGTCATCTTATCATCACAATTTCTTCTTCTTCTTCGATCGCTCAGACAGTTTCCTGTCAATTATGAGCGCAGATGCGTCCCTGCCTCCGTTAGGCGCCTAAGAGCCGCCTCAGACTATGCGACCACTTTGGTCGTAGGAAAATTCAGCTATAATCTCTATGGCTGGTACCCACGTGTCGTCATATCCGGCCACAAGGAGCGTGCGATATTATGGGAGACCGCCATCTTAGTCAGTAACTTTGTTTGAAAAATGCCAGATCGATGCTGTTTACACACCAATCTGACTAAGATGGCGACACTTCCGTTGGATGCACACGCAGGTGGGGGGAGCCATTCTACTACTTGTGTCTGTCCCAGTTTTCCCTATCCCCCACGACTGTCTGAAGCGTGTTTGGGGTCAATGGAACACTCACCAATTCCCTACGACCTGGTTGTAGGGTTTCTTCCGACCAAATTTTTAACATTTGTCATTTCTACTGACTATATGAAAAGACAGAAACGACGTATTTCCCTACGACTCAATGGTTGGTGTGTGCGCGCCAGCCATTAGATATAGTTAGACCCAGCAAGTCCGACTTCGGCTGGAGGAAATCTTTTTGAAAGTGTATCGTGAAAAAAAGGCAGGTGAATGGACCGACTGTCCCCTGTCCCCTGTCATATGGAATGCCAATTCAGCATGAACATCGTCGTCACGAAGATGAGCATCAAGTATCACAACATTACTTTTGTGGTAGGCTAATTTAGTGAGGATAAGGATATTGGATATTGGCATGATTCGGCCTCTGCGGCGGTGAGCAGTAATTAACGAACAAGCCAACAAACGAACAACGGAGAGAGGAGAGGGATCACCTTGCAAATTGAAAGAGTTCTCCCCCGTGGGGATACCGGGGGGTGTCTTCCGTACACATAGCTCCCCCACCTTCTGGAAGTTCCGTGCTTGTAACTTGAGTTTAATTCTAAAGAAAGACGCTATATAAATACTATGTATTATTATCATTATTATTATTATTATTAACTTCCTCTAATCTCTCTCTCTTTATTGACTGCCTTTTTCATTGCTTTGTGTCATCTACTATCTTTCTGGATTTTTGGCCCATTCTCCTGCTTTAAATAATAAAAATCTTCCATAGTTTTCTCCTTTGAGCTCCTCCAACATCGGAATGTGTCGGCTGAATGCAGCGAGGAGACCAATGAAAACTGGAAAACGGACATACACGTATCCATTGTGGCCTTATGGTCTGGGAATGCAGAAGAAGACGAAGAAGAAGAAGAAGAAGAAGAAAGAGTTCATGAATTAATAATGTACAGAAATAGATCGAATACAGATAGAATATCTTAATGACAGTAAGCCTTCCTTCTATTATTAGTATATTCGGGGGTCTTCCGTAAAAAAATAGTTCCCCCACCTTCTGGAAGTTCTGTGCTTGTAACTTCCTCTAAAAAAAATTTATAAAAAAAAAATCCTCTAATCTGCCACTCTCTTACACGTAGCCATTGTGGCCTTATGGCATGGGAACGCTGAAGAAGAAGAAGAAGAAGAAGAAGGAGTTCATGAATTAATAATGTATAGAAACAGATCGAATATCTTGATGACCGTAAGCCTTCCTTCTATTATTAGTATCTTCACGTCATATCAACTTTTATGATTCGGTGTCGTGTGGGACAAACATTGATTTGCACTGTACCGTAGTTTTGCACACACAAAAAAACAACTGGAAAAGGATAGGTCCTGACGGATATTTTCCCGTGGGGATATTGATATCGGGGCTCTTCCGTAAAAATAGTTCCCCCACCTTCTGAAAGTTGTGTTTGTAACTTCCTCTAAAAAACCCTTAAAAAACATCCTCTAATCTTCCATTCTCTTTGACTCTGCCATTTCCCTTTGCTTTTTACCATCTACTATCTTTCAGACTTATTGGCCCATTCTCCTGCCTTTAAAACAAAATCTTCCAGTAAATGTTCTCCTCCTCCGATATCAGAATGCGTCAACTGTACGCAGCAGGGAGACCAGTGAAAACTCCTGAAAACCTTACCCATTATATGGCCATAAGGCCTGGGAACGCAGAAGAAGAAGACGACTGGTATAATTTCCATTATACAGTAATTGAAGGAGACAAATCAGACGTGCGTCACATGTAAAAGTATACAATTTTAAGCGCAGCTATATATAAATGTCATATGACAGTTTTACATGCGACCCTGATGACTGGGGTTCTATTTATGTTCATATATATATGTTCGTGTCTGTTACACTTAAAAGGGACGCTGAAGGACGCAGATACAGTAGTACATTAAGGCAAATAATCAATGAGCTTCTATTAGACAAGACGTTCAAGGCTGCACTTGGTCATCTCCAAATATGGAATGTGACGCCATTCGCGTGACAATGTTGGTTTTCAGCGAAACTTTAGAATGTGCATCTTTTAACCATTCAATCTGAAATTAACTGACTCTAGCCATAACCCTAACCCTATCTCTAACCAAAACCTTAAACCGTCAAATACAAAAAAAATAAAACCTTACTAAAAATTGGTGTTCCACGTTTGGAGATGACCGATGTCGGTTTTCAGCGAAACTTTAGAATGTGTATCTTTTAACCATTCAATCTGAAATTAAACTGACTCTAGCCCTAACTTTAGAATGTGTATCTTTTAACCATTCAATCTGAAATTAAACTGACTCTAGCCCTAACCCTATCCTTAACCCTAACCAAAACCTTCAAATAATTTTTTTTTTAAACTTCTAAAAATTGAGTGTTCTATGTTTGGAGATGAACAAGTGCAGTCTTGAACGCCTAGTTTCTATTAGGTTTGATGTTCATATAAACAAACATTTGTATCTGTTATAGAGTGAAGTTTCTGAAGGACGAAAAAACTACAATTTTAGGCAGTAGTTCCACTAACAACTTCCCTACTAGTTGTCAGAGAGTGAGTGCGCGCGCGAGAGAGAGAGAGAGAGAGAGAGAGAGAGAGAGAGAGAGAGAGAGAGAGAGAGAGAGAGAGAGAGAGAGAGAGAGAGGAGGAAAGGATAAAAAAGGGGGAACAGATACCAACAGTTGAGAGAAAGATAGACTGAATGAGAAAGAAAAGGACAAACAGACAGAAAGAGAGAAAGACTATCAGAATGACGTATAATGACAAATCCACGCATTCAGATTTTCTCACTCTCACAAAAAAAAATGAAGAATTTGCAGTAGGAGCTTTTTATTATTGAAAAAAAAAAGTTTTCCTTTGATAACAAGATTTACCCGATGCAGATATACTTAACTAAAAACTACAAATAATAAAGACCAATGAATCGAAACCAAACCATCGCACAGAAGTAATTTGCAAAGGAGGGGGGGGGAAACATCTACCCATAAATGCAAAGGAAAACCAACATAGAAATAAATTATTCAGAATGGCAGTAGGTAAAAACACCGAACAAAGCACGATTTAAACAGTATTTACCGTCACCAAGATTTCTTCATTTTCACAGAACGTGGTTTCAAATATTTGGTTATTGACTAAAACAATAACGTAAGCACAACCACCGAACTGGGGTTTATTTATTACGT
This sequence comes from Phymorhynchus buccinoides, assembly GCA_017654935.2. NCBI lineage: Eukaryota > Metazoa > Mollusca > Gastropoda > Neogastropoda > Raphitomidae > Phymorhynchus > Phymorhynchus buccinoides. Next base: position 30,983,988 of record CM065697.1, read on the forward strand.
TCTCTGATTAAGCAGCGAAAGAAAAGGGAAGAGAAAGAAAGGCTTTTGGAAGAAGAAAAAAATGAAGAAAGGTAAAAAGCAAAGAAATAAATCAAAGCTAAAACATCTTTCACAAACATCAGTAAAACAAGAACAGGGCTGCCAACCCTCTGTTGCAGTTTCCAGGGACAAACTACAGAAAAACCAGGGACACAAGACTTATTTCCAGGGACAAACATCGCAATGTCATGCATCAGGGTCAAAACGAGCATTAACTTCCAATTATTTCATGATCTAGCAACATTTCTGTGACTGGTTTTTTTCTGTATTCTTGATGGGTTTTTTGATGCCAATGTGCTTCAATATTCAAGGTCCCTTGGTGTTCAGTAACCTATGTGTAACATGCATGCTGGGAAACATTTGAAGTGTTGTGTTGGGTGTTCCTGTGTTCAATAGCAAGGCCAGCAAACAAGACAAGTGATTGTTTAACAATTTTTGTTATTCTACTCAGTTTCCAGGGACACCAGACAGAAAAGTGGTTTCCAGGGACAAGGTGCCATTTTTGACTGTTTCCAGGGACAAATACCCCTTAGGGGGGGGGGACAGTAGGCAGCCCTGCAAGAAGCACAAGTTGAAATCGGAAAGCAACACAAGCTAGGACCAAAGTTAGACAAATGTAGGACATTCTTTTCTGAACTAAGCTAAACAGTAGATCGACAGGATTTGACAATGACGCTTTACACTACTCCTTGCCGACACGAAAGGGCGATGATTTTAGGCGCGAACTGCCGATGCCCCCTGGTAACGAGTCAGGAGCAGGTACTTTTCTGTGGCTATATACTACTAGTTCCTGACAGGCAAGGGCGATAATCTTAAGTAGGTGGTGTTCGCGCATGGATATTTTCATAGTTCCTACCCCCAATCTCAGATGAAACTCTAAGCGCTTTACAATTCCCAAAGTCATACATTACTTACATAAACCAACAACAAAAACCTGTCGCCACAGTATATCACCCCTGAACTCATCATAAGGCAAAAATAATTATTATTAACATCATTATCTAAGCATAAATAGCTCAATGATGATTCTGCTCTTAGCTACATGCATCAACAAAAACAGTATTTAGTGAAGGGAGAGTAACTCTCTATAATTAACTCCCTTGGTGCAGGGAGTTAATTATAGAGTTACTTTCCATTACTTCACTATTATCCTCTCTCCTTGACTCACTATTTCTATCTTTGCTTAAAAACAGTATTTGCTAGAAAACTACACAAATCCAAAAACCAATGCTAGTATTAGTAATCAAAACTACTCTACTGAAAAGAAAAAACCCAAACCTTCATGTCATGCATGATAAGATGTACAATACAACAATTTTGGTATCTGTCAGTGACTATAATCTATAAATATAAAATATAAATGAAAAGTATCAGAGGCATTTCCTTAGACATCAATGCATATGCGGACTATATTCTCCCATATTACCAACAAATCTATGCAAAAACACATCATATTAATATTCTTCTTCTTCTTCTGCGTTCCCAGATCATAAGACCATAATGGGTAAGGTAAGTTTGTGTCCGGTTTTCAGTTTTCACTGGTGTCCCCCCGCTGCGTAGAGCCGACACATTCTGATTTCGGAGGAGCTCAAAGATTGGGAGATGTTTTTTTGAAAAAGGCAGGAGAATGGGCCAATAAGTCAGAAAGATAGTAGATGATAGAAAGCAAAGGGAAATATTAATATACCGTAATTGGCGGACTATAAGCCACAACTTTTTTTTGGACACCCCCCCCCCCCTGCGACTTGTTCAGTGCCGTGGCCTAAACGCTACCGAAAGTGAAAGTAAACTCAACTCGGTGGCATCCTTGATTCAGACCTTTGATCTGTGGCCTTGTTCACGGTTGATGACCAAAGAATCACCTTGATTTCGGCATATTTATCACAAAATGATGATCTGTTTCGCAGTCCGACACTTTCGTTTTGACAGTCAACACACCCGCGATCAACTCTCGACTCAACCGGAAGCGGACATCGTGCATCGCCACGCTTCCGTGGCTTATGCTTCGACGCGGCTTATGCATTACTTTTTTCAGATTTTTTTTTAAAGTAGGGGGTGCGGCTTATATTACGAAGCGGCTTGTAGTCCGTGAATTACGGTAAATCAAAGGGGAAAAGGAAGGGGACATTAGAAAGGATGCAATAATGTTGAATGCTGCTGAAACAAACAAACAAAAATATGAAAAATATGAACGCTCTTAAGATAATTAAGAACATCACTTCAACAAGAAATTAGAGAAGCAAACGTATCATGATGTATTGAAGTACACGTTTTCAGTGTTAAAACGTTTTCAGTGTTAAAACGTTTTCAGTGTTTCAGTGTTGCGACAGAGCACAATTAACATAAAAGGCAGAACGCAGAAGTATCAGCAATACGTAAGCGACAACCTTAAAGCTAAGTTTTGACAGATTAATATTGACTCTCTCTCTCTCTCTCTCTCTCTCTCAGTTGTATCAAACAGTTGTAACTATGTACCTTTCTCTCTCTCTCTCTCTCTCTCTCTCTCTCTCTCTCTCTCTCTCTCTCTCTCTCTCTCTCTCTCTCAGTTGTATCAAACAGTTGTAACTATGTACCTTTCTCTCTCTCTCTTTCTCCCCCACATTTTATCCTCAACAGTCTTTCAATCATTCTGTCCATTCTTTGAAAAAAGTGTGCAAGAAGAGAGAGAGAGACAGATAGATATTTTAAAACAAGAAGGATAAAAAGCTAAAGAAAGTGATTTGCAATCAGAAATCAAGCTCTTTACTCTGGCAAAACATTGCCATCTAAATGTGGATCAATCAATTAGACAGAGCACCTGAGCCTCATATTGTATATAAAGTGAAAGTCGGGCAAAATTATCATTTTTTAAACGCTTGCAACTTTCAAAGCCACAGAAGTGACCCCCCCCCCCACCCCCCACCCTGAAAAACAAAAAGTATGTGTGGATTGAATTACTTCATAAAACAAACAGACCTGTGCACAAGAACCAATAAAGAGCTATACGGAAATTAAAGAGAGAGAGAGAGAGAGAGAGAGAGAGAGAGAGAGAGGAGAGAGAGAGAGAGAGAGAGAAATAAAAGAAAAACAAACCACACATGAGAATAAGATTAAGAACAATGGGAACGGGGGGGGGGGGGGGGGGGGAGGGGGGCGTTTGCTGATTCAGCAATGGAAAGAAGACAATACCAATGAGCAACTTAGGATGCACATTTGACCGCCAGGGGGCAATCAAACCAGTAGGGGCTTAGCGCGTGATATTCTTAGTTGGGCGTAGTGAGAGAGAGAGAGAGGGAGATGAGTCCCCTCCCTCCCTCTCTCTCTCTCACTATCACGTGCTAAGCCCCTACTGGTTTGATTGCCCCCTGGCAGGTCAAATCAGTGTCCTAAGTTGACCATTGGAAAAAAGAAAAGAAAAAGATGAACTTTAAAAGCTATCTCTCTCTCTCTCTCTCTCTCTCTCTCTAAATATATATCTATATATCAAATCTTCAGATTAAGTGTCATTATGGCTGTAAGCTTTCATAAAAATGTCAACGCAAAAACTGATAATAACTGGGGTGAGTGGGTTAAAAGTGGGGGGGGGGGGGGGGGTTGGGGGCAGAGAAAGAGAAAACAGAGCAGAAGAGGGGAGGGGGGGGGGGGGGAGAATTAAGGAGGGAAGGAAAAGGGAGAAAGAGAGTGTCACTATGTACATAAATCAACATGAATGATGGCAGAAGAGACTCACAGTGGAAGAGAGAGAGAGAGAGAGAGTGAGAGAGAGAGAGAGAGAGAGAGAGAGAGAGAGAGAGAGAGAGAGAGAGAGAGAGAGATTCTATCATACTGGATATTAAATGCCAAATTTAATTGCTAAAAAACACACTATTATGTACATGAGATCAACGAGATCACATTTTGCTTAATGTAAAAGCAGACAGGTAAAATACATATTTTTTAAAAACAACGTACCGTTTAAAAATGCAGATATTGATCTGTGGATATCTCTCGCACAGACAAACTCACAAGCGCATGTGCACGCACGCACACATGAGCACATACACATAAACACAAACAGACACAAACTCTCATACATTAACAACACATACAAATACAAATTAAATGCACCAGCAGAAAAGTATTCGCAAGAAGAAGAGACGTTGAAAAGGAAGAAGAAAGGTGAAAATGATGTTTTACGTCCTCTCGGTCATAGACACATATGGGACATTTGTAAATACAAAGATGTTGGGAACAATACTGGGTGCAATGCCCGGAGGCAGTGCAACACCAGTAAAGCCCTGAGTTTTTAACAATATAGATAGGTGTAGCGGTAACCACGCCTCGGTTAAACCTCATCGGCTATGGTACCCCCACATGATGTACAATAAAAAAAAAGAAGAAGAAGAAGAAGAAGAAGAAGAAGAAGAAGAAGGTGATGATGATGATGATGATGATAATGGTGGGGAAAAGAGCAATATAGAAACATTTTTTTTTTTTAAAGTTAAAATCAAAAGAGTATATAAACTGCTGAGATATATTTTCCATTCTGCCATTTTCACTAGGTGGGGGGAAAAAAATGATAGATAAAAATAATCCATTCTTTGGAAATCTATGTGTACATTCAACAAAATTGAACAAAGGGTGAATACTCTCTTTCTAATTAACTCCCCTCCACCAAAGTTGATTACGATACCAGTCATCCTGCGTCCTGCAAAACAGACATGGATTCATAGTCTACATTGAACAAAGGGTGAATACTCTCTTTCTAATTAACTCCCCTCCACCAAAGTTGATTACGATACCAACCATCCTGCGTCCTGGAAAACAGACATGGATTCATAGTCTAAATTGAACAAAGGGTGAATACTCTCTTTCTAATGAACTCCCCTCCACCAAAGTCGATTACGATACCAATCATCTAGCAATGCGAGTATTCACCCTTTGTCCAATTTCGCTATCGCCTCTCTTGGCCTCACTATTTCATTCTTTTGTACATTCAACAGTTGTAATTCAGTTACCGCTCATAATGATGCCAATACACACAAAAGTCATCAATAAAAAATATATATTATATACAGTGGAACCTCCCTTATAAGATCTTCAAAAATCATCCAAAATGAGGTCTTATAAGGGAAGTCATTCTAATACTTACAAAGAAGGGCAATGTCTCAGAGAAATAGGTCTTATTTGGGAGGGAGTCTTATAATGGGAGGTCTTAAAAGGGAGGTTCCACTATATATATATTCTCATAGCTTGGAATCAATGTCGAAACAACAGATAATAATATGAACAATGTTCACTTGCAAGGAAATGAATGCAAAATTTAAAAAGAAAAAAAAGGGTAAAAAAAGAGGCAAAAATAAGAAAAACATAAAAAAAAATCAACTGCAAACATTGGAAACGAAGACATCATTTCTTAAAATCACTTTTTAATCACATTTCATGGGTCAGTATTACTGACGGATGGCAATGAAACATAAAAATGATGAAAGACTTAATGACATGTCATATGACACATGCACACTCTCGCATTCAAGATGTTTTCATAAACAGACGCAAACAAATAAATATGAACAGACAAATTATAATATTCTTTTAAAATTCAATGCCATATCATTCATTCAAAAATGTACATTTTGATCAATAAAAAACTTGTGTGTGCAAAATACTATCACAGAACTCATTTTTTTTAAAAACCACTTGCTTGAATTTCCATTCTTTGTGAGATTCCCATATATTCCCGCAACCATCAGCGCCTGTGGCTGACAAATTGATGGATACACAGAACCTGCCTTTTCTATTTCAGAGAGAGCTTCTCATTGTCAGATAAAACTGTTGGGAACAACAGCGCAACCATCAGCGCCTGAGACTGATAAATTGATGGACACACAGAACTTGCCTTTTTTCTTTCAGTCTGGGACAGAGCTTCTCAGTCTCAGATAAAACTGTTGGGAACAACAGCGCAACCTTCAGAATCTTCAGTACTCTTCAGTAATCTTCAGATACACAGTACATGCCTTTTCTCTTTCAGTCTGGGAGAGAGCTCCTCAATCTCAGATAAAACTGTTGGAGCACAAGGTTAAAAAAAGTGATAAACGTACCATAAAATTCTGCAAACAAAATGTTCAGACAATGCAGAAGGTCCTTAAACACTAATGATAACAATAGCTTATGTCATTCTCAAAACAAAGCAAAACATAATAATAATAATCATTCATAACGCAAGGGGGATTCCCAGAACACTACAATCGCCAAAGCCCAGAATCAAAGTACAGAATTCTTAAGTACTATAAATGAGATAACTCAAGCACAGGATTCTCAAGTACAGTAGTACAACTCAGGCTTCTCAATTGATAATCAAAACACTGCACTTAATAAAGGCAGTAATAAGCAAAGCATGTGGAGTCTTAAAACAAAACAAATGGATAAAGATAAACCGCAAACAAACTTAAACATTTCAAACGCTGATCACATAAATTTTTCAATACTATCATTGGATTCCCGATAACAAAAAACCCACAAACACGCACACATGTTGAGACATTAGCCACATATTACTGACTATATCTCTATAGTATATCCAGGTATACAAAGGTCAAAGAAAAAACCTTGATTGTGTCTTGTTTGTTTGATTGCTTTTTTGTTTTTGTTTTTGTTTTTTCATCTTCCCTGCGGGTAAAGCATCGTTTAATGCAAAGAAAGAGTTATAAAATTGGTGGAACTCATTTCTTCTTATTTTCATAGAATGAAATGAATATGGGGAAACAAATCCCAACACTGAAAGCATATCACATCATAAAACACTTGCATCTTAGTAATATGCTGGTGATGTGCTACAATGGTTCTCAGTCAGAAAGGATGAGCTGTATATATACAGTATATATTAAAATGTGCAATATGTACATGACAATAAAGCAGTATAACGCTTAAACCTTTGTGACAAAGCTGAATTCACAGTTATTTGCGCCTAGCTAATATATATATATATATAAGGTTCACAAATAAAGACATTGGACACAGAAAAGTTTTATCAAAGCAAACTATATATATATATATATATATAATCTTCTCAATAATATTCCAAGCATATTTCTTAAACATATAAAAGCATCAAGTTAAATTCCATAGATATATACAATGGTCAAAAAGTCTCTAAATAATTGATAGGCAAACATGTCAACCCACAGCACAAGATCTTGGATTAAAGTTCAGGTCAAATATCATGAGCTACAAAGGTTTTTAAAAAACGGGTTTTCCTTTGTTGTGTTTTTTCTTGTTTACTTGTAAGCTCCTCTTTCTCTTCGTTTGTTTTGGCCAAAAAAAGAATGTCCCATATATGTGATGGTGCATGGGGAAAACCTACATAAGTCGCTCAGAAGGTTTTGAGCAAAAGCCCCAAATAGTCAACAACCCCAAAAATATAAATTTTCGGTAAAGGTAAAGATGTGCCACCCCCCATGCATTTCTCGGTTAATTGTATTTTTCCGTTTTTGCCTTTCTTACCATACATACAGCTGTATTTTAGGAACATGTTTAGCTAATAACCTTTTTGGAATACTAACCCTATCCCTAACCCTACCCCTAAACCTAACCCTACCCCCCACTATGTACTGCAGTACACCGCGATTTGTCACAGTTGTGGTTCATTGCGTTTTTCCGTCTTATACGGTGGGGGGTAGGGTTAGGGTTAGGGCTAGGGTTAGGGTTAGGGTTAGTATTCCAAAAAGGTTATTAGCTAAAAATGTTCCTAAAATACAGCTTTATGTATGGTAAGAAAGGCAATAACGGAAAAATACAATTAACCGAGATAGGTAGGGGGGGTGGCACATCTTGACCTTTACCAAATTTTCTATTTAGGGCATATTTATGTCTATTTGTACGTGTTCTACCAGTATCCACAACATGAAAGACAATTTTGAATGATTTCTTTGTCTATTTGATTGTTTTCTAAATCAAGTCAATAGAAACAAAGAGGCAAAGTTGTATCTTCTATGCCCAATTTCTGCAAATGATCTATCTCGAATGCCAAACTTCAAATAATTATAAAATCAAAACTAGGCAAGATAACTCAATTCAGTTTTCTGTGAATTAACATGAATCTTTGTTCCACCATGGAAAATTAAAATCTCTATTTATGCCAACATTCCATTGTCTGTTTTCCCCATGCATCGTCACATACGTCTCTATTTTTGCATGCACACCTTGCGTATATATATATATGTCCCTGTCTTCTTTTCATGTTCTATTGGCTTCTCTTATTACAGAGGAGAAAAATGACACAATTTGGATCTAAATTATGCTAAAATTTCCATTTCACGAGTAATTGTTCTCTTTAATCTAAACGTACATCTTATTAGAATGCGCACATTCCAAATTTTACGCAAAATTCAGATTGTGCTATGACATTTTCTTATTATATTATTTGTCACATTATAAGGCACTGGGGTCTCAGTCTGGGAAAAAAGTATTGCCTTATTGGCCACTGCAAGGAGGGTTATTAACGCCCTTGACAGCAAGAGTTAAGCCCTTGTTGATCAGTATCCAAAAGGGCATTCACTCTTGCAAAAGGCAGCCATTAAGTGGCCTCAAATAGGGTTATTGGTGAGAGTTGTTCCCTTGTTTGGTCAGTACTCAACCATCTTCCACTACCCACCAAGGGCATTCACTCTTGCAAAAGGTATTCTTTGCAGTGGCCAAACAAATATGGCATAACAGTCATATACTGCATCAATGTACCCTCTTTCACTGAAGCAGCCACAAAAGTATCTACATTGATCTAGATTGTTTGCATAAGTAAAAAGACCAAGGGCTTAACAAAAGTGCACTAAACGGCAATATCCAAAGAAAGCCTCACCCAAATACATACATTTGCAATCTGGAATATTGATTCTTTAAAACAAAGTGATGCTTTTTAAGGAAGACGCAAGGAAACGATATTTTCTTTCTAATCAAAATTATGCAAAGCATACGCCGTGGTGATGGGGGGACACAATTGACCATCTTGTGATCAAAATGTAATTTTTGTTTCTCTCCGCAGGCTCAGTCATGTTACGCTGTGCTTGTGGTCTGCCCGTTTTTACCGTCGGTCAGCGGGAGAGCCAGTTCAGGAGGACCGAAAGGATCCACCTGGAAACAAAACAGGCAGAAGAGTTTTTAGTGTTGGGATTTACTACATTGGATTGGAAAGCAATAACTTCAGGAAAATGGTGGATTTTTCTGTTTGTGATTTACTGTTAGATTGGAAAGCAATAATTTCAGGAAAATGGTGGAATTTTGTGTGTGTGTGGATTTACTATTACAGTGGAACCTCCCTTATAAGACCTTCAAAAAATCATCCAAAATGAGGTCTTATAAGGGAGGGGTCTTGTAAGGGAGGTACTTTTAATACTTACAAAGAAGGGCAATGTCTCAGAGAAGCAGATCTTATGTGGGAGGGAATCTTATAATGGGAGGTCTTATAAGGGAGATTCCACTGTATTAAATTGGAAAGCAATAATTTCAGAAAAATTATAGAATTAGTCTCATGGAAAATTAATTAAGTTCATGCAAATGCAACTCATGCACAACCAAAGTCACAAAAAGACAAGTCAGGTAAGAAAGAGGAAGCAGCGAGGAGAAGAAAGCGGTATAGTCTTACAGCACAGAAAGGCCTACAACCTTGGACCGAAAAACAGAAATATAACAGGGTTACAACAGAAAGCAAGAAAGAAAAAAAAAAACACACAAAAAAACAAAACAAAAAAAAACACCAAAATGGCAAAGCAGAGAGAAAAAGGTAGGCTGACAGAGAAAAATCACAAGGAAGGAAGGAAGCTTGGAAAGAATAGAGCCTCAACGTCATTCCACCATTCATGGCGAAGTATCGTGACTGTGCATAAACATTGTCAAAGGAAGGCTCTCTCAGCAAGATGATCAGACACAACAATACAGACGCAGGAAATGGACCCAGACAAAAATACTCACCACGCACCACGAAACGGACAGACAAAAGACAAGTGCACAACCACGACAATAAGATAACGAACGGAACCATATCAGGTGCAACTCAGTACTCCCATGCAAGGACACTGATCTCTTAGCGATTAAGGCACATGGCTAAAGCACAAAACCATTGGGGGTTTCTTCCATGGGGGGGGGGGGGAGAGAGAGAGAGAGAGAGAGAGAGAGAGAGAGAGAGAGAGAGAGAGAGAGAGAGGAGAGAGAGAGAGAGAGAGAGCGAGAGCGAGAGAGAGAGCGAGAGAGAGAGAGAGAGAGAGAGAGAGAGAGAGAGAGAGAGAGAGAGCAAAAGAGAGAGCGAGAGAGAGACAGAGAGAGAGAGAGAGAGAGAGAGAGAGAGAGTTAGAGAAAGAGAGAGCGAGAGAGAGAGAGAGAGAGAGAGAGAGAGAGAGCAAAAGAGAGAGCGAGAGAGAGAGAGACAGAGAGAGCGCGAAAGAGAGAGAGAGAGAGAGAGAGAGAGAGAGAGAGAGAGAGAGAGAGAGAGAGAGAGAGAGAGAGAGCGAAAGAGAGAGAGAGAGAGAGAGAGAGAGAGAGCAAAAGAGAGAGAGAGAGAGAGAGAGAGAGCGCGAAAGAGAGAGCGAGAGAGAGAGAGAGAGAGGAGAGAGAGAGTAAGAGAGCGAAAGAGAGAGAGAGAGAGAGAGAGGAGAGAGAGAGAGAGAGAGAGAGAGAGAGAGAGAGAGAGAGAGAGAGAGTGCAGCAGAATCTTCAACGTGATGAAGTTTGGCTGCCTAAGGAGAAGAAGAAGAAGAAGAGAGAGAGAGTGAGAGAGAAAAGGAATGAAGGGAGGGAGAGAGAGGGGGATGGAGAGGGATAAAGTTATAAAACACATATGCCTTTGACCCTGCTTTTGACCCATCATGAATTTAACAGACAAAAAGTTTGAAGAAAGATAAAGAGCAAAACAAAAAATATGTTCGATGTAAAATCAATTTCATCACATAAGATAATGGTGTTCTGTAACAATTTGCTAAAAAGGGGCACCCTGACGGATGAGTTTTTGCAAGAAACACGCTGAGATCACCAGGAAAACACCCTATTAATTACTAGAGATCGCAACACTCAATTTGCTCTGGTTTCCTAGAAATCAAACCGTTAAATCAGCGATTCGTCCTTGGCGGAGGTGCTGGAAGTCAAATTATTTCAGTGAAAGAGAAGGCATGTGCCTTCTTTTTTATAATGGCCATCTGAGTCGCTTAGCCAAAAATCACGAAATTTCCACAATACAAGCCTTTTTATTTACAGTTTACCAAAATGAGTTTCGCTCACAACAAAGGAAATAGCTCCAATTTTTTTTTTATTACTGCACTACAAAGAAAAAAAAGCTTCAACCACTCTGAGTGTCCTCCACCCACCCCGTAAAATGGCTTCTTTCTCTGGCAACTCCGCCAAGGAGGAATCGCCGTTTTGACAGTTTGATTTCTAGGAAACCAGAGCAAAGTGAGTGTTCTGATCATTCAAAAGGCTGTCTTTCTGATGATCTTGACGTGTTTCTTGCAAAAAACTAATCCGTCAGGGTGCCCCTTTAAACTTTTGAGATAAAAGACCAACAAAGAAAACGCCTTTTTTTTCATACTGCATTGCGTAAACATGCAGCCTAACATATTCACCAACACAAAAAATGATTTATTCTAGGTTGTTAAAGCTGTTAGAGAAAGGTCTTTGGGTATATTGATTCAGCAGCCATCTTTCAGGGAAAGATAACTCAATAAAGCAGCTTAGGGAGAAAGGTGGCAGAGTGGTTAAGACGTTCGCCTGCCAAATGTAATGCATGATTGCAACGTGAGTGACCCGGGTTCGAATCCCGGCCTCGCCCTTTCTTTCTAGTTTGACAGGAAAATCAAACTGAACGTCCAGTCCTTCGGATGGGGACTTAAAGCTAGTCTGACCCGTGCGCTTTACGCACGTAAAAATCCCACGGCAGTTGAAAGTCAGTAGGAGCAGGGAGAAATCCTGCTGCCTGGTATGGCCAAATTGACAGCTAGGTTTTCTAAGTGTGCCCCCCACCCTCACCCTGTGCCCCCCCCCCCCTCTCCCCCAACAACAACGAAATTTGGGTAGATGCTGCGCTTGCGGCGACGCGCTCTCCGGGGGAGAGCAGCCCGAATTTCACAGAGATAAGTCTCTGTGACTAGAATATACCACATTACCAAAATAAATCAATGTATACTCTTGCAGCACATTTATACGTCCATACAGAGATGGCACAGTGGTATCGCGTTCGCCTCATGTCAAGTAAACCCGAGTTCGAACCTGGGTACTGTAGGGGATTGTTCCTCTCACTTTGCACTAGGCCTTACGGTCTGAACGTGGAGTCTTTCGGATGAGACGATAAAACGAGGTCCCGTGTGCCCATGCACTTAGCACACGTTAAACCCAGTGGCAACGAAAAAGTTGTCATTTGGTCAAAATGTACCCCCCCACCCCCTTCCTTCCTCATCAGTCACATAAAAATTACATGCCATTTTTGTTGTTTTAAATTGGGTGCCGCGCCTCTGGCTGCGACGCACTCTCCAGGTGGGAGCAACCCGAATTTCACCGAGACGCCTCTGTGACTATAAAGTACCAAATACCTAATACTAATATAACAAGACAGGTAGACAGACAGACAGATAGACAAACAAGCTGATAAAAAAAAAATTCAGACACTTGCTCTGAGAGTAGAATGCTCCGTTCTTCAAAACATGTTTTCTTTTTTTAAACAGCCAGCTACAAAACAGCAAAGAAACATAACTCAGGGGGAATTTCAATCATCAGATCAGACAGATAATCATGGTCTTGAAAATAGCTACTTCCACCATCAACAAGAGAGACAAAACAAAGCTGCTAAATTAGCACAGTGAGAGAGATAATGGGTGTGTGGTGTGTGGGGATGGAGAGAGAGAGAGAGAGAGGGGGGGGGGAGAAAGAGAGAGAAAGAGAGAGAGAGTGAGAAAAGAAAGAGAGAAAGAAAGAAAGAGAGAAAGAAAGAAAGAAAGAGAGAGAAAGAAAGAAAGAAAGAAGAGAGAGAGATGGGTGGGGATAAAGAGAGAGAGAGAGAGAGAGAGAGAGAGAGTGTTGGAGACAGAGAGAGATGGAGAGACAGAGAAGGAAAGAAAGAGAGAGAGAGGGGGTGGGGAGAGAGAGAAAGAGGAGAGAGAGAGAGAGAGAGAGAGAGAGAGAGAGAGAGAGAGAGAGAGAGAGAGAGAGTGTTGGAGACAGAGAGAGATGGAGAGACAGAGAAGGAAAGAAAGGAGAGACAGAGGAGGTGGGGAGAAGGGAGAATAGAGAGAGAGAGAGAGAGAGAGAGAGAGAGAGAGAGAGAGAGAGAGAGAGAGAGAGAGAGAGAGAAAGAGGCGAGAGAGAGAGAGAGAGAGAGAGGTAGAGAGAGAGAGAGAGAGAGAGAGAGGATTTAGAGAGAGAGAGAGAGAGAGAGAGAGAATGAGAGAGAAGAGAGAGAGAGAGAGAGAGAGTAGAGTAGAGAGAGAGAGAGAGAGAGAGAGAGAGAGAGAGAGAGAGAGAGAGAGAGAGAGAGAAAGAGGCAAGAGAGCATGTTTGCTCGAATGTTAGCATATGTGTGAGTGTGTGGGTAGGGGAGAGGGGGGAAAAAAAGAAATATCTTCTCGTTTGTTGAAGAGAAACCAGAGGGGAAGGAAAGTGAAAGGAATGGAGTCGGGGGGGCATGTCAATGTGTTGGGTGCCAAATAGTGTTAACAAAATCCTGCTGACTGGGCATGAACTTTCTCTTTGATTTCTTCTAATTTTGATATAAACGCGCATGCATGCGTGCACACACGCACGCACACACACTAACATACACTAACACTAACACACACACGCTCACACATATCCTGTCCTCAAAAACTATGAAGGTATGGTGAGTTTAAATTACAGTGAAAATCGCTTCTTAGCTCAAAATTAAAAAAGGGACTGACATTTTATTTTGAGATAGCCAGTACTCTGAGATAAAAAAAAAGGACTTTTTTTAGCAGAAGGATTATTAAAGTGGGAGCACAAAAATTATTGTGAGTTATCCAGTATTTTTGAGTAATCCGCTTTTGAGTCATCAGGAATCCACTGTATATTTATTTATAATTATATAGGACCACCGATAATTTCTGGAAAAGTACAATTGACTTTTAGAGGATGTGAGCATTAGGGAGAAAGGTGGCAGAGTGGTTAAGACGTTCGCCTGCCAAATGTAATGCGTGACTGCAGTGTGAGTGACCCGGGTTTCGAATCCCGGCCTCCTCGCCCTTTCTTTTTAGTTTGACAGGAAAATCGAACTGAACTTCCGAGTCCTTCGGATGGGAACTTAAAGCTAGTCTGACCCTGTGCGCATTACGCATGTAAAAATCCCACGGCAGTTGAAAGTCGGTAAGAGCAGGGAGAAATCCCGCTGCCTGGTATGGCCAAATTGACCGCTAGGTTTTCCAAGTCTGCCCACACACCCTCTCCTCACCCTGTGCCCCCCCCCCCCCCCAGCAAAAAAAAAAAAAAGTACAAAATTAGGTAGGCGCTGCACTTGCAACGACGCACTCTCCATGGGAGAGCAGCCCGAATTTCACAGAGATAAGTCTCTGTGACTAGAATATACCAAATACTAATAAATAGGAAGGTGCAAAGGGATGAGCAGATGTGGGGGAAAAAGAGTGGTGCATTGGATGGGGGGGGGGGGGGGGGGGGGGTAGAGAAGGGAAGGGGGGTGAAGAAGAGAGAATGTACTCGTGTTGTGCGTCCTTGATTAGACGGTGATTTGCCTCATTGTAGTAGCAAATCCGTCTTTCCTTCTTGACAGGTGATGCTTAGTAAGAGGACTACAATAATCGTTTCTCCGCAAGGAGAGAAATCGAAACACGAAAACACCTCTCCGTTCTGCCAACTCCCTTCACTCTTCATTGAAGTCTTCTCTCAAAACTACTCTCTTCAAATCATAGTCTGCTTCATTTCCTTTCAAAGTACTTTGTCCCTTCCATGCATGTGTGTGTGTGTGTGTGTGTGTGTGTGTGTGTGTGTGTGTGTGTGTGTGTGCGTGTGCGTGCATGTGCATGTGCGTGCGTGCGTGCATGCATTCGTGGGTGCGCACACGCATTTGTGTGTGCGTGTGTGCATTTATTGTGTGTGTGTGCATATGCACGCGCGTGTGTGTTTGTGTTTAACATATTTTTGACGTTCATTTGTTTCTATTGATGGTTTATTCATTTATTAATAACTTATTTCTTATGGTAAGCGCTAAGGGCTTATTTAAGATTAAGCGCTAGAAATGCCCATTATTATTAATATTATTATTAACACACGCATGCACACACATAAACACTCACATAATTCGATAAGACGTGCACTTTGTGCATCCTGACTGGATCCCTTAAACCTACATACCCTCTCCTTCTCCACCACTGTCCGCAAAAGAGAGAGAGAGATGGAGAGAGAGAGAGAGAGAGAGAGAGGGGGGGATACAGAGAGAGAGAGAGAGAGAGAGAGAGAGAGAGGGGGGATACAGAGAGAGAGAACGAGTGAGAGAGAGAGAGAGAGAGAGAGAGAGAGAGAGAGAGAGAGGAGAGAGAGAGAGAGAGAGAGAGAGAGGGGGGGGGGATACAGAGAGAGAGAGAACGAGTGAGAGAGAGAGAGAGAGAGAGAGAGAGAGAGAGAGAGAGAGAGAGAGAGAGAGAGAGACGGGGATACAGAGAGAGAGAACTAGTGAGAGAGAGAGAGAGAGAGAGAGAGAGAGAGAGAGAGAGAGAGAGAGACAGAGACAGACAGACAGACAGACAGACACTGACAGAGACAGAAAAAAACAGAAAGCATCTACTTTTTGTTTGTGGCACAAGCCACAAACCTATAACTCACTTTGTCGGTCTGTCGGTCGGTCCACAATTGTCGCACACCACAAACGATTGCGAATCCGCACTTGTTTTTATACCGTCTTGTTTTTTTGCAAAGCAAATATCGCATTACCCTTGTATATGAAGAAATGTCACATTCGATGGCAGAACAATTCACATAAATCATTTCCTATCCCATCCTCAACAGACATTTATAAACGCTATCAGTTAAATTTAGAAGGTAATTCAATCCATCATAATTGTCTTTTGCTTTATTTCTGATTTGATTTGATATTGTTTGTCTTTGTTCCTGTTGCGAAATCATACCCAGAAATGGATACTCCGTCTAGTTTTAGTTTTATCACCATATTTCTTTTCAAATCGACATATATGGATGGACACACAGAGACATTACACACAGACACACAAATGCGCAAGCATGCTCGCACACACACACACACACATTCACACAGGAATGTGCTTGGGCAAGTGCACACACATACCACTTAACACAACACACACAATTACACACACACACACACACTGGGCTGTCACATTTTTGTAATCAATAATCACTTGAGAAAATTTGGAGCTATTCGAGGCCATTGTTGGGATTCAAAGATTCTTCTTTTTCTTCTTCTTCTTCTTCTGCATTCACAGGCTATATGGCCATAATGGGTGAAGACTGGTTCAATTTTCACTGGTCTCCCCGCTGCATTCAACCGACACATTCCAATTTCGAAGATCTAGGAGCTCAAAGGATAAAATTATTTTGGACAATTTTTTTGGGGGAAAAAGGCAGGAGAATGGGGCCAATAAGTCAGAAAGATAATAGATGACAGAAAGCAAAGGGAAAAGGCAGAGTCAAAGAATGTGACAGGTTAGAGTTAAGTCACAAGCACAGAAATTCCAGAAGGTGGGGGAACTATTTGTTCGAAAGACAACCAGCCCTCCCCACCCCCCAGTATCCTATCGGGGAGATTCAGGGATTTGTTTTTCTTTTTGGCATATTTAAGACATGTCAAAAAGCCAAAACCAAGTTCACAAGTTAACTCATTTGCATCGCAACGATTTTGAATTATTAAAAAAAACTCACAAATCACTCCAGCCATGCACACAAACAAAACAGACATAAACAAAAGGAGAAATGAAAGAAGATTACAGGTTTTTACTTCAGGTTGAGACGTAGGGAAGTGGTAGATCAGACTTTTTGATATATAGACTTTATATAGAAAAACTCTCTACACCGATTGGTTTCCCCACAACAAACCACTACAAAAGCAAAGTCAGAGGCAAAATTGTGGTCTAAGGGAGCGAAGCGAGTTTAGAAGTGACCAAGGTATGGTGTTAACACAGATTTACTTCAATTGAAGCAAATGCATCAAATTGACAGCTATCTATTAATTCCACATATATGGCCGGAGCGACTTGAATGAGTTAAGGAACTTTTGCAACAGCCTCCTAGGAGACTACTAGTCAGAGCTGATTCCCTGCTGCACTGTTTGTGCGGTTTCCTCAGTTTGTTGACGCGTTATGAATCCTCACACCAGAAAACCCAATGCGAAAACAAACAAACACGTTCAGATCAAGGTCAAGTGGTTAGGAGAAGAAAGGCAGAGAGAGGAAGACGCGCTATGAATCCTCACACCAGGAAACCACAAGCGAAACAAGCAAACAGATTCAGATCAAGGTCAAGTGACTATAGGAGAAGAAAGGAAGAGAGAGGAAGACGCGCTATGAATCCTCACACCAGGAAACCACAAGCGAAAACAAGCAGATTCAGATCAAGGTCAAGTGGTTAGGAGAAGAAAGGAAGAGAGAGGAAGACGCGCTATGAATCCTCACACCAGGAAACCACAAGCGAAAACAAGCAAACAGATTCAGATCAAGGTCAAGTGACTATAGGAGAAGAAAGGAAGAGAGAGGAAGACGCGCTATGAATCCTCACACCAGGAAACCACAAGCGAAAACAAGCAGATTCAGATCAAGGTCAAGTGTTTAGGAGAAGAAAGGAAGAGAGAGGAAGACGCATTATGAATCCTCACACCAGGAAACCACAAGCGAAAACAAGCAAACACATTCAGATCAAGGTCAAGTGGTTAGGAGAAGAAAGGAAGAGAGAGGAAGACGCGCTATGAATCCTCACACCAGGAAACCACAAGCGAAAACAAGCAAACACGTTCAGATCAAGGTCAAGTGGCTATAGGAGAAGAAAGGAAGAGAGAGGAAGACGCGCTATGAATCCTCACACCAGGAAACCCAATGCGAAAACAAGCAAACAGATTCAGATCAAGGTCAAGTGGTTAGGAGAAGAAAGGAAGAGAGAGGAAGACGCGCTATGAATCCTCACACCAGGAAACCACAAGCGAAAACAAGCAAACACATTCAGATCGAGGTCAAGTGGTTAGGAGAAGAAAGGAAGAGAGAGGAAGACGCGCTATGAATCCTCACACCAGGAAACCACAAGCGAAAACAAGCAAACACGTTCAGATCAAGGTCAAGTGGCTTAGGAGAAGAAAGGAAGAGAGAGGAAGACGCGCTATGAATCCTCACACCAGGAAACCCAATGCGAAAACAAGCAAACAGATTCAGATCAAGGTCAAGTGGTTAGGAGAAGAAAGGCAGAGAGAGGAAGACGCGCTATGAATCCTCACACCAGGAAACCACAAGCGAAACAAGCAAACAGATTCAGATCAAGGTCAAGTGACTATAGGAGAAGAAAGGAAGAGAGAGGAAGACGCGCTATGAATCCTCACACCAGGAAACCACAAGCGAAAACAAGCAGATTCAGATCAAGGTCAAGTGTTTAGGAGAAGAAAGGAAGAGAGAGGAAGACGCGCTATGAATCCTCACACCAGGAAACCACAAGCGAAAACAAGCAAACACGTTCAGATCAAGGTCAAGTGTTTAGGAGAAGAAAGGAAGAGAGAGGAAGACGCGCTATGAATCCTCACACCAGGAAACCACAAGCGAAAACAAGCAAACAGATTCAGATCAAGGTCAAGTGGTTAGGAGAAGAAAGGAAGAGAGAGGAAGACGCGCTATGAATCCTCACACCAGGAAACCAAAAGCGAAAACAAGCAAACAGATTCAGATCAAGGTCAAGTGGTTAGGAGAAGAAAGGAAGAGAGAGGAAGACGCGCTATGAATCCTCACACCAGGAAACCAAAAGCGAAAACAAGCAAACAGATTCAGATCGAGGTCAAGTGGTTAGGAGAAGAAAGGAAGAGAGAGGAAGACGCGCTATGAATCCTCACACCAGGAAACCACAAGCGAAAACAAGCAAACAGATTCAGATCAAGGTCAAGTGGTTAGGAGAAGGAAGGCAGAGAGAGCTGCGTGGGAGGCCAAAGGACAGGCTATGAGATGGGTAAACAGATTTTTTCCCCTCGTGCTTTTTGTTGGGCTTCGTTTTGTTTCTTCTCTTTTTCTTTCCGCTTCAGGGTCATCTACATCTCTTAACCGCTTCAGTGCCGCCTATCAGCTGCGCATGCGCCGCCTGGTTTGCCGCACCATTTTTTAATGCGGCAACATCGCTACTATGCGCCAGCGTATTATATATATATATACGTTGGTGGCAAGTACTGAAGCGCTATAGAGGACGTATATATACATCGTAGGCACTGAATAGGTTAAGTCAGTTAGTCGGGCACACACAAAAATGGGTGGTGCGCCTCTGGCTGCGACACGCTCTCCAGGTGGGAGCAACCCAAATTTCACAGAGACGCCTCTGTGACTATAAAGTACCCTAATACCTAGTACCTAATAATACCTAATAATTACATCATGAGTGACGACTTGGTCAGCTGTATTGTTCAATTGATTGATATGTTGCCTGATCAATCTCATAACAGCAACACCCTCCAAAACAAACAAAAACCAACCCCAAAATCCCCACTCAAACAAGCAACATGACAATTTTTTTTGTGCTGATGGATCTTATAACATTGTAACATTGATCTTTTGTAACATTTTTGTAAAGCGCATTTTTTAAATTTCCGTACGAATAAGTAAAAGAAAGAAGGACATGCATTTCTGTGCGTAAACGCAGTCCGCTTATTTTGTCCTTCTTTCTTTCGACTTATTCACGGGGTTTCCGTACGGAAATAAAAAGATGTGTGTACACGGCCTAAGCGCTATATAAATTAGCATTATTATTATTATAACAAAAATAACAAACCAATAAACTCAATTTTGCTGATCAATCTTTTAATTAATAGAAAAACAAACCAACGCAACTCGGCAAAAAACAAAAAAAAGCGCAAACAATACGCGAACAAAACAAGCTACTTACGTTCACTTTAGGGTTTTTCTGAGCGCTGACGCTGATGTCAGTAGCCCCAGGCCCATACTGCTTGCGGGCGCGGCCCCAATTAGCCCGCACCTCCACGGTCGTCCGCAGCCCTTGGGGCTTGACGAAGGGCTTTCCAGACGACACGCACAGCAGCTGCTCTGATTGGATGTCATCCATTGTCTCCACCTGTCCACAGGCGCAAAAAACAACAAAAACAGGATGAGACTCCTCCATGATCATCAAGATGTACGGCTAGAGCTTTTTGTTTTTGGATAGTGTCAAGAATTGTTGTTGAAAATAAGTGGAAGGACTATACATAAAGGTTTATTTTAAGACCGTTCCACCACCACAGGCACAAAAACAGGATAAAACCCCTCGATCATTAATCAAGCTGACTTTGGGTGGGTTTTTTTTTGATAGGGTCAAGAATTGTTGAAAATGGATAGGAAAAACATCGTGGAGAATTTTTTCTTTAATGACGAAGAACACAAAGAAATTGGTTTTGGGGTATGCAGGCCTTCAATGCCTTCTTCAGTTCTATGGACAAGGCAAAGAGATCCTCTTCAACCTAGTTATGTCGGTCTCTATGGGAGATTAAAGAGGCTTCTATTCTGAGCTACATATGCCAGTTACTTGTTTCCGACCATGATTGCCAG